>VXAD01013595.1:103245-272564 GCA_013399195.1 Dicrurus megarhynchus | reverse complement strand
CGGCGGGCCCCGCCGCCCCGTCCCGGCACCCGCTGTCCCGGCCCCTCGCCCCCCGCGGCCCCGGCCGCCCCGGCGCGTCAGGGCAGCTGATGCTGAGCCCCTCGCTGGCATCCGGGGCTGGCTGTGCCGTGTCTCTGGTGGGAGTCCAGAGTCCGCACTGTGCGACCTCTTAATAGTAAGCTCTGATTTTACACAAGAAAAAAAAAAAAAAAAAGAGACAGGAAGTTAAATTGTTTTGTTCAGTTCTTCAACAGTATCTGCTACTAATGCAACTGTCAAAATTAGCCCATCTTATCTGAAACTGGACTATTTCTAGATAAACAATATTTGTTTACTATATTGGTTGATGAAAGCATCTCGGCTTGTGTAGGTGTGAGTTAACATCCACCAGCAACTCATCTGTGACTTGTCTAAGTATCTCAGGAAGACTTTTTTGGTATTTGAAGTATTACTTTGAGTCACCTGATTCCATTAGTGTGGCCAGCTGTTTAAAAAACTTCCTTTTACTGAGGCGGTTCTCATACAGTGCACTATTTGTGTTGCACTTCTCAGTGCTGAAGAAATTCCACATCTTTAACGTGTCAGATTAAATGTATAAGTAGCTGTCTCTGTAACCATGTAAGCTGATGGTGGCTCATGTTTTAATAAACTTTTTCAGACGCACAGAGAACTTGATTTTAGGTTTCAAAATCACTTAGGCAGTTTAAAAATACAGTGAATATAGTCAATATAGTGAAATCTATGTTCCTGTTGAGCTTTTAGAATATTGTTGATAGACTTGGTTTTAACATAGGTGGATTCCACTAATTTATGGGATGTGTGTATGAGTAATTTTTAATCAATCTTGTAGGTAGCAAGAAAATGACTTCTGGAGTGCATATACTACATAATACACAATATGTTAGGCAGGTACTGTACTAAACCAGTTTACTGTTTCTCTGCTCACTTTGAGGTGCAGTATCTTCATGGGATCCTGCGTTCTGTGCCAAACACACGATCCATTTTATTCATACATTTGGAAACTTTCACTTTGCTTTTCTTTAAATATTTTTTGAGACATTATGGCCCCAGACGGAAGGGTGTATAATTTCTGACTTCCTAACCCGGACTGGCTTGAAATCAGGTGGTGCAGTTTTTTTCATTCTACACATTGCAAGATATGGTAATGTACTTTAACTTGAAGGCTAAAATTGGTAAGTGGTAGTCAGTAAAGAGTTGGTATTTTATTGTTATTATTTTCTTGTGCTGGTAACTGAGAGCAGCACTGAAGAGAAGCTTACTTCATTTTCTGTGAGCTCTACCCGGGAGATGGGTCCCTCTCTGCAAACTGCCCTGTTTTGGATTGTAATTTGTTCACATTGTGCGAACGTCAGCTGTAGTAATGGATACATTGTTTTTTTGAGCAGTGTAAGGGCTGAAAAAACAGTTTTTAGGAGCTCGGCCAACTAGCCAGTCATCATTTCATTTGGAAAGTAAATTTTGTTTTTTAAATTGTAAACAAACTTCTCACCTTCTGCTTGTGCTCCTTCAAAAATTGCCTCTTTTTGAAAGAAATATGTGAAGTGTATTTATATTTTACACGAAATATTAACAAAACTAAATTGTAAGTAGTTGTCTGGAGTATGAATTTTTTGAACTTTAATGATGTCAAATCCTATATAGCTGATAAGGGTGACTGACAGTCTGGCCTGGCCTGTGCTGCACGGGCTGTTAGTGCTCCCTGTATTAATTCCTGTTTAAACTAGAATATACTTTCCAAGGAAGGCTGGGGGCAAATTCAGTCTTGATTTGAATGTTTTCAATGATGGAAAATCCAGACTGTCTTTTTTTTTTTAACATCAACTCTCTTGTTGTTGATGCTTCTTTCTTTATTTTGAATCTGAACTTGCCCAGCATCTGTTTTCAGCTTTATCATTTTCTCTACAAGATTTACAAATGCTTGAATCAAGGTGTTAGATTTCTTGAGGATGGAGGATGTAAACAGGGATTTCTTCCATAGCTAGCTTGGAATCCTTGGCCAGTTTTTTTGCTCCTACTTTGATAAACTTTGATAAACAGCAATTAAATTCCTAGAGTTTTCCTGTATGAAGACATGGTCTACAGTTGTGTAATGGGCTTCCCTCTGTACCATTCAAAATCAATGCATTTCTTATTGAAACAATAAAAGCTTTTAGAGGAAAGAACTACTATTTTCATACCGAGAAGCCTTTACTGATGCTTTCCTAGCATACCTGTTAGCTGGCAACTTGGTAGGGAGTCTTCTGTCGAAACAGGTTGGGGTGGCTGTAGGCCTTAAGCTCTCTGAAGGCTGTGGAGGCCGAGTCTGATGCTGTGAGCTAAACTAGTAGTGGCCATTGCTCTTTCTCCTTTCTTGCTCCTCATCCCATGCTGTATGTACATCCCAGGAGACTTGTCAGGCCTGTTTTTAAACTACACTAAGTTGCTGAAATAGCAAAAAAAATTCACTGAATGGAAACAGCAGGGCCATTTCTCCAGTTCTAGGGAGTTGCAGTAGTTGAGAGTTTGCTCAGAGCTGATACAGAAGATTGGCTGGGGTGGTATATTTGGGAGGGGGAGACTTTCACGAAGAAGGGTGGAAATACAAATGGGAAATGGAGGATCTGAGGCTTCTGGAGGCAGTTTTTTTGTTGGCTAGGTCCTTACTGTAGCTTGGCAGTGGATTTTGTGGTTTGCTCAAGGCTACGTGCTCTAAAAACTGAAACAAGTGTTAAACCCTATCAAAATAAGCAAAAAAGAAGATTGTTTAGGAGACTTCCAAAGTTTTACAGTCATTTAACTGAACCTGACTTCAGAGGTAAAGCAATTTCATGTCCACATTTAAGAACGGATGGTTTAAGCTAGATACTTTTATTTTGGATGCTTCCTTCAGAAACAGAGTTAACCTCGCTAATTCTTATTTTTTAACTGTGTCACAAATGATGTCAGAAAGTGCCTGAGCCTAAAAAATTTTCAAAACTTGGTCACAGGGAAGATGCAATTTTGTAGATGTCTTTCTGTCATAGTTGCTTACAAAACCCACAGATGAGATTGTCATTCTTCTATTTGTTCCTTCGTGATTTCTTTGGCCTTTCCTGTTCTTTCCCCACTGGAGTCTGCCAAGTCCCAGCTTTGCTCATGCCCTTTCTTTTGTTTTTGAGCTTCATTGAATAGGGAGAGGTAGAAATGTCAGGAAGCAATATGCTGGCTTTCAAACAACGTTCTCCCTACCTTAGCCTATTTTTAAACTTATTTATTATTTTAAAATGTAGGCAAGTCCTTTTCTTGAAAAGGCTGATGTTCTGCCATTTGTTAAGCCCTGGTTTTGGAAGGAAGTGCTGTTATTGAGAGAACTGGATAGGCTATGGGCAAGACAGTTCTTCTGGAACCTGTGCTGCTAACATGTCGTGAGAGTTTTAATTTAGAAGTTGAAACTAGGAGGTGATTTACTGGAGTAACATCATTAATGTTGGTGACATTGCTTTCCCAAGAGAGGTATTTCATAAGGCAGCTGTTGTTAAGCTTCATGAAGTTAGGCCCCTCTTATCATCAGTACCAACAGGTTTTTCTTTATAACTTTAGGAACACTTGTATCCCACCATTATGTTCTTGATTGTTCAATGGTTTGTCTACTTTGAGGACTCATTTATCTGGTTCTGTTTTTAGGACTGGGCCCTTTTTTGTGGGAGATGAAAGCTTAGACTGAAAATTCTGTTCTTTAAAGAAGATACAACTTAACAGTACTTCTAAAACAAGGACATGCTATTCAAGGCTTTCTTGTCCATCTAATGATGTTGGATTTTCTCTTGTGAATGTCACTGGCCAGGTAAAGTTGAATTCAGCATGGTTCTTGTAGTTGTGGTGAGGGAAGGTCATGATTTACATACGAAAATTTCAGGGAGGGAATGGTAATAACACATTAGACTTAAAGATTATTATCCTTAAGTGTGTATTCTTCCTTTCATCTTTCTTTTTCATTCTCTATTGCTCTCAGCAGTGTAAGGCTTCCCAAAGAAGTCCCACATTTTCCTTTTTACCATCACAAATCTGTATGTTTGCATTATGAGTTGGTCAGAAACAATTCTTTGTTCTCATTTGCAGCTGGGAAGTGAAGCACCCCTCTGTGCTAAACCCTCCAAAATACTCAGACTTTGTGTTCTGTTAATCTACATTTTGTATTGTCCTAACTTTGGAAGTAGACTCTTCTCACAAGTCTCATCTTAAGGGAAGATTCAGTTAATAAATCTTAACACATCTGTGAGTCAGGATGATCCTCTACTATGCAGATCATGTCATAATCCATTCAACATGTTCCATTATTTAAATTCAGCAAAACAAGACATAAAGAAAAAATGAGATCACAGTTGATCTATATACATAGGATGTGATGGAACAAAATTAGTTAGGTGAAGTAGCAATTTTGATTTTATGGTCTAATCATGTGAAATGTTGTTTGGGTTTTTCAGGCTATTATTAAGTAGATGTTGGGATACTTCCTAGGGCTTTTTAGATTATTTTGGTTTGGTGATTTGTTTTTTAAGGGGCAACAAGATAGCTAGAGAAGGTGAAAATGTTTCATAATGCAGATTGGCCACAGATTCCTGACCTATTGGAGGAGTGAGATGTTAGGATGAACATGAGAACTGATACGGTCTTATTTTATGAAGACACAGGTTTTCTGTTCTTTTGTCTTTCTGTCAGTCCTTATGGTCTTTTAAAGGTTCAGTGATACGTGGTTTATGTTACATTGCAGCAATTACCAGTTCAAGGCTTCTCATTTCTGTGCTGGAAAGCTGGAGAGCTGGTAATATTCTGTGTGATGCTGTGCTTGAGTAATGATTCCTCTGACTCAGTTTTTCAAAGTTATTTTGAGCACCTAGGCATTGAGTCATCAGAGACTCATTACCAGAGGTCATCATTTAAAAACATGATTACAGCAGCTAAAGAGAAGGAAGTCTGGTATCAGATGTCATAAGCTCCATCTGGTTTATAGATTCAGGGTTTCAGATTTTCACTCTAGTAGAATTTCTCCATGTATTGGTTTTATTTCAGCAATAAGGCTTTACAGTTAACTGTAGCTTCGTAAAAAGTTTTTTTTATTCCATTCATTCAAGGTTTTCCTGTGAATTATCTTCCTCCTCAGATTTTCAGGTCTTGAAAAAACGCCTAGAAGAATGTGTGGATATTCAATAAACCCCTCCTTATTTGATTAGGGCATCTGGCAAATCTCAAAGTTTACAGAGATCACCAAGGTAAAAGGCATTTGAGGATTTTGCCATTTCAAATATGTGGGTTCCCTCCTGTATTAAATTTACAAGCAGTTGCAACATTGGTGGTGTTGGAAGCAGTCTTGCAAAACATTTTAAAAGCAGGTAATAGAGAAGAGACTGTAAATAGTGGGAGTGATTTATTTCAACCAGCCCTGCAGTAGGACAGATGAGCATTTAGATATCTAGAATTATTTTAAGTAAATAGCTATTGCAGTGTTCAGCATTTAAAGCTAAACCTCTTCTATTTCAAGGCATGTTTCACAATTGCAATTTCATCCAAATTCACTTGACACTTCTCTGAGGGCTGAAAATCAGAGCTTGTGCTTTTCTTTAGTTGTATTGCTGCTTTATCAGCAGTTTATGATTGGAAAGGAGCTTCCCAAGTAACAGAAAGTTCAACCAACAGAGCAATCTTGTAGTAGTCCAAGAAGCAAAATTCAAATGCTACTGAAGAGAAAAAAAAATGCATATTGCTTGCTGGAAAATTTAATTTAAACTCTGAGCCTTACCACTTTTTTTCCAAAACAGTCTTTATCTTTGAGCTTCGTATGAATAAGAAACCTCTGTCAAAAAAAAAAAAAAAGGACATTTAAGACCAGAATCATTTAACTTTGACAGGTGAGATCTGTGAGACCCATAGTAAGGGGAGAAGGGCACAAGGGACAGCTCTTCATGTAGGGAGCTGCCATTATGCAGCCTGATGCAGTTGTTGAGTAGTTGTGAGGGGACATTCAGGACATGGCATGCTATGAAGGGCACATGAGCCGTCCTGGGCACTGCTTGTAACAGGGTGTGTGCTCATAGAAGTGTGCTGGGTAAAGTCAAACCAGCGATTCTGTGTGTGAACATGTTTTTGTGGGTAAAAGCTCTATTTCCTCCTTTATTTTGGAGCAGCTCTTCCCCCAGGCCCTGCCCCTTAGAGGAAGCCACTATACAGGAGGGGTTTCCAGTGTGCAAAATAGGTGGCTGGAAGAAGGAGGAGGTGGTGAGAAGGTAGGCAGTGCAGTTTGTGGGAGGTCTCTGGGGAGTCCAAGCAAAAACAGCTGCTTCTGGGGAGAGGCAGCCATGTCTGGCCTGGGGTTTCTGCAAGTGGGACTTGCCCAGGTGAAATCATTCAGTCCCACTCTTGTAAAAAAGTGGGACTGGTGTACAACTGGTTGATGGGTGTTATTTGTGCTTGTCATTGAGTTACTGACTTCTGCTCTGAGTTGCCATCTGCTCCTCCTTGGCAAGGGAACTGTTGTGCTTTTATTTTGTGTATTCATATGGTATCTCTGTTTAAACACAGTAGGTTTTGGACTTGCTTTTGCTTTTCTCAGCCTTCTGAGACTGCAGTTCTCAATGTTCAGAGCAAAAATAAGTTGTCATCTCAATTCAAGCAAAGTGTTTGCTTTCCTGGTTGACAGAACAAAATGGCTAATTTTCAAGATCAGCTATAAAAATTGTCTTAGAATAGCTTTAAACTGTTTCTCCCTTCTGTATGAGGATTTTTTTTTCACTACAGTGATTATATAAGTGGTTTCCAGAAGAAAGACAATTGATATAAGGCTATTACATTTATTGTTTCTTCTAGTTCTGATTTAAATTCAAGTATTGCCTGGAGAGCCTATACAATTCATCTTTCTGCAGCAGTAAGGCGATGACTGATGAGGTGCTTCACCCTATAGCTTCATCAGATTTGAGAGTGAAGCTTTATTTCCTCCACTGCATTAGTTCTTTTTTGGCAGGTCAGGGTTTAATTCAGTCACTGCGTATTGCAATTACATATGATAATATAATGTAATTAGTGCTTACCTAGTTACAGCACATTTCTTTCAGCAGTACTGTAATTTCCTTCCTTAACAGCCCTGTATTTTTCTTCTGAAAATTATTGCTTGTGGAATACAAAATTAAGCATCTTCCTTGTTGCAAATAACTAGACCACAGTCTTGGAAGTTTGTATGAAGGTTGTTGAATTACAATTTTTTTATCAACAGCTCTGTCACATTCTGTCAAGCTGCCAAATTTTCTAGTAATTCATGAGGAAGCAAAAGTTCTAACTTTCTTTTCAGACTTTTTTGATACTTTCTGTCACTGTAAAGGTTGCTGGTACAAGAAAAGTTTGTGAGGTGTCCTGTCAAACTTTAAATGTTGCATGAATTAATCCAGTTCTGTCATTCATTATCTCTCCTTTTTGTTTGTTTTTTTGTTTGTTTGATGCATCTGTCCAGGCATTCTTCTTCTTTTTTTTTTCTTCTTTGTCTTGAAGTGGGATAGGCCTACACTGTTAGTGTGCACATTGCATTAAATTGCAGATCATTAATGTCCAGTTCACGTGCTGAGTGTTCTCTGGCCAGGTCTAATGACTGACCTTAGCTTATTTGAGCTGCCATTTATCATGAAATGAAATTTGTAACTTTACAGGGTCTTGTGCTTTTTCTATGCTGCCAATAGAAAAGTCTAAAATAGCTGTAGGCTTGGATACGTTAGAACCCCAAAAATGTGAACCTTGCCCATTTCTAGAGTAAAGAAGCTTCATCTGATAAAATGGTAACACATTTGTTGGTGTAACAGTTTCCTCACTGCATTCATAAACTAAAAGCAAACATAGGCTTTCACAAAGTAGTGTTTCTAATAAGAACTAAGAGATAACAAAACATTAGTATATTGATTAATGTTGGTTACTCAAGTAACAGAGAATTTAGCAGAATTCCATGTGGAGAGCTCATCCTGCTGCGTTTCAGATTCCTTCCCAGCTGCTTTCAGTGAGCATGCTATTGAGCACGTGTTTTCCTATTAATATTTACCAGTGTTTGGGACTTCAGAGTAGTACAGCTATTCCATTCTGTATTTATGGATGAAGTTTTATTTGAAGTAGCATCATTTTAATATGCACTTAGTTTGCTTTGCTGGGTATTCATTTGCTTATAGAGTGGCCCTTGCATGTGGTACATTGAGATGCGCAATATATAATAGTGTGCTGAGGCTGAAAGGGCCTGAAGTTCACTAGATAACCTTAGCAAAACTTTGTCCCTCTCCAATTATTAGGATAATTACTAATTTTTTCTAATCTCTGCTCTTGTAGAGGCAGCACTATTGTATGACTACAAGCTGTCTTAATGAGTAGGTCACAATGTGGCGATTTTTCTGGTGAATGCTGCTGGATTTTTCTGAAACCTTCACATCTTACGGGCTTTGTTCTTTGGGGACAGAACTGTGAGAGTGCAATACTGATGGCCTTAAAGTTTCAGGCAAACATCAGGGGACTTGGCACAGCAAGCTTCTGAAACATGCCATTAAATATTGGCTCAGCAAACAGTTGCAAGTGTTGCAGTTTGATTTCAGAGACACAGTAATGATAAATCTAGGCAGAGATTTTAATCACACTTGAAATAAATGCATCCTGCCTAACATCCGTAAATACAAACCCGTGCTGTACTTGCTGCAGTTATTACTTGCTGTAGTCGTGGTGAAACTGGAGTTAATGTTCTCAAATTCGAAATTGTTGAGTCCCCAGTTTGTCTGAGGATCTGGAAAAGGTTGGTATTCAGAAAGGAAAACATGGGGAAGTCTGGGCACTTGGAGCAGTGCAGTAAATTGATTCTGAAGAAGATCTGATACCACTGGAGCTCCTCACTCATGGTAGAAGTTTTGCAGTACATTTTTAACTGAAAACTGGTTTATAAGTAATATTTTAAACAAGAAAAAAGCTTTTCAGGTGCTTAACCCAACTGAAAGCTCAGATGTGATTCAGGGGAGTATCTGAGTCAGTATTTGGAAATATCTCTAAATCACATGGGTGTCTTGAATGTATTTCTGCAACTGAATTTCCCTTGCTTCAGTATTGCTTGGGTGCATGGAGATTCTGTTCTTGGGTCTGACAGTACCCCATAAATAAGTCAGTATGAACACACCAAAAGGTAACCAAGCACCTCTTTTAATAGCGCATGATAGTTATTCTGAAAATATCAGAATTTGAATGCTGCTTTTTTAAACCGCTGAACTGCTTATAGATAAATCTCAGACTTTAACATTTTTAAGCACTGTTGTAAATCTGGAAAACATCGCAGTTTCTCTTTGCTTTTTTTCGTGCTCTGTGGCATGGTTATCTACCCACCTGAGTTATAACTGCATGGAAAGAAGCTATAATTTGTTTTAACACCTTAAGATTTTAAGATCTGTTATATTCTAAGACTTTTAAGAGATCTTAGTCATATAACCATTTTAGACCTCTTCCTGCATCAATGACTTTTAGTCCCAGATGCTTGAGCTGAACAAGAGGCCTCCTGTGTAGGAATTCACTTGAATGCAAGTTCTTGACATGGATTCTGCCTGTAATGCTGGCCAGGAGCATATTTCAGTGGGCTTTGGGGTGTACTGATGTTTGCTTACAGGTAGACAGCTATAAAGAAGGTCATGTTCTGTGAATCAAAAATAAAATGTGTAACAAAAGAATGAGTGAGACTAGCTTGAACAGAGCTCACGTGGTCTTTCATGACCAAAAAATGATTTTCAGCCAGACAGCAAAGTCGTGTGTGGTGGATCTGAAGAGCTAATCTGTCCTCACTTAGGAAAGCCCAAGTTGCTGAAGAGGCTAGTAAGCTATTGTCTTTATTACTACAGAAAACATTTCCAAGTCTCTTTAACACTTGAAAACTTGCTTAGACACTTCTTTCTTACACAAAGTTATAGAGGAATCATACAGAAATTATTTCAAGATAAGCTTATTACACTTTCATTCTAATTCTAGAAGAGCCAGTGGTTTAAACCACATGCATGTTGGTGGGAATTGAGTATTGCCTTGCTGTCCCTTAACCTATAAAGACTTCAGACTTTGTATTTTGTACTTTTTGGAAACTCTTCATGTTTTGTTATCAATTCCAATATGAGATAGGCCTTTTAATCCAGTGCGAATACTTAATTAAATACCTGCCTGAAATATTTGTAGGCACATGCAGCTTCTGAGGCTGAAGAGATCTCCTTGTTCTGCATCTGTCCACAAGCATGTTTTATTAGCAGGAAGAAGTGATCCTTGTTTCTTAGCTTCTTGTCTGTGTTTAATTTCTAATGTGCTTATAGTCAGTGCTGTTGATTTCAAATGATTAGCTGCAGGCTAGTGAGCTTATTTTAGAGTTGAAAAATTGCTCAGAGGAAAGTGAGCCAGTGGGTCAAGAGAAATTTTTAATGTGAATTTGTAGAGTAATGTGAGGATCCAGCAGTTACAGCTGGTGAGGGAACTTGGAGTAATGATACCTGGATATTGTGATCTCTCTTCGTCCAGAAGTGGAGTTCTTTACTGAATTTAGTTTCACTTTTTGAATGTGTTTGCTTTAATTCTGATGTTGATGAAAGCAAAACACAATTGTATTGAAAAGAAATGTAATACTAAAGGGAGGTTTTAATTTAAAAAGTGAATTTTATGTTTTGCTTATTGTTTGATAAAATCATAGTATAAAATGTTGCAGTTTCTTCAGACTGGTTTTCTAGGCAGATGTTGTTGAGCACATACACAAGAAGTGATGCCTAGCACTATACAAGTAATATACATTTTCTCCAGTTGCTGTGTATTAGTTAAAAAGATAAACATTGGTGTCTCTTCTTCATAATAATAAATCTTTATCACTTTAACTGGCAGTTTCTAGTATAATGTATAATCTCTTGAATTCCTGAGGTACTGTTTCTGTAGGAGTCTGTCTTAGAAGACAGTGTCCCTAGTGTCCTCTTATGCTTCTATTGTCATTTTTTAATTTGTTCCTTGTCTCTTAAGAAAGCCTGTGAGAGGAACATGTAGACATTTCTTTAGCATAGGCAGGACAGAGAGTAGCTGCCTCTCCAGGCAGAGAGTCATAGGCACTTGAAGAGCCACTTCATATTTCTGCATAGGCTATCCAAATGCACACTTTGCCTTGCAGTCTGATAGAGTGGGATAGAGTGACTAAAATGAAAAGGCTTTTTTTGTCAAATCACAGCCCCAGATGTTTCCTTTATTAGTAGTTTAAATGTTTTTTATACTTTCAAGGCCAGGCTGGATGGGGCTTTGAGCAGCCTGGTCTAGTGGAAGGTGTCCCTACCCATGGCAGGGTGGTTGGAACAAGATGATCTTTAAGGTCCATCTAACCTAAACCATTCTGTGATTCAGTGTTGCAGATGGTGCAGTGAAAATCTCTTCAGGCTTGGAGTACTTAGCTTTTGAACGAGCTTAGATTTCAGGATATAAGGGTAGGGAAATGATTAAATCTGCCTAAATGTTAGCCACTGTTGGAAGAAAGCTGGTGTCCTCAGTCCTCTGAGGTGGGAAAGAAGTGAGGGGCTCCTGTCTGTATTCCTGTATTTATACTGTTTTTCTGAGCATTTTGGACACCAGCTCTTCTAAACTTCTTGCAGTATTCTTTATAATAGCCACAGTGGAACTTAGCATGTGTTTTGATCTGTGGAGAGTTTTTTCAAAGATGCATTGATTAAAACATGGCAACTTAAGTAGTCCATTTGTGAAAGGCGGGACAAAACAATGGCTAAGCTGTCATTTAGATACATGCCTACCCTGTGTCTTCCCTGGAGCTTCACTGGCGTAGTGAAGAGAGCGAGGGGTTTAATGCTTCTGCTTCAGCTGCTATCAAGTCAGATGCCTTGCACTTGTTCTAAGCAGTAAAATACCTAAAAACCAGTAGTTTTTTACAGACAGTAATCACAGGGCAAATTGCTGTGAAAGATCAAACAGTACAGAAAAAAAAAGCAAAAATAATTTTAAGTTAATTGCTTGTTGTTTGCAGAGTATTGTTGCTTTTTAAATTAAATTATTCATTTTGAACCATTTTCTTGGATATAATCAAAAGATACTGCCAATTTCTGTCCGGATGTGTTTGCAGCTAGTTTTTGTCTTTATTATTTTCTTTCTGCTTTCTCAATTTCTCTAATCCTGAGATCCCAACCTGTATCCCAGGTATGCTATTTCTGTTTTGTTCTCTTAGAAGTGTACTTGAGAATGAATATTTTATTTCTAAAAGCAATATTTGTGGGGAAAAGTTATTCTGAAAAAAACCTAATAAAAGAAACCTCACAAAAATGTATTAAAAAACCAAAACCAGACCCACATCTAAAAAACCTATAGAGGAGAACAAATAAAACGAAGTCTGGGAAGAAAGAAACGCATTTTCCTCTTCTGTGCTTCCAGGTGTGATCAACATACTGCCTATCAGTATTTCACAAGCATTGGATTTCAAAGGCTTATGCTTACTAGACGTACTGAAGAATATATGTACTAACTGAAGCAGTTTTGTAGCAAACTGTTCTGATGTTTATTCGTAACAGATGTGTTACTGGAGTTACTTGAGGTGACCAAAAGCCTTTTGTTGTTTTTCCCAGCTAAAAGCTTAAGCTGCTGTCCTAGAAGAAAAGTTCATCTTCTTACTGACACAGCCATTTAAAATTTAAAGACTTGACTTGTTTAGAGCCGATGCTAATGATTAGCTTTCCTTTTTTTTTGAATTTTTTAAAATTTTATTCTTGTCATTCTGCCAGGCTTCCCAAATTATCTTTTCTGCTCCTCCAGTGGATACAGGTTTCAGAGAACCCTGCACTTATCTGCCTCATATACTTCCCAAAACAGAAATACAGAATTTAATCCTCTTTCTGTGAATATGGGAACTGCTGCCACCAACACACGGTGTTGCCATCTTGCACAAAGCAATTGAAACCTGTGAATCCCTGTCTCTTGACAGGAGCAGTGCAGGGTAGCTGAAGCACTGAACTGCTGAAGTGCTAACTGTGAAGAGGAATGTGTGCAGTTATGGGAATTTCATGCTATGAAACTTCTATGGATATTTCCTTTGTATTATTTGCCACTGCCAGCTGACCAAGAAAAGCAAGTTTCTTGCTTTTAGGTACAAGTTTCCTAAATTGTTAACACATGGTTGAAATAGATGAATCTATGGCGTAACACAGGATCTCTTTCTAATACCAATGAAGCACACCATTTTCAAAGGTGTGAACAATTTTTGAGTGGCTTCTCCAATTTTTGTTCTATAAAGCATACTTTGATGCAGAACTGTTGTGTTGCAGTCAGGAAGTCCAGCATTACAAAAACATTTTGCTTCAGAAGTGTGAACTTAAAGAAAAAACAGTAGTGGGTTGTTGATCATTGATCTCAAGGAAGGCTTGGGCAGGAAAGCTGTTGTAAAAGCTGCTCTGAGCACTACTGATGTGCACTAGGTGTCAGCCTGCCTGCTTATGGCTGGTGAGGAATACACAGGGGCTTTCACTGTCCTTCTCCATGGCAGAGCTAGCCTGCTGCAGGTGAACTGCAATGCAGGCGAGTGTGGCCCTGTGCACATCAGGATTGCTCAGTTTTGGGGTAAGGTGCTTTTCCAGCTAAGCCTAGCCTTGAGTGAAACATCTTGGAAAAGGTAGAAAGATTCTTCTCATGAGAAATAGTTGTTTCTGTTGCTTTATCACCTCTTTCAAGATTCTGGGGGACATGCAGCAGGAGCCAGTGGATCAAGATGTCTGCAGAGATCTTGGATACTCATCTAGGAACTTAGTGAAGTGACAATGTAACCTTTCATTTCATTTTAATGACTTTTCTAGACAACTTCCTTCTCACTTCATTTACACTGAAGAGCCTTAACACTGACAGGTATCGTTGCATAGTCTTACGTCTGCTTTCAGAAATAAGTTGGCAAATGCTCTTGCTTTTTGTTGTTGGGTTTTTTCTGCCTTTTGGTTTTTAATATTACAGAAAGAAGAGGGAAGTACTCAACTGAGACAGAAGTAATGGAGGAAAGCTAGGTCTGCTCCAGGCCTGCAGAGGAATAATGCTTTCACTAATCTAGATACTGCCTTTCAGTGTGGGGAATCTTTGGTGTTTTAAAATTCCTAGGCATGATTCTATCATAATTCTAAAAAGACAGTAATAATAATTGCTTGCAACGCTTAGAACTTCTCAATGTTGGGAGGCTTCACACTGTAGTAAGTCAGTAAATCTGTAAATTGGGAAACTGCAGTCCAGTTGTATAACTCCAGCAGGTAGAACCAGCTCTGTAACACTGAGAATTGCTAGTTTGCTTTTTATTTCCTTCTCTTTATTACAATCTAAATATCTGTATCCATACTGCTGAAGAGCTAAATTTTCCTTTACCTCTTACTGGTTCCCCCCATCTTGGACTTATAAAGAAAACTGCTGGCTCCCTCTCATTCTGGAGACACTGCAATATATGCCAGAGGTGCAGAGTTGCTGGGGATCAGAGAGCCCTTTCCCTCTTGGCATGTGCTGTCGCAGGGTTCTGCTTAATCCATGACAGCCTTTTCTCACATGAGGGAGCATGAGATGAATGTCAGGATGTGTTCCAAACACAGGTGTTCTGCTGCCACCTGAGCAAAGAAAGCAGGGTTAGCAGGGTTTTTTTCCTCAAAGGAACTGACAAAACAACTTGAGAATCCAGAACCATTTGTATCTTGGAGCAGAGGTGGTGGTGGGAGAGGGGAGATATACATGCAACCAGTAAAAGAAATTAATTTTCTTCTAGCTAATAAATTTTTTAATGGTTCTTTCTTGTTTTGCACATTTGCAGTATTCTGTAAATGAAGCAGTGGCCTTTATTCCACTAACAAAATATTTAATTTTCTGAAATTCCTGTAACTCTTGGACTGTTTGATCCTTTTGTATGTGATCAGAAGTAAATATGAAGCACAACAGTTACTGTAACAATTTTTTTTTCTAAGCTGTGTTTTGAAGAAGTTGTCTTTGTAGTGTTCATTCTGTGATCTAGAATTCATCAGAGATTCCCATTTTATGAAAATTCAAAGTGTCCCTAATCTTAGCTCTAATAGTCAGTGTGTATATTGCAGTGCCCAGGAGCTAAAATCCTTTTCTTGTTAAATGCTTTTTTCCGTGCCTATTTGCAATTTTGCATGAGTTGCAAAGATCTATCTTTTAAGTCCTATCTGCTACTTGGACATAATATTTATGGCCAGTAAGAAGGAAAAAGCCTATTGGAAAGTCAAACAATTTTCCATTTTGAAGTATTTTGAAACTGTTTGTCAGAAATTTAAGTAGGGTTGGGACTTATGTATCTGCCCAAGGAAAGGCTAGGGGGTTTTCCATTGTTAACCATACACTTACTAATCGAGAGAAAACATTTAGTCACTTAGTGTTACTTACTTTGGAACTGGCTGAGTTTATACTATTTTCCCCATAAAATCTCAGCAGTAGGAGGGTAGTGTTAAAGTTTGCTTGCCAGAAGTTCTTAAGGTCTTCATTTCCAGCCTAGGCAAGTGAGCCTAGAAATGCAAGTGAAATGGAGAGAACTGGCAGAAAAAGATGAGGAATGTATTTGACATGTCAATATACAAACCAGATTTCAGATGTACCTCAAATTCTTAATGCTCTGTAATAATCCATTTCTGTAGCATTGCAAATCTTTTTTTTTTTTTTCCCAAGTTCTTAAACTGCAGTAAGCAAGGTTTTTTTGTAATTTTTTCCATCTTCTACTTTTTCTAACAACTTTTGAAACAGGAATCCAGAGCAGGTGAATAGGTGGACTTCGGCATAATAACTTTATTAAATTCTATGTATCTCTTGTTTTTTTCTTTCTCTACAGGCTGAATACTTCTTTTTTTTTTTCTGAGTAACTTTTATTTCACTGCTGTATCTGGAGAATCTAGTATTTGCATCTGTTCTTTTATTAGACAGAAATATATTTTACCTTTCCAGTCTGGTGGTTACTGGGGATGTTTTGCCAGTTTTTCTGAAGGCTGATAAAATTTGTCTTTTGCCTTTGTCCTGGTAAACTCATCATTCCGGTGAATAGAAGAAAGAATTCAATACTATGGTGTATTACTTGAAAAAGGCTAACAACTCCCTGGTTAAGAAAGCTGCTTTCCCCTTGATTCAGATGCCCAGCATCTGAGTTAAACTGACTTGCAGAAAGTGGACAAATTTTGGTAACCTGCTGTAAAAAGGACATGTTCAACACCTCCATCTACTGCTGTTGAGGGAAGAACACTGGAGAGTGGTGCTTTTTACACCCCTGCTTAAAATATTCTTGTAATTCAAAAGGTGTGTGCTGCTTCTCTTCAGTTTACTTTTTAAGGAAAGTAAGGCAGCTTATTCTTATATTTCCATGGAGGCCAGATGTCTGCTGGAAAGAAAGAAGTCAGTGTTATTAGCAAACACAGTTTTTGCCTCTTTATCTTGGTTTTGCATGGCATAATCTGAAAGTGCTGAAGGCCTCCATTCTAAGGGAAAAGCTTTCATGCAAGGGAGCATTCAGAGTGCTTAGGACACATGGTTTTCTGCAATGTTGTGCTGCTGTAGTGGAGAAGACCAAGTGTTTGATTTGTTGTGCACATGGCTTGGGATTAGATTTGTCAGCTGAACAGCTGAAACGTGTGTTTTTTCTCAGATCTGTTTTTATTTACACTGAAGTAAAGTATCTTTTGACCAGCCAGAAGTGTTTCCACATGATACTTGTGAAATTAAAATGTAGCGGTGGGAAGTTCTGTTTTCCTCTGGTTTTATGTCAGAAGATGTGTCTAGGTGAGGATCGTAACAACCTCCAGTTTTGAGACAGGCAAGACTTGATGGTGAATGTCTGTCCTTTGGAATTTTTTTTTCCTATCATATAGCTTACTTTCAACAGAAATTATTTTATTGTCTCCTTTGACAGAAAATATTACTTTTTGTTTAGTTTTTTTTTCTTCTCCTCGCCCTCCAAGTACAAGAAGGAACTCATTGCTGTACACTGAATGATGTTATTAGTAAAACCAAATGTTTTGAACATTTCTTTATGTAGTGTAGTAGCAGAGTCAGTGCACAGCAAAGCTTTTGTGTATCAAAACACTTAAAAATTAGGTTGGCTTTATTTTTCCCTCCCTCCTCATGCCAGATATAATAGGCCTACTGTCACTGCTTGTTTCTGCATTTGCATAGTTCTTCCCATGCAGTCTCAAAACATAATTTCACATATTACATTTTATGCACAGCAGTGGTTACTTACGTCTGCAGTTCCTTGTTTTTCTGAATTGCTTGCTCTATGAAATACTTCCCTTTAACCAAATTGGAGTTGGAATATGTCTTGTATTAAAAAAAAACCCTGAATTGTTTTCTAAAGTTAGAAACCTTTCCTTCATCCCCTGGAAAAAGTTGTACATATAATTCTGGACGTGACAGAGAACAACCAGTCTTAAATCCTTGTGGTAAATTATCTCCAACAAGCTCCACATGGGATTTTTATCTTTTAAAGTTGTTGTTACTGTTGAATTTGCAGTTCAGATCTAGGAAATGTCAGCTTCCTGTGTGCTGAGTTGCTCTTTGTACATTCAGTCTTACCCCACTTACTATTTCTGTAAGTTAAGGATAATTTGTGCTGATACTTCCTTCATGAAATCTTCTACATCAGCTGGAAGCCTCACTCTTACATTCTTTTTCACATACAGGCTCGTGTTATGTATGATTTTGCTGCTGAGCCTGGAAACAATGAGCTGACGGTCAGTGAAGGGGAGATCATCACAATCACCAACCCGGTAAGAAAACTGAGATGGAATCAACTTCAGTGCACTTGCCTGACCTACTTCTACCAGCAGATGGAAGGAAAATGGTGCTGAGTGACATCTGAAAGCCCTGGCTACCCTGCCCTGAAGAATTAGCAAAAAAACTGAATACAAAGAATTTTCTAATAATCTTGTGAAAACAAATGCAATGTTTTGGAGGATGGGGCCTTCTCAAACTGTGTCCACACTTAAGAATGTGCTCGGCTCTGTTTTCCTCTAAACAGAGCTGAGAGACAAGGAAGAAGAAGGAACTAAGAATGGTGATAGCCTGTACATCTGAATGCCTTGGGGGTTTTTTGTGTGCTTAATATTGCCCACTTTGTGTGTATGTAATCTTTCAGGTGTTTGCCACTTGCATTTAAATGTGACATCCAGTTCACTTCTAGGTTTTGAGTTTCTTAGTCAATGACTTCAGCATTCCAAGTTTGTTAAAGAACTCACAACAAAAATTTGTTACTGAATTTGTGTGTCCTTTCATAATTAAAGAAATACAGACAAGGTATAGGGAAGAAACGGTGACAGTACTGTCATAATGCTATCAAGGTGTTAAATGAATAGGACTTTTGAGCACTGACATTTGATTTATATGCACTTTTTGAATTTCAGTGAACTTCAATTGTCATATATAATTCTTACCCTTGGTAACAAGGTATTAGTTAATTCTGCTTTGATTTTTGTGTAATGGTATGGCTTAGTGAATAGACTTGCCTTTTAAAACAAATACAAACAAAAACTGCCTGATCTTGAAGCCAGATTTTATTTATCTGTTTGTATAGAACATATGGATTGTGCAGAATAAACTTAATTCTTTGAAGATCCTAGTCATGTGTAATCCTGATAATTTTTAGTTTCACTGATCTTAAATACTTGAAGCAGATATTTAATAGAGCCAGCACCCTCTTGGATAGTGTGCTGTGCTATTGCAGGGGTAACATTTTAAATAAAGTCAGGAGCTTTATGCCATTTCACAAAAGTAAGACTAAATATAAATAAATAGATCACCACTTTTAAGCTAGTTCTCACTAGAATAATCTGTGGTTTAAGGCAGTATACTCAAAACCAAGTGAAACTTTATTTTCCCCTGTCCATGATAAATTGCCACAAAGGCTCTTGATCTTTTTTGGTATGATTAGATGGCAATAGCATAAGTCATGCAAGCCCACTGATGATTGCTTTTAAGTGTAGCAATGCAAATATGACTCCTGGCTCAAGATGTCATTGCTCTTGCAGTTTAACCAAGCTAGTTGAGTTTATAATCTGAGATGTCTAGTTATTTTTGTGTTCTTGAGTATTAAGCTTTTAGGTATATAAGAAAAAATAAATGCAAGTTGTTATTTCACTAACTGCTTGATCTTTACTGCATAAAATCTTGAATACATAAGCAGGCTTCTCCTTACAAAGTGCAGGATTACATAAAATTTTGAAGTGAAAGAACAAAATTTGGAATAAACAAATACATAAATTAAAAAGCAAATTAAGAAAACCTAAAATTCGGTAGTTGCTGTCTAGCATATCTGTCACAGTTTTCATCTGTGAGCTAGCTTGACATGTAGCTATGTGTTCCCTAAACAGCTTGATGTAAACCAGAGCTGGCTTATTCCAGATAGTGTTGTCCTGGAATTAACTTTGTTTAACTGCAAAGGTCTACAGAGCTTTCTTAGTGTATGTAGAATATGTGTTTAAAAAACCCCAAACAATATCAGGATGTCCCACTGAGATCAGAGCTGAACTGTTGTTAGTTCTCTCTAAACTAATAGCATAAGACTGCCTCTGAAAAGAAATGTCAAGCAGAAAGAGTGTCTCCAGATCTTACATGGCATGTGGCTCTTTTAATCTTCAGAATAGTCTTGATATTTCTGTGGGTGGTAGCTCTCACTCATCACACATCTCTGCACCTTCAATAAATGAGGCAGAGGTTTTACAGATATCACCAACAGCTAAATTCTTTGAGTCTTGTTTCTTTATAGTCTATTGATTAAAATTAATTCTTTGAAACTGGCATACTAATAGCTGTGTTTTTCTGCAGTCTGTGGCCAGACAGTTGACTGTGGTTTCATAAATGATCAAAAGTGCTGAAAAATCAATCATTTTCCCCTTCATGCTTGTTAAAATCTAAAGTCCACAATAGCTGTGTAAAACCAGCACGGTCTGCGTTGTGTTTAAACGAGTATCTGCTGCCTCAGCAGCTTTGAGCGAGTTTGTTCCACAGTTTCACAGTCATAACTGTGTTTTGAACACTGACAGCAAGACAGTGCTTTCTGCTGAGCATTTGACAGCAAGACAGGGCTTCCTGCTGAGCTGTTTGAAGCATGTTGTGGGATCCATCTAGCAAAATTATTTCTATATTACTTCTTTTAGGATGTTGGTGGAGGCTGGTTAGAAGGAAAAAACAGCCAAGGCGAGAGAGGACTTGTTCCAACAGATTATGTTGAGGTAAGTGACTACACTGCTCTGCACTAAGAAAGCAGAACTACTGAAAAGGCCATCCTCTGGTTTGCTGACCAGACTGAAATGCTCAAATAGAAAGCTTGGAATACATAATCTCATTGTAACAATTGTAGCTGGCTTTGGAAGCTAGTGCCAACATGCCATCCAAAGCCCCTGAGCTTCTTAGTGGTTTCCCAAGAAATGCAACAGGAAGCTGTCTATAGTAAATACTGCTGATCTGCAGAACATGAGTTGTTTTGAATCTTCTTTGGGTTTTGGGGGTCTCCTAATCCAATAATTGGGGCTTTTTCTGTCTGAAGATACAAATATGGAAGTGAAATGAGTAATGCAAGTTTACACTGGTGTTGCTGTGGCAGATTTGCCATACACTCATAAATCTGGAATGGAGCCACATTTCTGGGGCCCAGGATATGGGTTACCACATCCAGGGACTACTCAGCTTCTTCTGTTGTCTCTTCAGTGCATGTTCTGATTTTTGTTTAAAGACCAGTCATATTGTTTTGGGGATGGAATGGGATCTCAGAGCAAAGACTGGAATCTCATTCACTCTTGGATGGCCCAGTGTCTGCATGTATGCAGGTTGCCAGTTAGGTGGGTGAAGACCTTGGCTGTAATTCCTGCAGCCTCTTAAGGCATGTGCCTCTCTTCCTTCACCAATGTTGTGTTTATTTAAAAAAACAAAAGGGGGAGGAGGGGGAGGGAAAGCAGGATCATGCTGGCTCACATGACCTTGTGTTTTTGCTTCAGTTGGTTATCTCATGCTCTACTAGCTTTTGGCTCTAAATTTACTGTCCCAAATCCATCCTCTGAGAACTGAGTTCCCAGTCTCCAGGCACTTCTATTAACAACCTTTAGTCCCTAAGGAATTTGTAGATAGGTGTTCACTGCCACAACAGTCTTTCATGTTGCAGTTATAAGGCAAACCAGTTCCATCTGGTGTGGAATCCTCCAGAGTATCATGTCAGTTTCTTGTAAAAAATTCAATTGAATTTGAATTTTAAAAGGTTATATGCGAACATCTTAAAGTCTTGTGATATGAGTGTTAGGGTGATTATATATGATAAAGCATAATTTGGTTAATTGAAGCATGAAACATCTCTCGCAACCTTTTCCATTTCAGATTATAACCGAAGGTGCAAAAGATGGCATTAGCTGTGGTAACTCATTAGCTGACCAAGCCTTTTTTGATTCCCTTTCTTCAAATACAGCTCAGACCAACTCTGCTGCCAAAAGCAGTAATCAGGTATGTCTTGTGTTTTTTCAGGCACTGTGGGCATGGAAAGTTTTGTTGACGTAATTGCTTGCTGTACTGTATTTGTGAACCTTCATGAAAGTACTAATTAAAGTAATTGTGTTTTCATTAGGGAACATTTTTGTTGAATATTAATGATGTGTGTGACTGCTCAGATACTGTCACTGCAGGAAAATTTAGTAGTCTTAACACTTTCAGAAATGGAGCATTTTTATTCTTTCCAGTCTGCAATGATATAAATCTGTTACTACTTCAGTCTCTTTAAGTGTAAGTGCACTCTTATCAAATTTATTTTATTTTCAAGCTACTTGTTTTAGTATGTTGACCTTATTAAGGAACCAGATCTTTCTTTTTTAATGTCTAATACAATTAGGTGGTCTATACATCAGCAGCCAGAATGAATGGATATAGTTCTTTTTCAGAATTTGAGTAAGAGTGTTTTCTTGGATTAAAAAAGATGAAGCAAGTTCATGCATTTTCTGCTGGGGAAGAGGCTGACTTTGGTTTTGCTGCAAGAATATTTTTGTCCCTCTATTCCTAACTTTTTGCTTAGTGCATCAGTTCATTAAGCAGCAAATATTTAGTTTCAGGTTAGATATCTGAGGACACATTATTATCTTAAACACAAGCTGTTTATTATGGTCTACAGACTGGTGCATGTCCCACATGTAGGAAGTTAAACATTTCAAAGTCCATAGGTCAACAGAAGAACAAAATCTGCTTTTTTCCAGCAGCAGCACGCAAAGGTCTTTTGTGTTGGAAAGTAAGTGCTTTACTTATGGTAACAGCTGGGGACACACACCTGGTTTGTAGGTCAGTTAAATTTCAGTTATTAGTTTTCTTAATTGCACCACAGGACTTCGACATGAAGTGAGATCTTTTGAAAACTCTACATGGGACATTTTTGTATGACACTGAACATAGCTGTTCATTGACTGTGTAGTGTTTGATTTGTGCTTCCTTGTAGTTAGCTGGACAATGCCAGGATTGTTATTCTGTGATCATGTATTTTCACTAGAGGACTCCAAACCTTACTGTGACTGTCTCAATGTTTGTTTTTTTAATTGATGCCTTAATATGTAAAGCTAAATGAAGAACTCTTAAAATGCCTCATGAATTTTTCATGTCAGACTGAGCCAAAAGTATTGATTCTAGGCTAGTTTTCCCTCAGTAACAATTACAGTAATTTGAGCGCAGAGTGGGGAACCTCTTTTCTTCTGTGCTGTTACCCTTACTCCCTTTTTTTTCCCTGCTGTAGTGTTTCTAGCAAAACTTTGCGTCTGAGGAGGCTTGAGATATTTGCAGCAGCTACTTGCTGCTAAATCAGAGAGTACTGTTTCTCAGAGGAGAAACATAACTTAATTTGATCTAGGAAGAATTACTTACTAATATAATACACAGAATATTTTGAATGGTGGTAGAGGTATCTGTCAGAGTTTGTTCTGGGCTTAACACAAGGTGCTTGTTCTTGGAGAAGGGAAGAAAAAAGGTCTTGCCCGTGTAGAGGGAAGGGTTAAAATAAAGGTATCTGCTATAGTCTAAATAACAGAGAATTACTTTAGAATTAATAGAGAATCTAGTCTTGGAAGTTGCATTTCTAGAGGAGCTAAAAGCTTGAAAATATAGTCACTTTACACTGTAGTTTATAACAGTATACTGTCCCTGTAATACATACTGATTGCAGGGTTTTTCAAAGATTTTGTAAAAGAGTAACTTCAGGAAAACAGCTTGTCACATTTGCATCAATGCCCTACTCTTATAAGTGTCCTGTTCCTCTCAGTTATTCTTCAAATGCTGTGTGAGACAGCTGGGAGAACCACTGTACTGTTGTGCATTATGGTAAAACTATACTGCTGACATGAACAGGAGGGGGAGAGGGAGGAGGACAGTGTGCACCTGGATGCAGTCAAGGCCATGCAAGATGCAGGGGAAGCAGATTTCTTCAGGCTGGTGTCTTTGGGTCTTCAGTTTTCCTGTTTTTTTTCATAGGAGGAACCATTCTGTTGTGTGGTCAGGATTTTATGTCAAAAGTTATTTCATTTTCTCAAGTTTTTTTTCTTTGACTAAGTTCAGTAACTGCTGTTTGGTTATATGTATTTTCTAGAAAATTGTAGATCTTGATTGGAAGACTGGTTTCCTCAGCTTCTGACATGTATCTGGTAGTTTTTTCTAGTGGCTTACTGCTAATGGGGTTTTAATTTGTATACTAAGCAGTCTGGAAGCAGTTCTGTTTTCCACTTTTGGCTGCTAGGCCTTTCTCCCAGATCGGAGAGCTCTCCAGTGCAGGCATTTTCTCCTTGCAGAAATTCTATGGCTAATTGTCTTCTTAATTAAGAAATTCTGTCCGTTCATTCTCTGTCAAGTTCAAGACCCCTTTTTCTTGCTCTGAGGAAAAACAGCAAGCTTTCTTCTGCAGTGACTTTGATCCCGTGATGTGTCTGTGAAGCGCGTGCGTTGCTGCTGTGTACATTGATCGCGTGGTGTCAGACGGGTCCGACATTGCTGAGCTGGCGTAGAAACACCTGATAGAGTGAAGGATTGCATTGCTTCCAGTAATACTGCATCAGGAGCTTAGGCTGAGTCGCTCATCCCCTGCATACTGACATCTCTCTTTGAGCCACTTCCAATAAGAATACAATCTTCTACTTTGTGGGTGTGGCCCTTCTTCCTAGATGTATTACTCTGAATTTGGTTGTGATAACATTTATGTTTTTCAGCATGAGTTCGCTGAGGCACTTGGGCTTGAGTTCAGATGCACAGTTGCAAGCAACTGGCAGTCTGTTCGAGTGCTTTAATGACTGACTGGGTCAATATACAAAGCTTTTAATCTTAAACAAAGCTCGTGTTCAGGCTATGGAGAGTTAAGAAAAATGACAAATTATGTGTCAATGTAAGTGGAATAGATGCTGGAGGTAGCACAGTAGTGCAAACTAAAATGTTTGTAGATATATTAGTCTAATAGACTGAATAAGAAATAGCAGCATTCCTAAATGCTGACATTTGATGGTATCTATTCTATTTTGCAGTAACACGGGGGGGAGGTTGCAAGTTTATTACAAGAAATCTTTATAAAAGCAATTCTAAACAAACAGGATGTTTTAGGATTTTTTCTTACTACGACTGTATTGAAGAAATTGCTTTCTATAAACATTGTCTCTCTAACATACACATAGTTACACAACACCCCCACTCCCCAATTCAGTAAGTCAGAAGATGTTTTGATTCTTAGAATTCCTTCCATTCTTCTAACAGTAGGTAAAAAAAAACCAACACAAAAACAAACCAGGTTGTTGTATAGTCTTTCAGTACCAAGCTTTATTAAAAATAATAGATCTTGCTGAGTTGAAATGGGAGTGTGTCGCTTTTTCCTTTTCTATTTTTAGGAGACCAGTTAAACCACAGTGTTGTAGTTTAACCCTGGTAGGCAGCTCTACTCACTCAGCAGCTTATTATCCCCTCAAAGGAATGGGGGAGAGAATCAGAAGGGTAAACATGGGGAATATCTTGGGTTGAGATAAAGACAGCATAATAGGTAAAGCAAAAGCTTCACATGCAGGCAAAACAAAATAAGGAATTCATTCACTGCTTCTCATGGGCAGTCAGGTGTTCAGCATTTCCAGGAAAGCAGAGCCCCATTGTGCATAACCATTACTTGGGAAGACAAATGCCCACTCAAACAACTCTCCTCCTTCTTCCCACATCCCTTTTTGCTTTCCAGTCAAACAAGAGAGTTTTGGTTTCCTACTCTGGAAACCATAACTTTTTGGTGTTAAGAAAACATCATTGACTCAAACACTGCCCTACTCCCTGTCTGTTTTCCTAAGAAGGTTTTTGTTGTTGTTCAGTAAATAATCTCCTGAAAAGTAATTAAAAAGTAATAATTAAAAGCAGTTTCTTTTCCTTCCTTTTCTTCACTGAGAAAGACTCAGTAATCACAGCAACACTTTGATACTGTACCCTACCTGGGTTTGCCATAGATGTAAAGTAGAAAAGGAGCACAGAAATACTTCCTAAGGGGAAGAGAAGAATTCCACCTGACCCTTGTCAGTTCACTCTCTCCAGCTCATTCCTTTCATCAGCCATGTCCCAGCAATGGCTGCCTTGGTAAAGCTTGCAGCTGCTTTATTAAAGAGCTGTCTGAGAAGATGCTGGGGACATCACAGCAATCAGAGGAAGCAGTGAAGCTAATTAAACACAAAATGAGGGAAAAAATTGTCTCAAGGTGACTATTTACACACTTAGAAGAAGATAAGCAGATAGGAGAATTTAATGTTGCATCTGCCCATAACATTTGTGGTTTAATGTATGAAAAAAATTATTCAAACAAATACAGTGTAAGGAAGCCTTAGTTGCCAAGTATGGAGGCGTTCCTTGGCTTTTGTATGAGTCTCATCCTGTTTTGACCTGGTAGCCCTTGGACAGGGAGAGCAGAGGGAATGAGAAATCTTTCTTCTCTGTCAATCTGCTGTTCCTCTGAGCAGCAATGCAGGGTGCTAATTTTAGACTGTCATTTGGAACAGCCAATGAGTAAGTGTATCAGCACTTACGCTATTTCTATTTGTTAGAGTTACAGATATATGTATGTTTTAAAGTAAGTTACCTGTAGACTCTCTTGGTATTGGAATAATACTGGCAATAATGGCACTGAAATTAATATAAGTTTTGTCAGGTTAAACCAAGTGAACCTGACAAATGCAGTGAACAAAAAACCTGTCATTTTGATGAAAAATGCATAACGTGTTTTTCTCTTATAGTATTTCTTTGCTGAGTTTCTTCCAGGGGCTGTAGCAATAAAGGATATTCTGTTTCACACTTTTAGATAGTGCTTCTCATTGCAGTTGACCAAGAGGTTATTAGCTTGGTGGCATTTGGAGTCTTCATAATTCAGTATGTATGGAAATACAATTATTAATGTAAAATTCATTCTGAGTTGTCTCCTCCAGCTGGGTTGGTTTGGGTTTTTTCTGTGGTGGTCAAGACTAGTGCTTCTCTAGTCACAGATGTATTTGCATTTATTTCACTTGTGTTTCAGGTTCAGAGGCTGCTGTTTTAACAGCCCTGATCTCTCTTCCCCTATTCTGAACCACAACTTGTGGTGTTTTTTCATTTATCTAACTTAAAATGCTTTAAAAGTTGTGAACAAACAGCAGCTCTCTTTTAATGATAGTGTTTATCTGAATTATTTAGATTTTGTTACAATTATATTGGCCCAAGCTAGTTCTTATTAAGAAGTTAAAACACTCTCTGTACAGTAAATTCATTAGTGGTCTATAAGCAGACTGTATGTACAATTAGCCACAATGTAGTCCAGCTGGTTACAGTCTGTGTAAGCAGCAGTCTTGAACATAGGATAGAAATGCTATAAATTTTAGTATGCTGTATTTTAATTTGTATGGTTTCTCCTCCCTTCTTTCTAGAGCTCAGTATAGCCTTTTTTCTTTCTTTTTTTCCCCCCCTCTGTGCAGAATAGAAAGCTAGTACTAGAAATGTATAAATGAAAATAAATTGAAGTACTGCCTGTCTGTTTCAGGGTGGAAGTGGATCATAGCTACATTGACATAAGAACTGTAGATGTGGCTTCCCTATATTTAAGATATAAAAATAGTTCTTGTACCTAACTGTAAGTTGCATTTGTAGAGGAGTTTGTTCCCTTTTCTTGGCACTGATTCTCTAATCACTGCCAAGTCTACTTCTATGAAGATGACTGTACAGCTCTTCTTAATTTAGGATAAAATAAGTATCCTGAGAGTTTGCATATTGTGAATTACAGATTTTTTCATTAATTCCTGTTGACGCTAGAGAATCCACATGTTTTGTGTCTTCAGTTATGTTGTGGGCAGAGCAGCAAGGCCCCATGGGTAGGTACAGGAAGCATTTAACACAAACCTCTCATGTTTGTACTGTTTTATCCAGTGGTAAGATTGAAATCCCTTTGGATGGTTTCTCTCTGAGAAGAAAAGTGAGGTAAGTGGACTCTTACGTGTGCAAAACCCTTTCTCTTCAGAAAGCTGTGGGACTTATGTATAGACAGGATGAATAAGTAGCAGTGAAAACACATAGTTTGATGGGCAGGAACTGGGGCAACTCAAGTTACCTGGTATGTCGACATAAGTTGTTGAGAATGCATAAGGAGAACATTAAGGAAGCTATTCCCAAAATTTTACTTCATATATTTCAGGCTTTTTGCAATGAATTGCTGGAAAGGCAAATTGTCATTGTTAAATTTACATACCGTAACTCCCACTCCCCCTCCCTGAATTGCTGTGAGCAGCAATGAATGCTAAGATTGAAGAAAATAAATACAGTGGTCCTATTAAGGGTGCAGTATTCTACTTATGTGGAAATTCTGACATGCATGTTATTAAATTCCTGTAACAGCATTTCTGTTCTCTGATGATTCTGTGTGTGTGGTAAAGCAGAAATATCATCACAGGAAATGTAACTCACTTGTACTTGACTGAGTCCAGTTTGTCCTGTTAAACCAGTATGCTAAATTATCATATAAAATATGCAGGTAGGTTCACCACGGGAGTTACAATTACAACTGTAATTTCTAGTTCCTGTTACAGATAATGACACTATAAAATCCTCTGTTGCTATGTGTGATTTGAAAGCAACTCTTTCCCCTCCACCATCTCAATCACAATATTGCATTCAGACTGGTAACAGGAATTTGTGATCAACTCTTATTTAAGCAAAGTACAAGGCAATGGCTTCTCTACAGTACTGGAAACAGTGGCTTTCTTGCTTTGAAATGAATCACATTCACAGACTAAAAAATAACCATCCAACATATGACAGTGATTGTATCAATTCTAATTACAGAGTTGTCTTGAGTTTTTTTGCTGGTGACCCAGTGGAATATAAAGGTTTAGGCAGGACGTTGTTAAACTGCTGTAATACTGTGATCACTCCTTGCCTTCATCTGCACCCATACCCTCAGGCAAAATCTGACTATTGAAATAGTTTTCCACAATTTACAGTGTTGGTATGCTTTTTTTCCTTGTACGGTTCACAGAATAGGTAAGGTTGGAAGGGACCACAGTGGATCGTCTGGTCCAACCTCCCATCTCAAATAGGGCTATCCTAGAGCACATGGCACAGGACTGTGTCCAGATGGTTCTTGACTATCTCCAGTGAGGAAAACTCCACAGCCTCTCTGGGCAATCTGTTCTGGTGCTTGGTAACCCACACAATAAAGAAATCCTTCCTCACACTCAGGTGGAACTTCCCATGCACCGATTTCTACTCACTGCTCCTTGTCCTGTTGCTCAGCACCACCGAGCGGAGCCTGGCTCCATCCTCTTGACACCGTCCCTTCAGATACTCATAGACATTGATGAGGTCTCCCTCAGTTGTCTCTTCTCAAGGCTGAACAGGCCCAGCTCCCTCAGCCTTTCCACATAAGAGAGATGCTCCAGTCCCTTAATCAACTTTGTAGCCCTCCTTTGGATCTTCTCCAAGGGCTCCATGTCCCTCGTGCTGAGGAGCCCAGAACTGGACACAGCACTCCAGATGAGGCCTCACCAGGGCTGAGCAGAGGGGCAGGATCACTTCCCTCAACCTGCTGGCAATGCTCTTCCTAATGCACTCCAGAATACCATTGGCCTTCTTGGCCACCAGGACACAATGCTGCCTCGTGGACATCTTGGTGTCCACCAGGACCCCCAGCTCCTTCTCTGCAGAGCTGCTTCCCAGCAGGTCAGCCCCCAGCCTATACTGGTGCCTGGGGTTATTCTTCCCTAGGACTCTGCACTACCTTTGTTTTCATTTGACTTATTATTTCATTGAGGTAGTCTTGTGGTCTAGTTTGGCACTGACAGTATAAAGAATGTTTTAACTTGCTAATGGTGACAATATTGTCAACCCTTCTGTGAGCATTTCTGCTAACTTGCACACTCACAGTGCCATGTGGCACACATGTGTTGCACAGTCCCCTGCACCACAGCAGGGGCTTACTGCAATGAGTAGTTTCCTTCCTGGGTTTTTTTTTTTTTTTTTTTTTCACTGAACACTTCTTTTCAAGTGGAATCATGGGCATTTGTAATTGAAAGTGATAATCTGAAAATAGCCAATAATACTCTTCAATTCCTCAAAAAAAAAAAAAAAAAAAAGGCGCCTAGGGAAACCCCTCTCCTCTGTTTCCAGAAAAAAATTGAGTGCTTTTCCCAAAAAGAAAGGATAATCTTTGTAGCTTGATCCTGGGGTGTCTAGAGAACATCAAAGAGGAACAGGGAGCCTTTCTTTTCTTGCTGGCATTGCTGTGATTGCTACTTGGAAAACTGTCTGAAATTTCTCATCTGTGTTTCAATAAGAAACCATTAAGAATTGAAATCAGCTTAAGAGAAGACAAGGATATAAAGAAGTGACTTGATTGCCATTTACATGTGCAGATGTGAGTAACAAAAACAGAAGCCTGAGAGAGAGCTCTATTGAATAAATTATATAGGATTTTTTGTGTCTGAAAGTTGAAACTAAGCAAACTTCAATTAAAAAAAAATCCTTGAAGCAGTCAGGGTGACAATAGATGTTTTCCCTCCCCTCCTCCTATCGCTGAGTATTCTTTACTCAAGTCTAAATTATGTATCTTTCTAAAACACCATTCTGTACTTCAAAGATGGATTTTTTTGAGCTGAATCAGGAGATGACAGACAGAAATCATGTGCCTGCACTGTGTACAAGCAATGCAGCCCCTAGTCCAGTTTGGTTATTAATAACCTTACAGGTAAGGAAATGGGATTGGAAGCAGGAAAAGAACAAAAAACTAAATGCTCTGCTGTTCATGGAAGTGTCTCAGTTTGTCCACTGGTGGTTTAGATTTATTTCCTGCTGAAAACAAGGAGTGTCCAGTGGATGTGTCTTGGCTTTGTGTGGGTTGTGAGCAGGCAAAGCCCAGCTCCTGTGCAGAAACTAAGTTATGAAGGGGGCAGTGAGGCTGATAGTGGAAGTGTTGGTCGATGGTTTACTCTGGAAGGAACTGAGAAGACAGGAGCAGCTGAGGGACAGATGGGTTCCTAGGACAGCATTGCTACAGCTTCCTTGCCAGCTGCTTCTGGAGGTCATGTCACTTTCAAGTATTTATCTACAGGAGCATTCTAGTATGTAAGTCCATAAGGTTGGTTATTCTTTAAAATCTAGCCCATCTCCACTTTTCCTAGAGGATTTCTTTAAGGATGTTTGTGTGGTACTATAGAAAAGAGGGCCTTCCTTCAGATGTGGAAGAAATGCCCTGGACCACAGTGCTAAGGTAATGATTTACCAAGAAGAAAGCTTAGCCATAAAGTATCGTGGGTAAGGCAGCTGATTCAGTTATCTGCTAATGTGCACACTTGTTCTGTCTTGAATACAACACAGTGAATGCAGTTCTGTGATTGCTGCAGAGTAGGCTTTTAGCCCTTCGTCTTCCTTCCTGGAGAAAAACACTTGTTTTTTAAGGTGTCTGTCTATATACTCACTTAGTTGTTTGGGTTTTTTTTAATGTATCTTTCAGAGACTGTTATCCAAAGAACTTAAGTTTAGTGTAATATCTGAGTATGCTTAAGGCTTTGTTTCCATGCAGGTAACTAAGGCAGCTATAAAACTGGAGAGGTATGTTCATTCCTGTGAGCTATTCAGCTGAGTCACCTTGACTTTTCCTGTGTTTTCTGTCATTGCTTTGTGCTGTCCGTCTCTTTTAAACCCCTCTTCAAGAGCATAACACTTCTCAATGCAGCTTTGGCTGTCCTGAACTTCCCTTGGTCTGATCAGGCTTACTTCTACTACTCACTGCTTCAGCATGGCTTCTGTGTATGAGTAGATTTCAAGGTGTATTTCTTACAGTTGGAGGTCATTATTTTTGATGGCACAGTTACCTAGTTCTTTTTGGATACTTAAATTAGTTTTACCATCTGAAAATTGTGTTTGTTTTGGCTTTTATCCCTCAGGGGTAGCATGTATCTATTTGTCCATCAGGAGCATGCATTATTATGAGAAAGGAGTCTGCCAGAGAGAGATTAGTTGGCCAAGAGATCAAATATAGATTTTTAGCCAGGGCAGAGAGACACCTCAGTGCTTTATCTTAGCTTTACTGTCTGTAGCTTTGGATTCTCTGGAAAACAGCAAATATGTCACTTCTCCTATTTAATTCATGATTCATTTGGTAAAGATACTGACATTCCACTTCCAAGCTGAGGATTTTTCTGTTGTGATGGAATTTTTTCTTATTCAACTATTATTAGATCTTTAAAAATATACTAGACTTCTCTTCCCATCCCCCAGGCCCCACCAGTAATGTTCTGTTTCTGCAGTGAGTTTGAATCTGCCCTTAGTGGAGTCCTCTTACAACATTCAGTAATGGTTCCCTCTGTTGTCCATTCCCGACATAGCCCTTTTGTCTTGTTCTTTCTCCTAGGAATGAGCAAGTCCCTAGTAGTCTGCAAAAGGGAAAATCAGCTGCCTTTTAGGAGTTTATCCTTGAATTTAATCTCAGTGTACTTGTTTGATGTTACCTTGGGGAACAAAGAGATGCAGTGCTTCATTTGAAGGCTGATTAGTTTCTTAGTTGTGTGGTGTGGCGTTTCTTTTTGTGTGCATTTGAGATGGCTTGAATACTTGCATATTAGGTGTGCTGTATCAAATTATATTGACTAAATATCAGCTTCTTGCAAGGACTCTTCATGTTTTTTGTGATGACTAAGGAGAGATAGAGGATTATCAATTTTGGTTACAGAAAACTAAAGCTGTAAGAACATGGCACTTAATCACTTGCAAAATACTTGATGGTTAAATTAGGGTTTATTCAACCAGAACTAGGCCACATAAATGGCTTCTTGTATGGAGATTGTCAGCTGCTGAGATCCACAGAACTACTCACTGGAGCTGGGATTACCCTTTAAATAACTGATATGTCTTTATTTGGTCCTCCTTGATGCTCTAGAACCTTGAGGATGCCAGGCCTGATTCCTGAGCCCTTCTCCATGTTTACTGATGGTTCACTACTACTTAGGAGTGTCCACAGTATGTGTGCATGTAGGAAAACTTTTCAAGAAAGTTGAAGGGAGTCCTGTAAGTGCTCTTTGGAAGTTGTTGGTTATATATATAGATTCCTAAGCCCTCTTAGGAATCTTTGCCAGCGCTTCAGAAAGAAATGTGGACCTTTTGGCTGAAAGGAGCCCAGCAGAAAGTAGCATATTCCACCCCTCTTATAGCCTATAGATGATACACCTAGGGTCAAGAGCTTACCCCACAGCTTTCTTGGACACCTCAGAAGTAAAATTTTCTGATTTGAAGAGTGCTTCCATATAGGTACATAGAGATAAGACATCTGAGAGCACAATTTAAGTAATACATTTCCCTTTGCTGTACAGCATCTGTGTGTATCAGCATTTGTCTGCAAGTTTGATGATTGCTCTTGACAGTCATTCTTTAGTAGTGTTAATATTATTGCCTTCCTCTTTTTTTGCAGCAGATTTTAATGTTTCTTTGCCATTTACCCATGTACCAGATTTCACATGAACTACTACAGAACAGAGGAAAACTTTACTCAGTCTTTTGGTGATCATCCCACTTCTGGACTTTCATTTGCTAGTGATCAGCACAACATATATTGCAGAAGTATAGGTATATAATATTATGCAAACTAGTCTTTTCTAGGTGCTCAAAGAAGTACGCATGTTTTTCCATGTGGTTGGGCCCCAGCCCTGTGTGTTTTCATTTAGCAAAGAATGGACTCTGACTAATGCCATCTATGGTTATTTCTCTTTACATAAACTCATACCAGGTGAACATCATAGGAAGAGAGCAGACTGGTATAAGCTACCAGCAACTTCTTTGTAATTTGCTCAAAGTAGCGCTGTGTATCAGCTATCCAAGAATATTGCTCCCCCAGGGAGTAGTGTTCTTGTGTCAGTTTCATCCTCAAAAAAAAAATCCCCAAGCTATCACTGTAGAAGCTGTCCACGTAATCTGTCTATCAATTCCTACAGACCCACTGACACTTGTGAGTCTTCTGAATAGGGATTTTTCTCCTCAGCTTGGGGGCTTGGTCTTAATTTCCAGATCCCGGGGATTGTGAACTTAAAGATATAAAGGTGTTATATGGTATCAGCATCATTTTTTAGTCTTTATGGTTTGGTAGTGTCTCTGAAATCTGACTTTATTTGAGGAAAAACTGAAGGGAGAGTTCTTATTCGTAAGTGGAATATCAAAGTTAAAATGAGAGGAGAGAATATTTAGTGGAGAAAATTACAATTACAATCTTTTTTGTATAAGAAACTTTTTTGCAGATAGTAATTTAGTTTTTAGTGGGAGTTTTATTAAATTTCCTGTGTTGGCAAATGTTCTAGGATACGTGTAAATGTTGTAGTCTAATAGTAATTAATTTATATAAGGCACTTTTTTATGTGATTCCTTGGGATAAAAATAATGCACTAGCATCAGTAGGATTTGAGACTTCTTTTTACAAAACTCAGTTTCTCCCTCTTCTGAACAAGACAAGCCTTCTCAGCTTTATTTGCTTTCCTTCCTCTTCTCTTTCTTCCTCCTACACTTTGGGTGTGTGGGTTTCGATATGTGTGCAGTTTTTTCTTTCTGCCAGCAAGTCTCTGCACTAAGTGTCTGGAGTAGACTACACTTAACTAGTCAATGCTTTTTCAAAGTGTAGTGTTAAAATCAAGGAGCTGAGCAGGATGCTAAGCTATCTATTAAGCCAGGATGAACTTTACAAATGCAGTAGTTAGAGGCATCTGCTCTGCACTCCCTCACTGAGGTTTCCACCTCCACAGCAGCATCAGCAGAAGGGGGTGTGTGAGTACCTTCACCACAAGCTTATGCTGAGAGAGTAGGTCTACAGGGAGATACCAGACTGTTCCCTGGCAGATGTCTGTTTTCTTCCCCCATCTTCACTGTGAATGAGTTAAGCTCTGGCAGGGAAGCTCAGCAGGTTAGGCTTTAACTCCTTAACTGCCACACCAGTAGTGATGATGTGAGTGGGCAATTTATAATTTGCTTTTAGTAAAGCCACTAATCTGAGTTTGACAAAATAAGTATTTGCAATAACCTAATTCTTCACTTTTGAGTTCTGATTTTAAATGCGCTAATTAGCGCATGGCTTTAGGTAATTAATAGTTCGCAAGTACCATATTTATTAAGGTGTCAGTGTAAAATAATTACCATGGGTGAGATTGCTTCCTAACACTTTTGCAACAAATAATATAATTTCCCTGAGGAGAAGCACTCTTGTTAATATGTATTGGTGTCACATTGCTGGAAAGCTGATCAGTTCTTCCAGGTGCTTGCTGCATGTAAGAGTTGTGTAGCTGGAAATGCAAGATTTGGCACCTGCTTCTAAATCAAACAAGTGAAGTGCTGAATGCAAACTCAGCCTACCAGCAGGAGATCAAAGACTTCAAGAAGAAAGTACGTGGTTGTTGCTCAGTTCTTCAGCAATTCTTCTTTACTTTTGTCTTTATACAATGTAGGCAAGCATTGCCAATGATCCTTGGTCCAGCTGGAACGTTGGGAAGTCTGGGAACTGGGATAATGGAAATGCTGTTGACAGCTGGGCAACGAAACCTGAAAGTGCACCTGGCCAGAGGAACAGCGCTTCAAATAACTGGGAGGCGGCAGCAGCATTTGGTCATCCACAGGCATATCAAGGACCAGGTGTGCTAATAATGCTTTTTTTCTTTTTTTAATAAATTAGAGTAGGTGGACAGTAGAGGTAAGAATTATTTAATCTTTCATAATTATAGATCATGGCTTATTTAGAAAACAAAACCAAACCAGTTTCCTAGTAGCACATTGCCATGTGGGTAATCTGGACACTAAAATAATAGGGGTTTTAAAAATTAAATATTTTTTTTTTAAATTGGATCCACAGTAACAGACACCTCAAACTTTTATGGAAATCTGACAAACTGAAGTCTTGTGCATACGTGTTCTATTCTCAGGCATGTTGTTCAGCTTGCGTAACTGGAACTTTTAAACTCCCTTGAATTAGCGCTCTCAGGCCTTTGAAGGAATAGTCTCTTAAATCCTTAATTTTAAGAAGTGACTAGCCTTTCGGAAGGCTTCTCTAACTTTTTGTAGTAACAGCCTAAATTAAGGGGAGAACCCATAACTGGGGAATGCTAACTTGGAGTCTGTGAATATGGAACACAATTGAATTCATCTTAACACACCATCATCTCTTCTTTTTTGTTTATTTTCTTTTTTTTCCCTCTCCCCCAGTGGATTTCTAGTGCAGTGCTTTGCAGGTTGTATTTGATGGAGATAGTGGTAATTGGGGAGGAATCATAAAATAGAAAGGCTGAAAGAGATTTTAAGTTATTTACCTGGTTGATTATTTGTATGTGAGTGCTGAAGTACCTGCTTCTGCTTTTGAAGAGAAATTATATAACTTTCTCCTTTCCCTATCCCCTGATCCCTCCTGTACTTCAGCAGCTGCTGATGACGATGATTGGGATGATGACTGGGATGACCCAAAATCAACTTCACCATCTTACCTTGGTTACAAGGAGACGGAGGCATCAGAGGCTGGGGGGGTCCAGCGTGGAAATTCTCGTGCAGCTGCTATGAAGTTACCACTTAACAAGTAATGGAAAATGCAGGGGAAACATATCCATATTGAAGAGAATTGGAATTTGTCAAGATGTGTAAATTCAATATTCTTGAAATAAGCAATGTAAATATTACAGTTTTGGGACAGAAGAGAAGATGGATTTGTAGTTCAGCATACTCCATAAGCAATCAGAGGACACAGATCCCTGAAAGCTTGAAAGTACATGACAAAGCTGTATGATTTTTGGAGGTGTCATACAGGCAAATGACCTTTTCACAATGCCTGAACTTCAAGTCTTTAAAATGTAACTGTCTTTGACAGTTTGCTCTTAATGAAAGTCAGAGGTGGTAGATGGCTTGTCCATACAGTAGAAACTGACCAGAGATGCTGCCCCAGAGTTCTTGAGCAATTTGAGTTTCTACTGGGGAAAAGTTCTGTTCTACTGTGTTTGTGCATCATCCAGGTTGATTCTTGAGCCACAGATAGATAAAAATCTTACAGTAGCATCAAGCTTTGTCAGGGTTATACTAGCATTATCTCATGTTGTAGCTTAATGTTTGTTTATTCTAAAACTGCTGTTACTCTGAGAGCTAGTGTGTGGTAATCTCTAAGTGGATGAAAGCAGAGTGGAAAAAGATTGTAGAATGGTTCCTTGGGCATGTAACTAAAATCAACTGTGTCTGCATGACTAGTTAGTTTTGTTCATCCGTGGGTTTTTATGTCCAGTGTTGCATGAGTACCTCTGCATCGTTGTTTACTTGTTTTAAACTCACAAAAATACCTGATTTATGAGATTTTTTTGTCTGTGAAGTAAGTCCTACTTTACTGCTCGTGTTTCTGCAAGCAGGTTGGCAATACTTCAAGGGCTAATTATTTTCCTAATTAGAAAGAGGACCACCATGTGCTTTTTATAAGACATTTTGTAAGATTTTAAGAACATTATAGTGATTGTTTGGCTTTCTTTTAATGGGTGGATATATTATTTAACATAACGCATGTTTGGAAGCACTTGATAGATCTTCTGTTTATCACTCTTTCAGATGATTGAATTCTCATAATTTGAAATTTCAGGTGTGTGTGTGGTGTTTCCGGAGAGGGTGGGGCTGCAGAGGAGTGACAGATGTTACTTTGTGTCCTCCTGTTACGTTTGGCATGATGGACGGCAGAGCACAGATAGCCACTTTGCTCTGCAAGAAGGGGCCTATTACACACAGACACACAAGGCACACACAGAAAACCTGGATGTCAATACCCAAACCTTTTCTGCTTTTTTCAGTGCAAAATGCTGGTTGTTACAGTAATTCACATAAATTCTTTTCTATACTTGAGAAATACTTAGGGTTTTTTTTCTTATAATGGCAGGTAATTCTGCATATGTCAGAGGAAGGAGAATCTGGAATAAACTTGTCACTTCATTTTATTGTTAGATTTCCTGGATTTGCAAAACCTGGAATGGAACAGTATCTGTTGGCAAAGCAGCTAGCAAAACCCAAAGAGAAAATTCCCATAATTGTAAGTTGGGGATGTATGTAATTTTTCTGCGTAAATTGTATGGTTTGTTTTGGGGTTGGGTTTTTTTCTTTGGTTGGTTGGGTGAGTTTTATAATCCTCCTCACCTTTCCCTGTTTTTTCAAATGAACTTTTATCCTCAAGGTTGCTATATGTATTTGGGTCAGAAGAAACTGATACTGAACATAGAAATAGAACTGTCATAATAAAAATCCTAAGTGTGATGATGATGATTATTTTCGGTACTTTTTTTCTTATGCTATATCTGCATTACTTGTGATGAACATAAGCCTTTTTGGGATTGGGAAACAGAACAAATGCATTACACTGTCTATTAGTTATCTAGATAGTTACATGTAGGAGCTACATTTGTAGAAGTTTGCAATATTCAGTCCTGATGGTCAGGTCATTTTCTAATCTAAAAACCAAACTCTTCTGTATATATGCTGTTCTAGTGAAATGTGGTTGAAATAGCCCCAGAATTCACCACTCCTTTGTTATTTGGGAAAAAATTGTAAAATACGCAAGATAAACTCAGCTGTGGTCATTCATCCCTGCTTGCAAGGATCTCCTCTATTTCCAGGCTCAGCCTCTCACTGAAATCAATGGAAACTCTCAAGTGAAGAGAGAAGATATTTGTGTCCTTGTTTGCAGCTGGTGCAACATCATGTATTTAAAGATAGTATTTGCAATTTCTTACAGATTGGTGATTATGGCCCCATGTGGGTATATCCTACCTCTACATTTGACTGCGTGGTGGCAGATCCCAAAAAAGGTTCTAAAATGTATGGTCTCAAGAGCTACATTGAGTATCAGCTGACCTGCACTGTAAGTATATCTGAAACAGGATCTTTTGTCTCACAAATATGTGTCATTTGTACATATAAATAATACAGTTTGTGTGACTTGGAAAGAGCATTGTAAGAGTAAGTGGTAGTTGTCATACTTTTTTACCCCAAGGATTTGCTTTGTTCTAGAATTTCAAGTTCTCCTGTATTAAGGCTCTAAATCATAAATTTTATTTACATTCCATGTGGTTACCATTCTGGTCATGCTTGTTTCATGTCGCTGTGTGTAGATGCCTGTCCAAGTTCAGAGTTGTGTTTCTCTTACAGAACACTAATCGGTCTGTCAACCACAGATACAAGCACTTTGACTGGTTGTATGAGCGGCTCCTGGTTAAATTTGGATTAGCCATTCCAATCCCTTCTCTTCCAGACAAGCAAGTAACAGGTAATTATTCCCAGTTCTGAATTCACGGAATGGGAAGTAAGGAAATCACTTTTTTATAAGGTTCAGTTATTCTTACTGTTTGTTTTTCCCATTATTTTTAAAGAAGGTGTCTAAAAACCTCAACCTTTCGCCATTCAAAACTTATGATGAGTTGTTACGACCGACTGATAATAACAGATCAGTACTAGGAGAATCACTTCAAAATTCAGGTTCAATTATCTAGTCCAGTGATTAAAAGAAAAGGTAATTAAAAGCAAAACAAATCCCCCTAGTTACTACATGAGATAATAATTACTATTGGAGAGAATAGATAGCTACTTATGTTCCATACTTGCTGATTGGCTGGGCAAATATTTTTGAGTGGGGTTTTTTTTCAGGGTTGGGGAGTGGCATGCTTTTTATTTGGTTTTCTTTGGGTTTTTCTCTTTTGCATTTGATTGTACATATGTTATGTTGTAGGAGCATTGAAACAAAGTTCCCAGAGGAAAGGGAGCATCCCCTGACAAACTGGGGGTTTTTTGCTTCCAAGTGAAATGCTGCAGCTGTTTCTCCTTTTGCTTGATTTCACACTTGATTTAGAAAGCATTTTTCATTCGTATAGCATTCTGCTCTGGTTTGGTGTCAGTTCAGCTTGACCTGACTGAAGCTGTGGAACTGTCTGAAGCTTGTGGAAATCTTTTGTTCTGATTTCAAGAAAAGTGGGATTGGATCCTTTAAATGCACATAAGTTTAGTCATTGCAATAGAATATGACAATGCCTATGCATTTTCAGTAGTCTCTGGCTTCCTTTCTACAAGTATGTGCTAGAGTGCATGTGAAGAAAAGAATGGACACCTGTACAGGAGTAAAATGCAGTACTTTAGCCCATTTCCACTTGTATGTTTTCTGGTAAGATTTTTATACAGCCTTTAAGATAAACAGCCAAAACCAAACATACAAGCACCGGCATGTTGCCAACCATGTGGCTGTGGGCATCACTCAAAATGCAGCAGTTCTGCTGCATTTGAAGAAAGCTGAGCATTGATGAAGTTGCTGGGATAAGTGCCGAGGAAACTGAAAAGTGAGGAAGTGACTCCTTCCCCTTAGCCTCGTGTTTAGAATTGACCAGCATTTTTATTTAAACATGTGCATGTCTACTAAAAGGAAACCAGAAGACCTGATGGGGTCTCTAGATTTCATTGCAACTGTATCTTAAAAAACTCAGGAGTCTGGCATCACATATTGGCAAAATCTATTGCCTGTGAATTTCTGTCTTCTGGAATCTGTGGGAGAGAATACCTTGCCTCATGCCAAAAAAAAAAAAAAAAGGCATGTCTCTTTCTGAAGCATTATGAGGAAACTGGAAAAAGGGTGCTTATCTTTCATTGTGTTTAGGAGACTTTGTTCTGAAGATTGTCTACAAAAGCATTTCTGTCAATTGGTCTTGACAAAACAGGACTCCAGACTGACTTTGTCAGGATGCTGGTTTTGATGATATACTGGTGATGATATGCTTAATGACCAGCATGTGACTTGCAACTGCTACTCCTCTGTTGTTGTGCACTCCTTGCAGGAATGCTGTGGAGATTTCTGTAGAGATTAAAAATGAAGCAAAGGATTACTGAAGGGTATAGAATGTCTCTTCTGTAGTGTTTGACTTTTTTTTTTTTTTGGCTAATTTGCAGGAAAAATACCCATACACAAAGTTTGTTTTTCATTAGTTCTGTTATTTACCTGCTAGTCTTGCTGGTTTCCATATTGGAAAAAAAAAAAAAAACCCCAAACCACAAAAAACTCAACCTTGTAGATCTGCTGCCATAGTAACTATACAGTAGAATTGTATTGAAAGAGTACACGTGTTCAAGGCTTGTCATCTGTGCTGCTATGGAAATTAGAAGAGTTGGGTGCTGGAGGAATCTCTCTTTCCTTTTAAATCCTGTTCACTGTATGCTTTAGAAATTTGATGTCATGCATTTTTTAAAATTAGAAAAGATTCTATCAAGAAGACAGTGTGTACTAAAACTAAAAGGTTCTTAATGAATACACAGTGATGATGCATTACTGGTTTAAGAAAAAATGGTTACTTATTTAGTTTGTGTTAAAAATATCTTAAGTACCAAAAAAATCAGTTACAGTCTTACATGTATATGAATGTTCTAACGAGTTTATGCATATGATTTATGGATTTTTTTGATTTTTTTTTCCCAGTTTACTTATATGGAAATATATTTAGAGGAGGCACTGCTTTTTAAATCTGTGATTTGTATTTGAGTAATTTCAAATGTTTTTGAGCAATCCAATTTCAATGTGTTTTGAGCAGTTTAATTTCAGTGCTTTGTTAGCTTGTACATAGCAACTTGGACTGTAGTTCCTTTTTCTTTGATGTTTTTGAACCTTGTATTGACCAAAATTTTACTAGAGTGGATCAGAAAAATACCTGCATTCCAACCAGTGCCTGACTTTTCTTGGGTCATCTGAATACCAAATTTTTCCATCCAAAAGTTTATTAATTTTTTTCAAAAAACTGTATTTGAATTGTGGGTGGGTATTAGGTTTTTTTAATATTTCCTGGCTATCTTAAAAAGGAGAACTCTTGATCAGTAATCAATATACTATAATTTAAGGTTCTTTTGATTTATTAGCATAACGGGCCATTTATTTTACAAGTTGGACTCAACAGTCCTTGTGAGTCCATTCCAACTCAGGATTCTGTGATTCTTGTAAGTTCTGAGTCATTAAATTGTTAATATCTCACCAAAAGAATTACAGGTTGTTTCAATTGTTTCAATCAATAAAAAAAGAAATGAACAAAAACAAATTTGAAGGTGCTAGCCTGTAAATGTAACAATCATTGTTCAATGTGTAACAGGGCGCTTTGAAGAAGAATTTATCAAAATGCGCATGGAGAGGCTGCAAGCTTGGATGACGAGAATGTGTCGCCATCCTGTCGTCTCAGAAAGTGAAGTTTTCCAGCAATTTCTCAATTTCCGAGATGAGAAGGTAGGAAATGAAGTAAAGTTCACACACAGACTGAGACTGAGGAATTGCTGTCCCCCAACAGCTCCCCTTCCAACCAAGAGTTCAGCTCTGAAGCTGCCCCACTGCGGGCAGTAGTGACAGGCTGGAAACTGCCGGGGTTCCTAACTCAGCTGATTGATCAAAGAAGGCATAAAATTGCTCATGTGAAATGCTACACAGCGTTCCAACAGAGTTGTGCTCTTCAAAGTAACTTTGTTGCCAGTCTCTTAAGGGATGGTTTTTGTCCTCCAGCAGAATAGGAACATATATAAAGGTATTTTGGCTGTTGCCCTGCTCTGTCTCTGCCGGATTTACTAATCACTGTGATCTTTTGAGTGGTGTTGCTCTGCTAACAAAAGCTACTTTGTAGCAGATATAGGTTATGTCTGATCCTGTATTATATTTAAAAACAGCCCTCTGCCCCCATCCCCATCCCTCAAAACTACAGTTTTTCACTGAAATGGGTTGTAACAGCACTATGTTGCAATCTTGCCTGATACAACCAGCCATTTTTTATTCCCCCCCACACACTTTATTACTCTTTTTTAAAAGATATTTTAATATTTTAAGTAAATGATAAATAAAGTCAGTAAACCTTCAGTAAATAATGGTTTCTTCATGATTGAGCTCCAGCTCTGTTACTAATGAGGAAATAAGCAGAAAAACTCTGCTGCTTTCTCCTCAATATAATCATACTTCTAAATACACATAGACTTTGCTGAAAAAGTAAATTATCCTGTCTGGTCTTAAAAGTCTCCAAGGTTCAAGTCCCTTGTGACTAAGGTCACAGCTGACCAGTTTTGAGTCAGAGGTTGGACTACAAACCTCCCGAGGTACTTCTAACCAGAATTATTCTGTGATCCTGTAAGTAGAGGCTTAATAACATAGTAAGTAGTAGTCCTGGTGAAATGCTGATTTGATGGCTAGTGGGGAGTTGTATAATTCTGCCAGCTAGTCAGCTGTTCTTAGTTTCTAATTTATAGACATATAAACAGAACAGATGTTGCAATACAAAGGGAATTTTTAACCACTAAGAACTTAGTATGATAATTGTGTAATAGTTTCATGATTTTCTTGAGTAGCTTCTGATATCAGACTTATCCCATGTACAGACAGCTGAATATCATTGCTCTTACACTGTATTTCAGTAATACACAAGAAGGGTCTGTTGACCCCAAAATTTAGATAACAAAGTACTCAAAGGAGGAGGGGGAGAACTTTGGGAAACTGTAAAAAGCCTTGGCTCCTCTGAAGCTTTCATTTCTTATTGAAAGGTTTTAATTCAGGGGTGGTCTGTTGGTTAACAGTTCTTCTAAACATTTCATTCACTCCTTAAGTACATGCCCTTAAAGAAGGATGAGTGGTGGTCAAACTTTGTCTCTCTCTCTTTTCTTTTTTTTTTTAAGGAGTGGAAAACTGGAAAGCGGAAGGCAGAAAAAGATGAAACTGTAGGAGTCATGATCTTTTCTACAATGGAACCAGAAGCTCCTGACTTGGACATGGTAGAAATGTAAGGTGATTTCATTTTGTATGGGCATTATGCATCTGAGTATACAACAGATGCTGAGATAATCCAAAACTCAAATACTAAGTGTGCACATACATTTACAGACTTGAAGAGGTATTCATCAAGGCAGAGCTGAAAAATTGTTTAAATAATGAGATTTTCATATCAACCCCTCCAAAACTTGGTGGAACTCTATACGATGTCTTTTTTACCTCAGTAAAAAAATACTGATGACTGAATATTAATCCTAAAACAATTTATGCAAAACTAGTTGATGGGATAGAGTACTGCCAGATCCTATGGAGTTACATTTTATATTGCTGCGGAAGTGTATTTTGATCCTTAATCTTTCAACAGTTCCAAAACATGCTAGACTTACTAAGTAGCTTAGGATAATTGTAGATGGACCAATAAGCAAAACAGTGTTTCTGTAAAATAGTTGTATGTAATGCACACATAGTATGATTTGAATATCTGTAGTCCATGGAAAGCTATTAAAAGTGACTTAAATTATCAAATTTCATTCTGGAAATGCAAATGGGTATTTCTTTTATATATGTGTATATTACATACACATACACTTTTTAATGTATACCCTGTAGGCGATAAACCTTTGGGTTTCACAGAGTTAAAGACTGGATTTACTATGCAGCCTTTATTTCACTCCTTTAGGCTTAATAATTTTTCTTAGAAGACCTGTAGTATGCATGACATGCTTTTCTTGCTGTTGTAGAACACAGAAACCTGGATAAAGTTTTGTGTGTGTGTGGATAAACTGGATAGAAGTGTTTTTAGTAGCAAAGCAGTAGTGTATCTACACCTAGAAATATCCCAGCACAGGCTTTATGCATGTGATGCGGTGCATATTAAGTGGATAAAATAGCTGTGTGGTAGCAGTTCTGTACCAGCAGAAAAACATGCACATTTTAAGTCACTAAATAATGCCTGTATCTAAAGAGGGGAATTTTGAACTTAGTGAAATGGCAGAAATTTCCAGGAATTGATTTATATCTCTGATATTTTTAAGAACTACTTGACATTACTAAACATTTCAGTATTGTGTTTGAAGTTAGCATTATGCATCTATTAAACTGCCTTTTGTTTTTGCTTTTTCAAAATGCCGCAGAGAACAGAAATGTGATGCAGTGGGTAGGTTCACCAAAGCAATGGATGATGGAGTTAAAGAGCTGCTGACAGTGGGACAAGAGCACTGGAAGAGGTGTACAGGGCGTAAGTGTCCTTCTGAACTCAGCAATCCTTTCTGTGCTTCTTTTCTCTCTTTTTTAATGTGTGTAATTCAAGGCACATCTTAAAACTTAAGAAAATCCTAAATTATCATGGGAATTGTACAGCATTCTGGCTATTTTCAGTCTGAGAGTATAAACTGTGCAAGTTTTTTGTTGGTGTGTTTAATGTGGGGCTTTTTGTTGGGTTGTTTGGGTTTTTTTTTCTTTATCTCATAACAGAAATATCTGGTCCCTGCCCATAGGTTTAAAAATACTTAAACTTCAATAATTCTAGTAAAGCAGCTAAAGCCCTTGTTGGACCTGTTCTCATATATTGGCCATTTATTTAAATTTAAGTGACATGGGCAAAATAGACCTGTTTATTTGATGAAATCATATTTTTAAATAATTGAGTCTTATTAATCCCTTATTTAGGATCCTTGCATGCTAGGAGGAGTGATATAAAGATGAAATGAGTTTAAGAGAAAAAGAAAAGAAAAACCAACTTGATTCTAACTTAATCTTTAGCCCAATTCTTTTTTTTCCTATCTTGTCTCTTCCTTCCCACAGATATTTAGGGTTGCAGAACTCCACACCAAGTCCCTATGACTCTGCCTGGGCTCTAATTTCCTAGTCCACAGCAGTGTTCAGTGTTTGTGGCCACCACAAGGCAGCTATTGAAAGGAAGCAGGTACTACAGCTGAGGATCATAATAAGAAACACTTCAGGGCAGGCTGTAGTGTCTGGCAACCAAAGACCTATCACATAAATTACTTCAAATCTCCTTGATTCTTTTACTCTACTTTTAGCTCCCACAAAAAACCCCAAAACATTGCCCCCTGAACTTGAAGTATATCTCCTGAGTTATGTTTCTGCCTCTTACTAATCTAACACTACAGTTGAATATTTGGGGCTGACCGGAGAGAATGGAAGTGTAGCAGCTTCATCTCTCATGGAAGTGATTACGTTAGACTTTAGTATCTATAGGATGTTAACTTTAAATTATTTACGTTTCCCCACTTCGAATAAAAGGGTTTCCTTCTACACACCACTGACCCTCCTGCTGGTCAAAAATAGTCTAACACATGACAGAACTCTAACATAGTACAGATCTTGCTTCACTAGCAAATTATACTGAGGGGAAGGTGGAGAGCAGGGGAAGGAATAAGGTTCTTCAGATGAGACTAGAAAAACAGCATTGTTTTGCAGTTACAGAAGCAATGCTCAAACCAAGGGCTGGCTGTGGCTTGTGCTTACAGTAGAAATTCAGTATTTTTTGAACTGCTAAAGTTTTCCTAAACTTACAACACTAGTGCTTTAGATACTGAATGACTCTTCTAATACTTACAGCTATTAATTACTTAGCTTAGCATAGATGCAGAAATACAGTTGTGATTGTGTCAAAAATTTTAACTTTCTATTTTCCAGACATTCATACTGAATACAAAAAAAAGAGACTGGTAAACTGGAACATGCAAAACTGAAGAATGTTAGTAGTCTCTTAGGTTTTAGGTTCCCTGTCAGCTCTCATCTTGACTCTTAACCAAAAGTATTTTTGGCACTTCCTGAGCAACAGTTACATGCCTTCCATTCAGTGATATTTAAAATGACTGACAGTGGAAACTTCTTAAATACATGTGAGAAGAAACCAGAGATTCTTCACTAAAGTTTCCACTGGGGATTCAGTATCAATGCAATGACTAATAACAGAACTCTAGTACTCTAGATTGTACTTGTTGTGTAAGACATACCAGTTATCATAAATAGTCTAACTTCTGAAGAAGAGCTTGATCTAAGATAATCAATAAAATTAGGCAGTGGGGGGAAGGAGGTTGGTTTTTGGGTTTTGTGGTGGTTTTTATATCATACAATGGGGTTCTTCTGTAAAAATCAGGTTGTGTGGGTATGCTAGAGCAGCTGGAAGCCTTCTATTTTCCTGGACAGTGTACTTTCTGAATACAAATATTTGATAAAAAAACCCACATCTACTTGGGTTTTTTTCTGCTAGCATAGGCAGCATATAAAAAATTGCTTTTCCTTTTCAGATTGCTTTTTAGACCTCTGGAGTGGTGCTGTTCAAATTGTTAATAATGAATGCACTCATAAATCACGGCTGATTGATCTAATTGTGATGGAGAAATTTATGCATTCATGTCCAATAAATAGATTATAAAAAACAATTTTATTATTCAGATATTTGCATCATTTTTATCCCTAGATAATCTTAGTTTCTAGTGCCTTTAAATATAAAATCCATTATTTGAGGAGAGTTTAGGTATTATGGGTCTGTATAATAATCTCCTCTCTTAAAATATTAATGAGACCTATTCTCCATATCACACTGCAGCACTTCCCCCTCTTCCTTTCCCCATGAGGGGGAGGGAAAAAAAACCTCACTGTATGCATAGGAGGACTGAGCTAGAAATGTAATGAGATTTCTTTTTTTTTAATAGCGTTCACACACAGTTTCCCCAACTGTTTGTACCTTTCAAGAATCCAGATTGCAAATGCTTTATCTAGTTTTGGAACATGTGTAGCAGGGGAGGGGGTAAAGAATATGATTGTAAATGTGTCACTAGAGAAAATGTAAAGCCTAGTTGTTTTTGACATCTGCTTCTGTCAGGTTTTGGAAATGCTGCAGATTTAGTCTCACTTACCCTTGTTGGTTTTTTGCTTTTGTTTCCCCTCTTTTCCTCATCCTTTTCCCCTCTTCAGCACTACCGAAGGAGTACCAGAAGATAGGAAAAGCATTGCAGAGCCTGGCACTGGTCTTCAGCACTAGTGGATACCAAGGTACTTCGATAGCTTCATTTGTACTTTGCTTAAAAAGAGGTATTTTAATTACATCATGCTACATTTTTTTTCTGAAGATCTTAATGCTTTCCTCTTTGAGGTTTAGATGTCAAACATGGTTCTGGAAAAAATACTGAAACCTTTCTTCTGTGTATGTTATGGGGTTTTTATGTTCTAGTCTGCAATCTTGTTTTCTCTAGCTGTATAATCTTGTGGTGGGTTAGTGGTGGTGGAAGAGTTCAGTTTGAGCTCTTAATATATAATCTGGTCACTGATCTGACTGACCAGACATGCTGTAGGATTTTTGTGATATCAAAGGGAAAGGAGAGAAAATGCGGCCTTGAAAATAGCTGTCACAGAACTATTGTGTGACTTCATGATACAACAACTCCACATGAGGATGGAAAACTTACTACAATGTTTTGTAATCCATTATGTGGGCTGGAGGGTTGGCTACTGTAGCCTTTTCTTGTCCTTCACCTTTGCTTCTACTTCAAGAGCCCAAAAAAAGAGCCTATTGTGCTAGGTATGAAAGTTGTAGGAGGGAAAAGGAGGGCATCAATTGCTCAAAGTTTTCCTAAAGTGTAATCTTTAGACCAAATTTAAAATTCTTCTTTGATATGTTAAGCGCTGTTGATGTTTTCCAGACAACTGGAAAATATGTCCTCATATACAGAGGGAGCCTGTTGAGTCAGTTTTCTCTGGGATTCTCCTTTCAAAGGTGTTTGAGGTTTTGTTTTTTCTTTCTAGACTCGATAGCAAAATTACTGTGTTCTAAAACCTTAAAAGTTATAGCATAGAAGCTTCCTGAAATCTTTCCATCTTAGAAATCTCAGTTGACCAGTACTTACTCTGACTACTCATTTATCACTTGCCCCATAAACAATGTATTAAAAAGCAACCTTCTGAAACGCAGATTTTCTGCTGCTGGAAGCATTGGAAATAGGCATTGTCCCCATAGTTTGTTCTCATCTGTGTCCTGAACTTCAACAGGATGACTGCTGAGTTAGAACTGAGCATAGCATATTGCCTAAAAAGTCACATTTAGATGTGAGAATGAAGTAGGGGATTTTCATGGTTATATGTTCTTAGCATCGGTTAGAAAACTGTAAATCCTGGCTGGATAAAATCTGTAGTAAGAAGTCTTGAGAAAGGACTGCAAATTGCTTGGGCTCTAGCACATTCTTTTGCCAAAGTAAAGGGAAAACAGTATGTCATAAAGCTAGGATACAAAATTGCAGATCAGCCTTAGAAAGGAAAGCTTTGATATGATTTCCAGCATCTTTGAATAGTATGAAAAAATAGATCCTGTGATAGTTTGGGTGATGCCTGGAGAGGCCAGCATGTCTCTCTTTGCTGTTTGCCCAGTCATAACTGGTTGCACCTGTATCTTGTTGAGGAAAGTGCCCTTCCTACAGATGCCTTTGCCCTGATTCCATATATTTTGCTCTTTTCGATAACTTGTACCCTTGTATTATTTCCAAATTAATAATATATGGGATTCTTTGCTTTTTAATTTGAGTTAATTTGAGGAAGAGAGAGCAAGTACAATGCACATGTGGCTTTAAATGGCTTCATCACTGCAGCTCTCACTCTGTCCTGCCTGCTGCTTATGTATGGATTCACTTGATCATTCCATCAGGTACAGGTCTCTGGATTAAGCAGACTCTCTGCAAGAGATGTAAGCACCTGGATTTAAACTGATAGGGTGCAGCTTTCCTGATCTCAGTATTTAAAAGAGGACACATTGCTTCCAATGAAGAAGTAGTAGCTAGGCTGAGTATGATATATGATTTTTCTGGACTATCACTAAAGAGGAATGGCTCATTCAGCCATGCTTAAAGACAGTTCAGTTCAGTTTCTGTTGGGAGCTGAATCTCTTCATTCTTGTCTTTTTTGTTTTGGTTGGGTTGGTTTTTTGGATTTTTTATAATACTAGAGTTCTGGAAGTTTAAGCATATAGGCCACTGAAGATTGCAATGACTGATTTGATGACAGAAACATTTTTAGCTACTGGTAGCTGACTCCTGACATACTGCATATACTGTTCATTGGTTCATTTGCATAGTTAGGATGGAATGTGTCTACTGTCCATAACACTTTCATCAGTGATGCCTGCTTGCTCTGCAAAGCCTTATGTGTGGTGATGTCTACTGCCTTCTCTTCTAATTTCTAGCCTAAAATATTTAAGATTGCACCAGACAAGATGCACTTGTTAATCTGACTCACTCTAGCTCTTTTTCTCATGCTACAGAATGAGCCTTACCAATTAGTTGCCAGCCCCAGTGTGTGTTAGGAATCTGTCCCCAGTATTTGCAGAGGCAAGGGTACCTTTAAAACTATTGAGGACACACTGAGAGGTTCTGATTTAACTTGGCTATGGGCCTATGTACTGTTCAGCTGATCCTAAGAATGCGCACTTTGCAAGCATGATCCTGGTCCAAAATATGCATATTGGACAGTACCAGAACATGCCTGGAAGTGTCCTGCAGCCTGGCAATGTGTTGCCTTTGTTACTGTATCATAGGATACTCTAAGGTTAACACAGCCTTAAATAGTACGGCTTCCCTTTTGCGGTACCAAATCTGGAGGAGCCTTTCTCCTATATTAAGAAAATGTGAATGACTGGTATGCCATTCAACCATAGTAAGATCTCCTAATCCTACATCACCCCTCAGGAATTCTGTTAGGCAGTTCCATGCAAGTTTCACTATCCTGCCAGCTAGCAACAGGCAAATCCTGCTTTACAAGCTGCTTGTGTGCTGAACATATCAGTCTGAGGTGTACTTATCAAGAAAAATTTTGCTGCAAGTATTTGCTGCTAGTACATCAAACTTTGTAACTTTTCTTACTGACTTATATTAAAACATACTTTGAAAGAAAAAAGAACAAGAACACTTCTTGACACAAAAAATTCTTCTGTCCCACTCAAGCCTTGGAGTATTAACTCTCAATATGTGTGGTGTATTCCTTCCAAAATTATTATCACTGGCATTTACAAAGCAGTTGAACTGCTAAGAGATGCTCTATTAAACATCTTCAAAATTCTCCTCATAGTTTTACGTCTTCCTTCATCTCCTTATGACAGTATGCAGCCTGTAAATCAATGAAAATATCTGTTTCTCCTTGTGGTTGGGCTGAAATATCTGTGCAATATTACTGGCCATTTTAACTGCTCTTTTTATAACTACCTTCAGTCAATGCTTTTAGGTTCCCTCTGTTTCTTCTGGGGATATATGTGTTGAACACTAAAATAATTTTGTTATAAATGTTAGCAATCTTAGAAAACATTAATTTTCTACAAGGTCTTCAGTTTTCCTCCTTTAATGTTTTTTTAAAATTATCTACTTCTGCTGGTTATAAAAGTATGGGTAGGCATTTATTATTGTAAATAGGTTTGGGGCTTTCTGCTTTTCCGTTGATTAAAGAACCCCTGAGATCCTGGTGTATCCTTGCACTGGGACCCAACTCAGCTTTCAGACTGAGTTAAGAAGGCAATTCCCAGCTTTGCATTGGTTCAGAAGCTGAGAATGCTCTGAATGAAAGATGATTGGTGTTGGAAGGGTTTGTCTAGATCCTTTGAAGCTCTGACCTATGGAGGTTCCTTGAGTGAGCTCTGCACAGAAGGGAATGATTTTGTCATTCAACTTAAATATACATACTCTTCCTCTTTCTTTTTGTTCAGATAGGGAAAGTTACTGTCTTTTATGGCATTATGAAATGAACAGCAACATCTAGACCAACCTGGCTTCTGACTCTGAAGCCACACCACGTTTTATCCCGAAATCTATGAGTCAGTTGCCTAAGCAGCAGTTACTTCAAGGTTCCTTCTGAACAGACAAAGGAATTCTGAAATACTGAAAATACTTAAGCCTCCCTGAAATAATAAAATTGATCACCCTTCAATTTTTTTTTGTTTTACAAAAAGGTGAAGGTATCTCATGAGTTGTGTACCTCTTGCATCTCACAATATTAATTTGTGTTGGTTTTATTTTCATTTTATCCTAATAGGCCCAAATAGGAGAAAAATAATAATTTGTTTAGCAGTGTTTGTGTTGTTGGACTTACTAGTTCTTAGGATATGTCACTTTGCCTCACAGCCTTTTGACTTTATGAAACCAGTCCAATGGAAAGTAGGAATCTATTGATAGAACTGAAGCAACATTCAGTCATTACCTTGTTTCCTTTAGGACATGCTAAAATGAAGGAATCCTATGTAATAAATCTCTAACGTAGATTAGACCATATGTTGTAGTAAACCAAGATACTTTCATGTTCAGATTAATCATTAATTAAATCTATGGTAATTTTCAATTAAGTCACTGATTAGTTTCTATAGAATAAAATCAAAAAGTTCATAAAAGACTAACCACTGCCTAGACATGTCTGAAAGCATAAGAAAAATATTTTTTTTCTTAAACTAAAGTTTGATATCTGCAAACTATACCTTCGCCTTTCTACTCTCTACCTCAATATGCTTTCTGTACTGTTGACTACATGCTTTGGACAAGCTAACATGGATGGGAAGGTGAAGTGGCATGAAACATACAAGAATGTAAGGCTTGTTTCCATCTTTGTCCCATGTAGCCTGTCCTGTTAGTAATACAGTGTTATGAGTGCTTGTGGTGTTGTCTAGCTTAGGATTTATGGTGATGTCTGTATTGTTAAGTAGATTGTAGGGCCCTTTGATCTGTTTCATATCAGGATGAAAGTTAGAAACTCACTCTGAAAACCAGTGATTTTTACAGAGCTTGAAAATATTATCTAAGAGTTCCCTAAAGGATCAGAAGTCTTGTTGTCAAGGAAAAAAGTCAAGCCTCCTTTTGCTTCTCTGAGCTTTGAACAGTTACGGTCCAGGACTGTGGGAGAGCTCAGGGCTAGTAGCACATCAGCTTTGTCAGTCTATCTTTTGTCACCCTCCTCATTCTTCCTTCCTTTCCATCCTGGTAGACTTCCTGTTGCCCCATATGGGGGAATACCTGTATATTTAAACTGCATAAAATTATGAAATGTGGAAGTAAATAGTGCTAGTACTGTAGTAGAACATTAATTTTCTACAAGGTCTTCAGTTTTCCTCCTTTAATGGTTTTTTAAAATTCTTTATTTCTGCTGTTTATAAAAGTATGTGTAGGCACTTATTATTGTAAATAGGTTATTTTATAAATATGCCTTGAATCAAGGCAAGTTTCTTGTTGCAATTGACTTACTGTAAATTGAACATTGATGCTTACTTTTAGGAGAATCTGACCTAAACGGAGCAATTACAGAAGCTGGGAAAACTTACGAAGAAATTGCCAGTCTTGTAGCAGATCAGGTAGGAGTATTACAAATGCAATGGCACAGTGTGTACAAACATACCACCTATTTGGATTACTTCTGACTTTTCTTTTTTCCTCTTGTATTCAAACATAACTGCTAGTGCTGTAGAGCAATTAAATAAAATTGCTATTAACAGTTTTAAATACACTTTCATCTTCTTTTCTACTCTATGTCAGCTCAGGGAGAATGTGTTGAGAGGGTATTTCTGTGGGTCAGAAAGCCCATACTCTGTTTTCTAAAATACTAAAATGATCATTTCCTCTGTAAGTGTGTTTATTTTCTGGAGTCTGTGAACTGTCTTCATTACTGACACAAAAGAATGATATTTAATCAAGGATAGAGTTTCTGCCTTCCCTCTGCTTTCCCCAAATGCCTACAGGATCCAGATTTTGCTGTTGCTCCATATGGGGGAATACTCGTGTATCGAACCCATTCCATTGCCTTGACATGCAGCTGCCTGCTTTAGTAAAAATCTGGCTTAACTAAACCTTGATTGGTATTCACGACATAAATTGATGTTTAGCATGTTAAGCCTAAAGTCTCCAAAATGCAGATCCTCTTTATCTCAAGGGTTAGTCTGAACGTTCTTTAAACACCTTTCCAAATTGACAACTAAGGAGATGCTCCTGTGCATGTACATATTTGTATAAGTAAAGAGGTTGTACTGGTAACTCTTCCTGGGTGAAAACTTAAGGCAGTTAAACCTTGCACTTGGTGAGCTAGTGTTGAGTGAAACGAAGAACAGAGGCATCTGCTCAATGATGCTCAGTGCCTTGCTCTAAAGAGCTTATATTTTTTAAAAAAACCTTTCATATATGAAAGACTTGCATAAACAATTAATACTTTGGTTTGGGTTTTTCTATTGATTCCTTCTCTTTTCTCCCCTTCGCCCTTTTTTGGCATCATAGTTCCTTTTCTGTGATGTTAATATGCCACAGATACTTCTACTAACACTTACGCTTTGTTTATTAGCCAAAGAAAGATCTTCACTTTTTGATGGAAACAAATCATGAATATAAGGGATTTCTTGGTTGCTTCCCTGACATCATAGCAGCTCATAAGGTATGTGAAGAGCTTTTCCATTTAAGGGCTGGGCGGTAGAGACAGCAGCCAAAGTGGTGGTATGGTACCCTGCCTTTGTGCAGCAGCCTGGCCCCTGCTGCTGAAACACTGAAAGTTTCTGTGAAACTGGTGTGTTGATTTTTAAAATAAGAAGTACTTAGAGGGAGGGGAGGGGACGGGAGGAGAGGGGAGGGGAGCTAGGATTTCTCTTGAGATTTGAGAATATCATGACTTTCTGCTATAGTAGAGCAGTAGAAGGTTCATGATTTTCTTCAGGTTGACTTCATGTCCCAGTGGGGTGAACAGCAGTAGAGTAAATTTGTAATATTTGAGCCTTATATGGTAGTCCATAATAAAACCATATAAGTATTGAAGGAAAACTTGTGTACACTTACATGGCTGGTTTGCTGTTATGTGATACATATTCATGCACTGACTAGAAGTTTCTTTAATATCAAAAACCAGAGACTAGATCTAAGTTCTAACATTTCTGGGGGGAAGAAAAAACAAACAAAACACCAGCAACAAAACCCAACCACTTTGTTCTCTGTAATACAAAAGTCACGGTGTATAGTTTTGGATATTCTGCCCTTTTTTTTCGTCATAGAGTTTTCCTTATGGTCATCTGTCTGCTGCAATGTATTTCAGAAAACTAAATATTGTGAAGTATTAAAGCAAGTGCACAAATATGTCAGTTTGGGGGGGGTTTTGATCACTTGAAGTGTTAAATGTGTAGAACAAGAACACAAGAACATAGTTCTGAGAGCAACAAAGATAAAAGCATATCAGATTTATGTATTCTTTCTTCAGGATGTTTACAGTCCCTCATCCCACAGAATCATTGGGGGAAAATACCATAAAAGGAGAAGAAATGTTTTTAAAACTTGAAACATAAGCCTACTGCCAAGAGACATGTAAATAGATTCTCTTGAATGTTGTTTAGCACAAATACATTGTGTAGGGGACGTGTGTCTTTTTATGCTTGTTATTTATGTGACACAAGGCTTTTCCTGAATCAATGGCTATACATTGCAATGAGTTGTAGTCTCTTGAAAAACAGTTTTAGGTCACCTCATCTTGTAAAATGTGCAAATAAGGTTCTACAGGTATTTGATAGTTTGAGGCTTTTGGATGGTGGTCATGTTGATTATGTTGGTCAGCTGTAATTTGAAACTTGGTCCTTTTGTCCTTTCTGTATATATCCTTGTGTATTACAGCCTGTACCAAACTCAATTTGCTGATGACTCTGATCATGCCTGTGTTTGAAGTCACTTTTTGCCAGGACTCTTGAAAGCAGTAAAGTGAAATAACAAACTTTGGATGAAAATGTGAGAAGGCAGAATCAATCATTTTGTGTATATATGTGTATTGAATACAAACTCAAAATGCAGCTAGGGGCATTTTAGATTACCATGAAGACCTCTAAGTTGACTACTCGTTTAATCTTTCTGCATTTGGTTTCTACAGGGAGCAATAGAAAGAGTGAAGGAAAGTGACAAGTTAGTTGCAACCAGTAAAATAACGCCACAAGACAAACAGAACATGGTGAAACGTGTGAGCACTATGGCTTATGCACTACAAGGTAAACCAAATTTTGAGCTGAATGGCAATGTTGTAGACCTCTGAAGGACTTCTGTTAAGCAGCATAATTTGAAAGAAAATCTTTTACTACCAGGAATAAAACCTGGTCATGGGTTGTTTGTGGGGGCTTTTTTTGTGACCTGCTTTGATTTTTCTAAATTGCAGTTATTTTGCCTTCCCCTTTTTCTTTTTAATCTCACATCACTATCGCAAAAGACACATGTTTTGAAAATGCAATTTAAAAACCCCAAAACAACTATCCCAGGCTGATTCTTTGCATTTGGAAGTGATAATGTCTCAAATTGAAAGCATAGACCCTGGTGCAAGAAGCAGGTCATCATGAGCAGTTTTTCTGACTTTTGGTTTAGTCAGACATAATCCATCTCCCAGCTGAGATGCTTGTTCTTTTGGATAAGATCTTTATTTCCTGGATGTTCTTTGAATGAACTTTTTCCTCTTTAGATTAGAGGTGTTGTAAATATAAGGTGCAGCACACCACACTAGAAAAACTGGGGAAGTGAGGAGTCAGGGCTCAGTCCTACAGGATATCAAGCCATTAAGTGCATCCTGTTTCTGACTTCAATGAGATTACTCATTGCTGAGGGGGTTGCATCTTTTTAGATGATTTAAAGCCAAGAGTACTCAATATATTACATGATGAAGTCAGAGCAGCACACAAACTTGATTTTAAAAACAACCAAGAAAACTCCCCACCTCTTTCTTCTTAGTTACAGTGACACAAGAGGATTGTGCTGTATATGTGGTAATTGTGGAAGAGACCTCTAGGATGACTTTTACAATGTAGAATATTTCTTCTCCTTTCATTTATATCTCAAAATATATTTACCGTCTTCTTTCAGCCATAAGCTGTGATCTGACAAGAGATGTAGAAAGTGGTGTAAGATGTTACAGATTCAGTAATGCTGTTTCTTGGGTGCCTATTGAAACAGCCTCAGTCAAGAATGGGTCAGACACTACTGGTTGTATCTTTTTTTGTTCTTTTTTTTTTGAGCCAATTATTTACAGCTGTGGCTTACAATTTAATATCCATACCCTTGGAAATATGAATGTCCTAGCCAAAATTCTGTTGGAAACTCTTCAGGAAGGAACAGTTACCTCAGTAGAAGAAAATCCTGCTTGTATTTTTTATTGAATTGTTGTGCACCTGAATATTGTAATACAAGAACCTGGCTTTGTCCAGGAAGTGTCCGGATTGGTGTGTAATTGACACCCTACCAATCTGACAAACAGTTCCCTTATAACCTGTTCTGCTGCAGGCAGAACAGGTTGTGGAATCATGAGAACAGTAACTGTGCTGGCAGGGCTGGACACTGAGCTTGCTGCAGAGTAACTAACTTGAACTGAGTGAAACTGTTCCTAATTATAAATGCTTCTGTTAAATAATTTGTCTCCTGGGTCTGATTGCAGCTGAGATGAATCACTTCCACAGTAACCGGATCTATGACTACAACAGCGTCATTCGTCTCTATCTGGAGCAGCAGGCACAGTTCTATGAAACGGTAAGGGACAGGGCTTCAGCACTGTTTGCTTGGCACGTACTGTGCTGCTACTTTTATAGGAAATACAGGACTTAATCCATGCTCCAACAGAGCAGATATTTGAAGAGTTGTACAAAAAATTGGAAAAGGAATTGTAAAAAAACCTGAAAATGGAAAGAATGAGTTAAAATAATATCCTTCTGGTTGCAGCATCACCAGTTTCCTTGTACCAATCCTCTCTCCCCCAGTACATGTTCACATAGGGGGGTCATGGCTTCCGTGAGAACTGGGGGGAGTGCACAGGAGCTCTGTTCTGATGTTTCAGCCTTGCTTCAGCAGGGAGGTGGGTTTCCTGGAAATCTGGCTTTGTTCCTGTAGGTCTCTGGTGTAGTGCAGTGCTAGATAAACAAATAGGCAGAATAACAGCCCTGCCTACAGTGCTTTCTCCAACACAACTGAAGCAGTGAAAGTACCAAATTAACAAGGCAGAAAGTGTGTATATGAGAAGTCTTCAGAATGGAATGTTTTGAGAGTCCTGCATACACAAAACCTGCAGTAATGCAGGTTTTCATCACATGAGGGAACACCTAATTTCTTAGCCTGCAATAATTTCTGCACAGTGTAAAGTGACTACATATTAAATATCTTCTGTTTCTTTGTTTCAGATTGCACAGAAGCTGAGGCAGGCACTCAGCCGTTTTCCTGTGATGTAGAGAATAAGGAGTATTCAACAATAAAGAACAACTCCAAAGTGCTTTTTTGATGTGGGGGCAATGCTAATAAAAACTTGTTAGCCTTTGCAAAAAAAATCCCAAAATACCCCAAACCAACAAGAATCAGTTGTAAAAAAAAGTATTATTTAAAATTTTACTTTATCAGCCTAAATCATACAATAAGACTCTCCTATCTTGAAAGCTCTCCCATTTGTATCAGTATTTAAATAAAAACAGCTAGGTAATGCTGTCAGTTATAAGGATCTAAATTATCAAACTGATATGTTGCCATGGACTTCACGAAGTCTATCAGATGTTCTTCCAAAAACTCTGGATCAACATGAGAGTTACACATTTGTAGCTTTTTTTTTTTTAAGTGGGACAGCAGACAAACTTGAGAAAACTATTTACTACTCATTATATTCAATTGAGTTCTCCAGCAATTCGGTAACCAGGAGGAATTATATTCGTGTATGTTTCTGGCACACATTCATGATAATCTCCTGAATGAACGCTTTGTTCTTAAGTTTTGCTTCCCATATACAGCCGTGGCACCCTGCTCCCAGTATGACTTCTGGTAAATATAAATCATTCTTCCCTCTCTTCTTTTTCCTTCTAACTAAATCTTGTTCTTGTGGCGCACCACCTCAGAGCTTATGTCAGGCTCACTTTTTCACTATGCATTATGTAAGAAGACGAAGTACAAACAAGGAACGAGCCATTCAGGGAAGTGTGAAAAACAGTTTTCCATACCAGCACTTTGACACCCCCAATGTTATGCCATAAGGCACTGGTGTTTCTCAGTGCTGCACAGGGCCAGCTTCCCCTCTGACAGTTTGCAGTGTTTCAGCAGAGGGGACACTGCCATATCTAACCCCAACTAGTAGAAGTCCCCAAATTTCAACTAAGCTCAGGTCTTCATGTAGTAGTATGGTGTGCTATTGGTTTGGGTTAACTTTATGTTGCCTTCTAATACAAACTAAAAGGTGACAAAAGTACTGAATAACATCATTAATTATCACACAAACTCTGTTCTTTGATCATCGTCTCTTATCAAGTGACTCAGTATCCTCTTCCATACTACCGAATACCATTTGAGGCCTTGGCTTTTCACACAATCAAACCAAAAAAGCCATCACCAACTGTGTTCACAATGGGCATCAACTACAGTAATTCATTTCTTGCCACAGGCAAGCAGGAAAGCCAAAATGCAGTTTTTGCTAAAATGTGCCTAGAAAATAAATATTTTAGTTTAAAAAAACAACTAAAAAAGGCATTTTACCAATAAGCCATTCTAAGTGACGGGTACAGTCTGCCGGTTCAATAGTTGCCTTACTCTGTTTTGCATTGGTGTTACTTTTCTGTGCTAGAAGGAAAATCTGGGTCTGCCTGAATAACCTGAAACCAAACCAAACAAGACTAAGCCTAAGCCTAGATGCTTCTCAGTGTCACGAGTTTTGTTCACCTTTTATAAACCTTGTCTTTTTCTCCTCCCAATTTTAGTTGTTTGCTTCCAAAATTCCATAGCGCAGTGTTGTTTGATACAGCCATTTAAATATGTACAAATTGTAAAGAATGTGTATAAATGTTTTACACCAAATGTAAGATCTGCTTGCATGTAGAAGCAGCTTATATAATAAATTGTTACAATGTGTACAGTAAATTCTAAAATCACTTTTTCAAGCCAGCATTTTTTTAGCATTTGTATATTCACTTTTTGGTAATGAAATCTCTTTGTAACAGACTCTTCATTTGGGAGGGGGAAGGGGGTTCTTTTTACCAATCTTTAAATAGCTCCATATGCACTAAAGTTGAAAGTTCTTTATCTTGAATAGACTGGTTTGGAATCTTAAGTGTAAGCTCTGCATTCCCAGTGCAGGGAAGCTATGACAGTAGCAACTGTGTCAGATGCAACATTTTGGCAAAAAAGAAAAAAAAATAAAAACTGTTTAAAGACTTCTAGTAAAATGAAGTTAAATTGATAATAAATATTTATGTATATCCACCAGACTATTTTATCTTTTTCTTTGAAATCATCGTGTTGGTTTTTAACAGGGTGAATGCAGTATGAGGCAAATCCTCCCTGTAGCTTTTCACCAGCTAACACACGGGCCAGCTGAGGAATGAGAAAGCATCCATGTGTGTTCCATAAAGCAGGCATCCCAACTGGATGGTATAATAGTGCCAGTGACTGCAAACCAGCAAAGGCTACGCATATGTTGTAAGCTTTCTTTATTCAGGTCAGTCCAGCTCGTGGTTGATGGAACCCTCCTGACTGCAAATAAGTAGTAGAGCACAGTGCTACTGTGTATTCCTGGCTTTGTGTCAGCATGGTGTTGACCCAGAATAGAAATGGGATTGTCTCTGATATTTGTTTTTTTAAATTAGACATGAATAGTGGCATAGTTTAATTGCATGAGTTGGGGGCAACAGAAAATGTGCATACTGGATATGTAGTCATAAAACAGAAATAGCAAGTTAATGTAAGACTTGAGCAGTGCTCTCCTGTGTTTTGTTTGTCACAGCTGAATAATTAGTGTCTGCAGCATCAAAAAGCCTTACTACTGTTTCCTGGCTTATGTTTTCCTTCCAGGGTGAGCCAAACACTGGCATTAGCCCAGTGACTTCATAAAAGACACCAACTGCCCACGCTGTTTGGTTTAACTTTATACTTTAATTGCTCATTCCGTTACTGCAACTACATCCATTTTTTAAAAATAAAAATGTAGCTGTGCAGAGAGGAAATGCTACCTGCATTTCTTGTTTGCAGTTAATCCAACACGGGATTAGACTGCAGCAGCAGACTTTGTTATATGGTATGGTTTTGGAGGTGTACTGTCGACTGCAATTAAGAGTTCTTCAATGAGTCAGAACTTTACATGAGTACAGAAATTTTTATACTACTGAGCAATTCCTGTTTGCTGTGACAAGATAATTGAGAAAGTACTACCGTAACATACACTTGATTCTGTAAATCCTAATTAAGTAATACATCAATTTTACTGCTACCAAAATTAGTCTAGTTCAGACTCTTGGAAGGAATTCAGACTAACAGCCTTGTAAAGAAAACTCTCACAAAGAAAGAGGTGCATCTCTTGTGCTGTGGCTTAGTTTGACATACACCAGACACTTGGCCAGTCTGGATTGGCCAAAATTACTCCCTCCACAGCCTCAGGGCATTTAGTGCAGCAGCAAGGGAAGCATTCACTAGGCAAGTGTCCTGCTACTGCTGCTTCTGCCTTTCTCAGGGCTTCCCACTAAGACGTGAGCATGCACCAGGCAGAAACCAGTTAGTTGGGAAGGGGTGGGGGGCTCTTTGGTCAGTTGTTTTTTCCACATACTTTCCTATAATTCTTCTGATAAAATTAATGCTAATACCTGGGGTAACCACTTGAGCAGAAAAAACCTTTTTTCCTGTCTAAACAACCCCTAACAAAAACAATGCTATAGAATTAGAAATATATTGACTGGTTGGTGACCAGTCCACCCATTCTGTCGCGTGGCAATATCAGTTACACCCAGACTGTTTTAAAGAACATCTGAGTCACAAACTTGGATTAGCTGTTTTCTCCCTCTTTTTTTTCTCCCATGGCTCTTTGCACATGAGTTGTGACTCTGATATCTTTGCCGTATCTTGGAGATTCTGAATTTAAACTGGCTTAATTTCCTTGTCTTATAAAGAATGTGTTTGCCTGTTTTTAATCTTCTGGGCCTTTTAATCTTTTCTAATTGGCCAGATTTTTTTAAACTACCCTAAATTTTTTGCGTTCCTTCAGATTCCAGCTACTATACTTACTGCCTTCCTGCTGAACTTTCTGAACCCTAGGTTCTTCTCATCTACAGGGTTAAAAACTTTGCTTCACAATAGGATTTATTCATTTCTTTGAACTGGTCCTGTCAATCTGAAGCCAGCTTTCTCATTTTTACTAAATATTGTTCTTCCCTTATTCTAACCTGTGGCTGTATTCTGTTAAAATACATTTTTGCATGTCACATTTTTCTGTCAGGACTGAAGCAAGACTGCGTGTAATACTATTTTCTGTTAACAACAGACTTCTGCTACCCGTAGTTTTCCCTTTATACCTACCATCTTCAACAACTATTCATTTTTAACATATATTTGCTAATAAACTTGTGATCCTTGTGCATTGCCGGCTCATCAAGACCTTTCTGGACCCATCAAAATTTATTGCACTCCTGACATACATTGCACTACATTCACTTTGTTGGCATCTCTGAGACCTGTATGTGCTGTAGGGCAGGAGGGGGTCATTGCTAGGATGCTCTTGCCATGTTGTGAGGGCTTTGGCGAGCATGGCATCCCCTTACAATACTATCAGCAGTCACAGCTGTACTGTGAATCTGAAATACCTATTGGCATTTCTTAAAGACCCTTAAAATCCTTATTGGAGAATTCAAACTTTGTGCTTGGTTGGGGTTTTTAAACCTGTCACTATTATGTCCAATGACAAGCTGGAAACAAAACCCAAAATGAGAACATGACACTGTTTATCCAATGTTCATCTATCTATATTTTACTATTTTTTATCACATTCTTTCCCAGCCAGACACAGAATCTTGTCAAGTTTGGTGTGTCCAGTAACTCATCAAGTTAAACTCTTGCCAAAGGAAAAGCTGCCTCAAAAGTAAGGGACATACAGGGGTGAGGGTCATTTTTCTAACTCTTGACTAGTTCCTGACTAGTTGAGTCGTATTTTTAAGCTCAGTAAAGATTTTGTTTAAAAATTCAACAGCTGGGAGAGAAGTGAAAAGTTAAATTTAGCATCTGTTACAATATAGTAGCAAAATACAAACCAGGCTGCTTGCTGCTGGGATGGATTTGCTGAGCTTGACACACTGCCCCAGAAGATTCCCATCTGCTTGCACTCACCAGGACTGCACCGCTCCGGACTGGTTATGCCAGCAGAGAAAATTGAGGAGTAAGAAAAGTCTTCATGTGTCCTCCCTGTTTAAGTAGTGACTCTTTTCTACCTGGTTACAAATTGCACATACCAAACTTAAAGCAAGGACTTTTTTCCAAACCTTTGGGAAGGAGGTAGGTCTAGAACACTTCTTGCCTACTATGAGCATGTTTATGCTTACTTGGCAATAGATTAACTTTACTGGGGTAACAACTTGTGCCAGTCTATCTGCTGTCTTACAAATACAGTCTTAATGCTTGGCAGAAAGGAAACAACAACCAAAAAAGCTGCACAAACAAACCCACAATGCAACTGTTTATGAAAGTCTTCCAAAACTTAAACCAAATTCAGAGTCAGTAAGAGGAGGTTGCTATCCATGGACTGCTACACCACAAAATACGTCTGCAGGATGGCTGCAGGACTTGGATCTATTTGAATGTGCTGTAAAATCAGCACTGGAAAAGAACAACTTGCAGGGACTGCAGTGGTTTCAGAGGGGATTGAGGGTCTGCTCCTAGAGTAAGAGTGGAGTTCAGAAAAGCTGTTTGTAGGTGTTGTCTGGCACAGCTCCCCTGTGAGCAAGGAGTTTATATTGTAATTATCTAGTATTAGAATCTAATAAAAATGACTAGTGGTCTTAAGTAATTTTTTAAATTGTAAAATAAAACAGCCCTTCCTTGAAGGGGATTTTTTTGTCACAGGGGAAAAAACCAAAACCCAACCCACAAGTAAACATTGTATTTGGTGTTTGCAGGGGAGCTCGAGCAGACACCTGCAGCTGCACATAGGCTCTGGGCTGTTTCTCACTGCTCTGGAGGCAGAGAGCAGTAATCAGCTCAGGTCTACTGCTGAACCCTGGTTGGGTCTGGGTGTGTGCGTGGCACCCAGGTCTGGTGATGAACTCCTCTGCAGCACGGAGAAAGACAAGACAGATGTACTCCGTCACCGTCTGGTTCCGCCTGAGCCCCAGGATGCAGTGACACCTCAGCTGGCCCTCTGCAGCCAGCTGAGATCATCAAAGTGGTTCTGCCCTGTGCTTTGCCAAAGAGGCTGTGCTAGACAGCTGCTGGCCCTGAGGACAGAGAGAGTGTAGATGGCTTCTGGCATGGTGAGGAAATAGTCAGAGAAATCTGTCTCAGGATACCTTAGATTTTTCTCCTATGGGACTCTGGCCACCACTAAATTAAGCTCAATAGCCAGCATTAGGCTATTAGTTCAAGTGCAGATAATCAAACAAAAAGTAATGTAGTCACCCTTATCAACAGGTATAGATGTGCCTCTTAAGGCAACAGGTTTAAAAGTAGTCATTATAAAGGTTTCTCTACAATATGGTGCATCCTGACTCATCCATTCTGAGCAGCAGCTTCTAGAATTAAACTGAGATTAGTTAATCTGACTTCTCAGAGGCATTTTTAAGATCACAGAGTATCTCTGCTTTTATTCAGGCATACTATGAACTCTGTGCATCAGTGTTTCCATGTGGAAAGGATCTGCACCAGTTCTGGCCCTTTCATGTAGTTTGCAATAAATCTCCAAGACTGGACAAAGTTTTTTTCAAATTTCTGGAATAAGTAAATAGAGAAGTCTGCTGAACTCCTACCAAAATATGCAGGGAACATTATTCAAGATATCTACTCTGTAAGAGCAGCACAGGAAATCTGTCACTGCACCCACACGGGAAGCAATTGCAGTAGCTCTGTGTATCAGGGTCTCTACTACAGAATCTAACCATCAGTGGACCAGCTGAGCAAAAAGTGTCAGAGACCCAAGCAGGGGTAGGGACAGAGAAGAGGAAGGGTAATGGGATGATAAGGAAAAAAGATGGTGATGAGGGCAGCTAGGAAGGCAATCCAAAGAGCTACTGAAGTAGAGGTAACAGAAACAGCAGCAAACAGACATTGCACAAGGTGAATCATAGTGGATGGGGTCTGTGATGGAAGAAGGGCTCTTACTTCTGGCTTCAGCGGGATGACATGAGCACTGGTGTCATGCTTCAGCTTTCCCTGTCCTCCAAAGTTAGTTTTACAGGGCCCAGTAATTCTCACACCCCAGGACCTGGCTTTCTCCCAAACCCACAGCTTTGCTGAGCTTTTCCAGCCACATCCACACAAGGTGTTTCCACTCCACACCCCCTCCCCGCCAAGCTGCTGAAATTATTTTGGGCTGCCCACACTCTGTGCTCACCCCTTCCCAAGCACACCAGCATTCCCAAGTTGCTGATAGTACTGGGGTGCCTGTAATGGTGGCTGAAAGTGAGGAAATGTCCTAAGAATGGAGTGCAGGCTACAGGGAGAGATGGTTTCTCATCTCCCTTGTACCCTGGTAATTTTTGAGATAGAGACACATACACACACAAACACAGACAAACACATATTTGGAGGGGGGAAAAAAAGGATAGTAGCCTGCAAATGAGTTAATTGTGATTCCTGCAACTTTCAACCTGCTGGGCCTGTGAGCCCTAGCCTAGCCTACTCACCCATGTGGAATAATCATTTTTGTTACATGTGCCATGACCCATCCCCAGGCTAACAGGGATTACATGAAAGCTATGGACATAGTGAAATCTAAACCACCTGCAACCTGGGGTGGGAACGTATCATTCCAGTCAACCTCAGACTCCCATAATAATTTATATGTTAATAGTGAATGTGGCACAAGTTAGATGTACAGGCAATTCTTGCTGTGAAAGCAATGCAAACATCTTGTTTTAGTGAAGCAGAAAGGCACACCTAAATAAACAAGTCAAATTGTCAAAAAACAAACACTGACTAGCAAGCAGAATGAAGCCAAATTGTGTTTACTTGCACATACACATAGTCTGTGGATTTAACTGGTGCATTAGGAATAATGGAACATACCAAAATGGTTGTTCAAATAACTTCAAACCATGATATTCCCTCAGTTTTTCCTCTTTTCTGGTGTGTTCCCCTCATTCACACACTGTGCTTTGTCAGCTACCCCTTTACAGCAGTACTGACAGAGATAACACCTCATTCTACAGTCCTCCTTTCCTTTCAAGAGAAACATATGCTATTCACTCTGCCTTCACCATAAATGGGGCTGTGAAATAGCTTGACTCCTTGGCCAGTTTGCTCTATTTTACTGTTTCAGTTTTTCTTTAACCTTCTCCAGTTCAATGCTGGTGGCATACTGAGGAACTCCATTAACTACTCTGATTTGAACTAGTTCATATTCACCGTCTTTTCAAACTATTCAGTCTAAGTTTTCTAGTCATAAAGCTGCTGAGGAGGAGAGAAACACCTGAGATTTATTTCTCAATTCCATTTTTAAAAGATTTTTCAAACTTAACCAAAAGCAGTTGAAAAAAACCCAAACCCCCAGTCTTCCAGGTAAACAAGTATGTTCTCTTCCTTCAAGGGAATGTGTTATTACATTGCCTCTTGCTCCCCTTGCTCTTTGATCTGAAACCCCTCCCAAATCTGAAAATTAATGGACAGGGCTTTCTAAAGCATGGGGAGGCATAATACCACAAAGCATCTGTTTATAAAATGAAATGAGAGAAAGAAGCCTAACTTCATTTTAAAAGCACCACATATGCTGTACTGGAAACAACTCAAATGGAAAAAATGTTGAACATTTGATCATAGAAGAGCAAATCCATGCATGGAAGACATTTTGTGTTCCTTTTAGACAGTGACTGAATGACTCTTTTTGCTATGTGGGTTAGTATCTGGCATACAACCAGTAGCCCATTATCAAAGGCGTGAACTAGAAATTCTGTATCTTAAGAAAGATGCAGCAAACAAATCCCACACCTTAACCCTGGGGAATGTTTCCCACTGAATTTTGAGGTACCAGCTGGAATTCTAGATTATATTTCAGATTTTGGCGAAATTAAGCTGCTCATTACGGACACATAAGGCTTCTTTTCTCAGTAATTGTAGGGTGGTGGTACTGGTTGTGAGGTGGCTGTTGTGTTCCACAGATCACTGCTGCCACACACTGTGTTTAATGCAATTTTGAAGATGTACAAGAGCTTTCTGAAGAAAAGGATGAAACAGTAAAATACTGTTAAATACTGATAATACATCCATTTACACAAGATGAAGTAAGTGTCAAACAACAGCAAGAGACTTTTGTCCCTTGTGTTCTCCAAAGTTAGTTACTTTTTTTCTTTTGGAAAGCATTAATTTAATGTGCTTTTTTTAAAAAATCATGTTTCTGAAGATAAACACAGCTTCTTAAAATCTATTGATGGCATGACTTGATTGTATTAAAGAGGTGTTCTCCAAATAGAAAACTATTTTTACCCCTTTTTTTTCCATTCAGATACTTGAATAAATCTGAAACTTTTAAATGGACACATTGTGTCCAGCATTCACTTTTGTTCACCAAAAAAAAATCATTAGTTTTACTTTAGCTTTGTGTTTCATATGCAAGGAAAAAACAGAACTGGAATGTGATAGAACTTTAAGATATGAGCCTCTATTGGGTTTATGTATGCATTTCTGTGAACACAGAACACGTGCTCATCTAATTAATAAAATCCTGTTATAAAATACTACAACTGTAAATAGCCAGTACTGGACATAAACTCAGCTAACATGTCCTATTATGTTCAATCAACTCCCACTAATGTTTACACACAGAAACTTCATAAAAGATACTCTCCCTTAAATGTCTGATCCCACTGAGGGCAAACTATAGTTCAATAAGCTTTAAATGAATTAACATTAATTAGTTATGAACTGAGCATGGAAATGCCATTCTCTTTGCCCTCTCTTCCCACACCCCCATTTCTAAATGCCTCATTATAGGTCTCATCTACCCTGTATGCTCCTTTTTTTTTTTTAAGTATAGTTTTTGTTATCCAATATGGCAAAGTAACTAAAGATTTTTCTGTTAATGGAATTAATTTACAAATGAATCATAGTAAGAGGGATTAAAAGTTAACATCTTCCTCAATAAATAGAGTGTTTCATCAAAATTATCCAGAAACATATGAAATCCTGCTGTCACTTGCCTAACTGTATTTTGTCCTTGACTTTTCTGATTTTTGTATGATTTGGTTACTCTAAAAACATAAGGGTGGGTTTTATTCTTTTAAATTATTTAGCTTTCACATCCATTGTCTCTATCATAATCAGCTTTCTGTTGTGTTCTTGCATTGTCCACTCTTGTATTCATCTGTTTCTCTCTGGCTAGTTATAACATCTCAACAGACAATGAAATTTAGAGGTTCTGAACAACCATGAAAACTCTGTTCTTCCTTCTTACAGATATGGAGCATCAACAGAATAGTTAAATTCTTATTTAAGAATGAAGTTAGGAATTACTTTGTTGCAGGCAGTCTCTTCCAGTAGTCCAGTGTCACACCACCTGTGACAATGATGACCACTATGATACTGCTGAAATGCCACAACTGGCAATCTGGGATTGCCTCTTCCTGGAGTTTTCTTTGTAGTTGATTCACAAACAAAAGGAAGGCCTTTTTTTGCCTCATCAAATCCATATGCCTTGATATGGGTAATCAATAAGCTCTGCTTTCACTCTTGATATGCAACAGAGGTGTGCACAATTTGATGTGATGATGAGGCATGTGCTGAGGAAAACTGCCAATATACTTGCTGCAGCTCTTCCTGTGCAGATATAAGCAGTCCACTTTAAATTCATATTTTCTATTTTATTAAGCATTTTGTTTTTCCTATCAGGAGTTCCAGACAATGAGGCAAGAAGAAGTGGAAAACTCCGTGGCTTCCTAGTCCATTGAACATGAGAAAGGGATACCTACAACTAATAAGCATGTCAGTTTGGAAGAAAGAATAAAAATTTTATCTGGTTGTCTGGTCACTATTACTGCCTAAATAAACACCATCTGACTAATGCTGCTCTTCTGCACATAGTTTTGGGATGAAGAATGTTAAGCTTTAAAACAGCTGCTGTTACTGAAAATAGTCTCTTAATAAGAAAAGCCTAGTGCCTGTGAATGCAGTCGATCTGCCTCTCTAGAGAGACCTCTTTCATTTGGCACATACAGAGTTAAAATATAGGTGGAAGAGGAGGTGAGAAATTCCACTGACCTCCCAGCAACACAGTTTTTCATTAGCAGCATTTCTAAAAGTGTTAGCACTCCACCAGAGCATCTCTCAACCCCTTCTGGTACCCTTTCAGAGCTTGAATTCACAGCCCAGTCTTCTGACAGTGTGGAGCTACAGCCTGCAGCCAGATAGACCCTGACTCAGAGCCTAAAGCTAGTTTGCTTCCAGTCCAGCCACCTTGAGCAGCCAAACCCCACACTGTTTATTCAGTTGAGAAGGAAGTTTATTCACCCAAGCAAGGAGCTGTGAGATTTAGGCTACTGATATATTTAAAGTCAGGCATATGTTTAGCTCCTGCTGAACCAGAAGCTCAAGTCTGAGCCTGCGCACCCACCCCTCCCCCTTCCAAATAATTGGTTAAAGGATAATATGATACAGATTTATTAGCATTAAAAGTTTCTTTCTCCTGTTGTGAGGATCACAGACCCCAATGGCAAGGAGTAAGAGGAGCTTGACAGGAAAGGCTGTAAACAGGAGTGGAAACTTGAAATATTGTCACTGACTGAAGCAAAGAAAATGTCCCTGCATCACTTCTCTTACACTCGTGGCAAGGTCAAATGTTCTTTGTCAAAATCTAAACAAATAAAGCATACTAATATATCACTCATGTTCCTCATGCTCTTCAGTTATTTTTGAGGAAATGCAGTTGATGTTGTTGAGTAACAGTGACCTAGCTCAAACTATATTGCACTGTCTCTGTAACAAAGTACCAGATGTCTTTTGCACACGAAGTTCTTTACTAGGCCAAGACAAGTGAAACCAACTAGAATAGAAAACTCTTCTCTCAATTTCACTGACAGTGTAAGAGGTGACATTAAAACCCCACAGTTAATTTCAGAGCAACATTTTGAGCAATTTAGCCTAAAAGTGTTGTAAATGCTTCTCTGTGTCAAATTCAGCTTTCAATAAAATTCATTCTAATGTTAACTAGAAAATGTGGAAAAGTAGTAGAAGTGTTTGCATATTAGCAGCAGTTACTTGTTGTTTTGAATGCCATGTGCAGGAAAAAATATGCTGAGATATTTCCCCTAGTTCTTCTTTACTTGCTAAAGTCAAAAGTTTGTCATAAAAGGCAAAACACAAACTGTTTTCAATGACCTTGTAAGCACACACATTTCCTGAGGAATTTGTGACCACTGAGGCTATGTGCAAGTGGCCAAAAATCCCGAGGAAGTGCCGTCATAACTAAACTTTTATATTTAATCTCAGAGCTTCAAAAAGTTACTGAAAAGGCTATTTCAGTAGCATAATATTGGACAAAGAAAAGTATATTTTGTTTGTTTGTACAGTGTATCACCAAAGCTTTTTCTAGAGCCCCAGCTTGCAAAGTTCACGCAATAGTACCTAAAGAGAGACAAGTAATACAACAGGGACGTTCACCCATCCTATGCCCCAAAGTCCAGGATATGGGGTTCACACAGCTATTCCAGAGAGCAGACAGCTAAGCCAAACACTCCTTGCTCTATCCAGTTCTTCTAAACTCTGTTTTACAACATCCTTGTTGTTCCTCTTCAGACAAACAAACAATGCCACCGGCTAAGATCAGCATGCAGGACTCTGTATCAGGGAGGCAGTTTTCTGGACCCTGGAAACATCCATTACCATAAGGACCTAGAAGCAGGAGTCATTATAATGCATAGCAATGCTTCAGAGGTAAACAAGGGGCTAGGGAGGAGAAGGGATTGGAAATTCAAACTAAATGCAGTGACTCTGAAAAAGATAGAAGTGTTCAGAAATTACACTGAGGTGATTTCTACAGCTGAGGTAACAGCTGAATGCTTAAAAATTTGTATAAACACGGTGTGGATGTTGTCTTCAACGCAATTTAAGCTTACAGGTGAGTTAAGAGGAATTGAACTTGATTTAGAGTAGCTGAAGGCTGCATCCTCCTACCATGGAGGCTGCCCCTAAAATACCACTGCTGCAATTTTGTTTGAGCTGCATTTCACATAGTTCCACAGTCAGCAAACATCAGATCTTAAGGATTCCTCCCCTTCTGACACAGAGGGAGAAGGATTTCCCTGCCCCTATGAAGACAGGAGCTGGAAGAGGAGTTGGAAAGAGAAAAGGTAAGCAAAGGAACACTGCTGTAGACAAGAGAGATTCCACCCTCCAAAAGTACTGCCACTGTTGTGTGAATGCTGAACAGTAGAGAGAGCCCACTGGCCTGTTGCTTCTCTCAGCTGAAGGCTGCAGGGGCAGCAGCAGATCACTCCCGCTTTTTAACTGCGGGAACATTCAGAAAGCAATGCAAAGCGTCTGTGACTGCTCAAAGGTAGAAAGAGTGATAAAGAACCAAAGATGGGTGAAGAGGGGCAAAGAAGCTAGGATGATGAAATTGTCAAGGCAGGAGATTAAACAGAAAACTCCACAGAGAAAGGAGGATGAAATGAAAAATTGCTGAGGAGGTAATGAGGGTGTATGGCCTGGGTGAAAACAAGTGCTGTGCAAGAGGGAATGAGTTCACCTGAGGGACTCCTCAATTGACTGCAGGAATTAATGTTTCCATGATACTCAAATACATAAGGTCCAGAGCAAGACAGCTCAACACCAAAGGTCAGATAAAAGGTGATCTGTCAGTCTCAACACTTTCCCTTAAAAATGGACTTCCATGCATTGCAACACAGACAGTCTGGTTAGATGAAAAGATCTTATCAAAAGAACACCTTTGCACACATCCCCAATATATCAAGGAAGGTTCCTATATGAGCCCTAAATTTGGATGTCTTTCTTTGTGAAGGAGGTTTGTAAAATGAATGGTTTTATTCACTGCTACTCTTCACCATTTTCTGATTGTTGCTTTCTCAGGCTTGTGTTTCTAACACAAAGTCTAATTAACTGATTTACTGCTTTTTGAGTGGATGTTTTGCAGCTGGGACACACTGAAGAGATCTGTTTGTAATAGATTAGAACAGACTCAACCGGAGAACCCCCTATGAAGCAATGCTTTCTCATACACACTGCTAAAGGTTTCCAGTTTCCCACCTTCATCTGTTTTCCTCTCACATACTTATCTCCTCATAATGATTTGAGGTGCTAAAAACTACTATCCCAGGTACACTTTTTTCAGTATTTTACCCAACAAAACGGACAGTAAACTTTTTATTAACAATCCTAAATTGTGTGTTCTTGGAATTTGCAGTGAAAAAAAACTAATGACAAAAATTACTAAGGAGTTACAAACACAGGCAATAGAGAGGGACATACCCGTGTCCTCCCAGGGAGAATTTGCTCTCATGATGGAGTTTAAAGGGGACTGTGAAGAATTATTCCTTAAAGGCAAAGACACACACACACACACAAAAAGGAGTGGGGGCTTTTGCTGCTATTTTTATACATGTAAGTGTATGATCCAGGGCAACTTTTTAAAGTAATGTGATACAACTCTCTTGGGAAGCACTGATTAAGTGATACTTTAAGTATTTCATCTCAAATGAGCACTTTTCTCTAGGGAAAGAGTGAAAGATGTCAAAGACATAAACTGATTCTTGGTCTGCCATTCACATTGGGCAGCTGTTAGGCATCCCTTTTCTGTTTAAAATGGACCATGGTTAACCTCTGTTCTTACATCCTCTAAAACTCTCAAACTTTGAGCTATGTGCCGTCTTGCTTTTTTTTATCCTGGTCACTTAATTTCTACAGTTTCTGGGTCATTTCTTTTGCTTTATCCAGTACTTTTAATCTCACCCTACATACTATAATCAAAGTTTAGGATCGGGGGAAAAAAGCCCTATGCAAACATCAATCCCAATTTCCATACCAGATCCTTTCAAAATGCTTTTGTAAGGAGGCACCATAAACAAATGTAAAATCAATCTCCTTTCCGAATCACTCCTGGTTACAAAATAAACAAACCAGATGTGTGTGATACACAGTACCTGCTTTTCAGTTTGTTTCCATTACGTTCAAAGAAGGCAGGGACGCTGACATTCCACCTGGCAGCGCACAACCATGACTGACGTTCTCAACGTTATTGTGAGACAACAATAACAGATGGTAGTTTCGGTATTTTGAATTTCGCTGTTTTCTCTACATATAAATTTAAGTTACAATTCGTGATGCTAAAAAATTAGAATTCTGTCTGGTTTACCCGTGTATGAATACATTTTCTGATAGAGATTACAGCGAGTTTTTCTCTCATCCGAACACACTAGCGTACCTGTGCCTACCTCCTCAATCCACTCCTTATGGGTGAACTCCGGGAAAAAAACAGCACTCACCCTGCACTCATAAGGAATGGTGATGGGAACCCGCAACACCAGAACACGTGCGCTGTGCCTTTACCCGAAACTCTTTGTACGCAGCCCGCGGGACAGCGCACAGTCGGAAAGCAGCCCCGAGGGGAGCTCCCTGCCAGCTCCGTCGGCGGGGAGCGGCGCCGGGAGCCCGGGCGGCCGCTCCCGCAGGAAGCGGGAAGGAGCGCGGCCTCTCCCCGGGCAGCAGCGGCAGCAGCCTCGCCCGCCGCGCCGGCCCGGGGAACAACTCCGCCGCCTCAAGGCGCTGCTCCGCCCGCCGCGCTCCCGGCGGCTGGACGGCGACCTTCGCCACCCGCGGGGGTGGGGAGCAGCTCCGCCGGGCCGGAGCGAGCAAAGCCGGGAAAAGCGGAGCTAGGAACAGCCCGGCCGGGCCGGAACCCACAGCGCCCCGCTGGGTTCGGCAGCGGCCGCCGCTCCTCCCCTCGCCCGCGGGCAGGGCGGGGGCAGCGCCCCGCCGGCGGCTTGTACCTGTCCCGGAGGAGGAGGAGCCGGGGCCGCGCAGCCAGAGGGACAAAGTTAACTCTGGAAAGTTTACCGCGGGTGGGAAGAGAAAGGCGGGGAGCAAAGGGGAAGGTCGCTCCCGCCCCGTCGGCCGCAGCCGGGGCTCCCCGAGGAGGAGGACGCAGCGGCGGGGCCGCCCGCGGGGGACGCTCCGCTTCCTTCGCGCTGGGCTGGGCGCCCCCGCAGCGGAGGCACCCGGAGGCCTGCTGAGGTGACCGGCCAGCGGGAGCGGGGCACGGCCGCCCTCCTTGCTCGCCTTCCTGGGAGAAGCGGCCGGGACCGGGGACGGGCGCCCGGAGGAGCTCCCGCGGGGCTGCCGGCGGCCCCCGAGCGCCGCGCCGTGAGCCCGACGAGACGGAGGCTCCTTCGCCGCCCCCTGCACCGGGACCCCTGCGCCCTCCTCCCCGCGGCCGGCGGCTCCCATGGCTCTGAGCAAAGGGCTGCGGCTGCTCTGGAAGCAGGAGCCGGGGCCGAGCGCCCTGCTGGAGGCGCGCAGCCGCCAGGACTGCCTGTTGCTGGAGGCCGGCACCGTGGCGGCGCTCAGTAAGTGCGTGCGGGGGCGGCTGTGGGGGCGCGGAGCTGCCGTGCCCGTGGGTGCCCCTGGGTGCACGCCTCTGCCTGCGAAGGGGCGCTGGGGTGCAGCGGCAGCAGGCGGTGCCCAGGAGCATGGGGGCACTTGCCCCGTGGTATGGAGAGAGGAAAGGGAGCGCGCAGACCCACGTCCAGTGGGATGCTGGGTGCGGAGAGCGCCTCACCTCACTTACAGCCCGACCTCCAGCACGGTCCTCCAGGCATGGCCACTTGCTGTCGCACTTGGGTGACCCTCGGTACGTGCCACGTATGGAGGGTTGGCCAGCATCTCGTACCGATCTGTGTCCTATCGCTGCTCTGGATGTCTTTAGTCTCCTCACCAGCAGCCGGGTAGAGGAAGTAGGAGAGGCCACCCGGCTGCCTGGTGGCGGTGGGGTCTCTGCGCAGGGCACCTTCAGTGTGCAAGACTTGTCCTGCAGCCTTGACTGCAGAAGAGGGTCCAGGTAAAGGGATGGGATCCACTGCCTCTTGATGAAGTTTCTGCTCAGCTACATCAGGTGCTAACCACCAGTGAAGACAGCCAGCTCACAGCAGAGATGTTTTGGGATGACTGACTTAAGATTTGTCTCCCGTAAAAAAGCCCATAGCTTCTTGCTGTGCTGCCCCTGTGGTTTGAACGGTATTTGGTTACTTGAGTGTCTAGCTCTTACTGGAGGAGTCTCGTAAACGTGCTCGGAGTTGTCTCACCTTGTGTTTTTGATACTTGTCAAACATGAGCTAATGCAATGCTGATGTTGCTAATGCTGAGGCAGACACCGAAAAATGAGGTGACTGAGAACGTAAGGTGCAAAAAGCAACGCAGGGGAACACTTGCTTGTGCTGTGTTCTTAAATAGTTTTCTGTGTGATACCCGTGCCTGCAATCAGGCTGCTGTTCGCAGCATTGTCAGAGTCCGTGTTCAAGCAGCTCCAACTGTTGTAGCAAGACCTGTGTGTACACTGTGATTTGTACAATGTCAGTCACAATGTCACCTCAGGATCTGGGTCCACTGAGCTGAATCTTCCACAATGTACAGTGGCAGGACATGCAGACAAAAATACTTGATTTTCAGGTGTTGGGGATTTTAGGAATGACGAAAGCCAAAATGGTCATCAAGGGGCAGCTGATTTTCACAAGAATAGTTCTGACAGTGGAAAAATTTTGACCTGTCATGAAAAAGATGTTATTGCCACGCTGTGGGGATTTTTCTTTGGTTGGTTTTGTTTATTTTATTTTATTGGAGTTTCATATTGTGTAATATTTGGGGGGTTCTGTTTCTTGTTAAATTTTTCAGTAATAGTGGACACGAATGTGTTACATTTTTCTAGGGGAGTTTTTTGTGTCAATTTTCAGTGAGCTGGCAGTGAAAAGTCAGTTAGTACTGAGCAGCACTTTACTCACTTTCCCTGATTCTAAAACCTGTTGACATTAAAACTCTGTATTGATATCAGTGGGGTTTAGTCTGTATTTTGTTATTCTGATAAAAATCTAAAGCAGCTCTGCTTCCTAAAGCCAATGTGCATTAATAAAAGGGAGAGTCCAGTATTCATCTAGCCAGCCCTGAGCCACCTGTATGACCAGTGGTTGGAAAGATTTGAAATCTCACTAATTAAAGGAATCATCAATATAGAGTAGATTTTTTCTCCCCCAGTGTTGCCATCCCCCATTTGAATTGCTATACCTAAAATGATTTAGTGGCTGGAAAGTTGCCCAGTGGAAAAGGACTTGGTGGTGCTGCTCAGCATCCATCTGAACATGATCCAGCAGTGTGTCCAGGTGAACAAAGAGGCCAGTGGCATCCTGGCCTATCTCAAAATAGGACCGTGTCCAGAGAAGGACAATGAAGCCAGTGAAGGTCTGGAGCACAAGTGCTATGAGGAGCAGCTGAGGGAGCTGGGGATGTTCAGCCTGGAGAAAAGGATGCTCAGGGGAGACCTTACCACTCTCTACAGCTGCCTGAGATGAGGTTGTAGCCAGGTGGGGGTCGACCTCTTCCCCCAGGTAACAAGCAACAGAACAAGAGGAAATGGCCTCAACTTGCACCAGGGGAGGTTTAGATTGGATATTTGGAAAATTTTCTTTATGGAAAGGGTGGTCAGGCATATTGGAACAGGCTGCCCAGGGAAGTGGTAGAACTGCTGTGTCTGGAAGTGATCCAAAACTATGTGGATGTGGAAGCTGGGAAACATGGTTTAAATGATGAACACAGTGGTACTAGTTTAATGGGTGGACTCAATGATCTTAGACATCTTTTCTAATCTTAATGATTCTATGATTTTGTGATTCTATTGTTCTAGAATTTATACAGGCTCTCTTAAAATGTGTTAGAAGAATTCTGAAGTAGTGATTTGTATGGTGTAAAAAGCCTGTTTGCCATGCCTTTCGGAAGCCCAGTGTCATCTCTTGAGATAATTGTAATCACTCGTGCGTTGGCATTCAGCCCACTCCATGGTAATGACTTTGTTGTTTTATTTCATTTCATTTCTCTATTCCTTCCTGGGTCGGTTCCTGTATTGTAGGAAAAGCTAGTTTGTCCAGTGGAGCCTGTTTAGATAATTTCTTCTGTTTATGCAGCAGAGGACCAGAAAAGGAGGGAAAACCAGTAGTAGGTATTGTGATGGTGAATTTAGAAGAATTGTGAAGAGGAAGCTTCACAGCAGGGTGGTAACAGAAACAACATTAATTCTGTTTTGTTTGACTTGCCTTTAGGTTGTTACTAACCATAGAACAGACAGTGGGAGGTTAACATAAACTTTGTATATGTGTGGTTTCAGACATACTAGTCCTAGGATTGTGTTAGTTTTGGCTTCTCTGTCTAATTTTCTATTTCTAAAATAAAGTTCTTTAAAAATTGCATACCTGTGGTGAGGAGGAATTATGCAACTGTGCCTCTACACTAAATAAAAGCAGATTGGTATACCTGGAGCACTTAAGTTGTACAACAGTTCATGTAGTTTTGCAATTGCACCCTTGTGTAAACAGATCTGGAGAGAGGAATAATCGTAGATGGACAGTGAAGGCTTGAGAACAAATTTTAGTCATTGTTCATTATTAGTTTTTCCATAATTACCGAGTATCTCTGCCCTTGAACAGGCATGATGTCTGCACTTTTGGAACGTTTAATTGCTTCTATAATAATTTTGTACTAGAAGAAACTTAAACGTTGAATTTAACCTAGTTCAAGTGGCAGAAGGGAGTGGGAATTGTCCTAGAAGAAGTGGTGTTACAAAAAAAGAAATCTGAAAAACCACACACTTGTACAGAGACAGTGTCAATACAGGCTATAAACCTCTGGCAAACTCATTAAAATAAACACTTTCAAACATGTAAGTTAACAATTTGATGCTATCTTGTGAATGGATGACTTAATACTTTTTCCTCTCTCAATATGCTGTAAAAGTAATAATGACAATTTTAGTTGCAAATTGGTTATGTTTCAAATTTCCATACTGCATACAGAGATTTACTACCTGAAAAATATTTGCATCCTGGATATCAGTGGTGGAAAAATATTGTAAAGATCTCTAATTGTCTGAGATATCAGCAATTTATAAAATGAAAACACTTGTTCTGCAACGGAAACCTAAACAAAGAAACTTTTGAAAAAATCAAGAAATCAAAAATCACTGGAAGCTAGGAAACCTACTGCAAATCCCTAGACCCCTTAACTTATTCTGTGTTGTGATATGATATCAACAGAACAGTTTTCTGCTCTACCATAAATTAAATAGTATTTTTGAGGGTGGGAGTTTGTCTTCCTCCTCTCATGATATCACTGTAGGGTGGAGGGTAAAATTCACTGTTTTGAATTGAATGACACATTTTGNTGATTTCTCTTTTTTTTTTTTTTTTGGTTTTTTTTTTTTTTTTTTTTTTTTTTTTTTTTTTTTGGGTTTTTTTGGACAAAGGCAATCCTAGAGCTTTAGTTATCTCCAGAAGGGTGGGTGACAGCCTGAAACAATTCTTCCAGGAATTCTCTGAACTTGAACATCCATATATTCTGTGGAAGAAACCTACAGTCATGAAGGATGAAGAAAAATTGTCATTGATTTAGAAGTTTTTGCTTAATACAACAGGGAGTATAGATACAGATGCTGTTCCTACTTGAAACACATTACAGTTTCAGTGGTTTACAGATGAAGTGAACTGCACAAGGCAGTTCTGGACTGCTGTCAAGGCAGTTGCTAAACTAAACTAAGGCTATAGTGCTGAAAATACCGTGATTTAACTTTATTATGGCAGGTAATTTCAGTGAAAAGCTGTCAACAGGCGTGCTCTGCTATTGAAATTCAGCATAATAATGTGTTTTCTCAAGGGCAGAGCCAAAGGGTGCAGAGATTTTTTTTTTTTTTTTTTTTTTTTTTTCCCCAAGCTCTTTGATTCTGCAGCTGCTTTTATAAAGGATGTTACATCACCTGTTATGGTAAATCCTAAATGACCATGGTGTCTGGAAAGTACAGAAGTTCAAAGCTGATACAGCGCATGTTTTTGCAAATATGTCTGAGGTTTTTCCATACTTTTACTCACAGGTCTGGGAAGTTAGCCTTTACTAGAGACAAACTTACGTAGAGTTAAGGTGTGTGTACGCTCTGTGGAGGAGCTCTGTGCCTCCTCTGCTGCTTCAGTTGCAGGTGTGTGTGTGGTTCTCTGATGCAGCTGAGCGAAATCAGGGTAAAGTCTTGCAAAACCAGGAAGTAGCAATTATTTACCTGTGCATCTTTTTTTTTTCTTTTGTACAGAAAGCAGTTTCTGTGCTGTATGTACATTCTCTGTTTACAATTAGCTCTGGTTTTGTATTTATGTGAACAACTATGCCGCTGAGTGGGGCATGGGAATCAAACACCAATGCTTGTGTAAGCACACTGTGAATGTATTTCTAAACACTACACTCTATCCAAGATGGTGAGCCCTCCACCATGGCTCATTTCTACTCTTATGCCAGAATATTAATGTAGCTATCACAAACTTTTATGAAGTCTTCTGTAGTTTAGTGGTGTTCCAAATTTTTCCCTACTTGTGGAAGCAGTCTACAGAGCAGAAGTCCTGTCTTCCTTGGTTATGCTGGCAGTGGGCACTTGCAAGCTATGGTTTCTCAGGCTGAGCTTCACTGCTTTAGATTACAGGAAAAAGTTTGTGTGGCAATTCTTTCACTATTGTCAAAATGCAAACTGGGTACAGAGAAAAGGGAAGATGTATTAGTGTAAATGCAGAGTGTTGATTACAAGACTTGTTTTCTATGGTAGGAAACAAGTAGTGGTTGTGAGGGATGAATTCTTTGTGGTGGTTATGTCTGTAGTGACTGCTGCAAGTTTCTATGTAAATATGAGTCATACGTGGCAGAAACCACATAAAGATAATGGTCAAGCTTCAGAGAAATCGCTAAGGGACTTCTCTTTTATTTTCTTGACTGTCAGCAGCAGCATGGAGCTGGCCAATAGAAACCCGGTGGCTTCGTTAATCCTTTATTCTTTGATTGTGAATGAATATATTCATATATGCACATGCAAGTATGAAAACATAATCTCTCGCTAGAAGAAGATTGTTCTCAATCTAATATAGAAAACCAGGGAACTGATCTTTCCAAAATGCCAATTTTCTGTTTTGTTTGTTGTGTTTTCAACCAGAAATGTCTCTTACTAGAAAATTGGTAAATACATTGCTTAATGTTTTAAATATTTGGACTCTCTTAACTGTAACTCTGAGCACAGACTTCTTCCCAGCTCTGTACTGCTTGGCCTATACAGTGTTTCTGAATACAGTCTGACTTTCATAATGCCTGTGTAGCTTGGATTGAATGTGAGCGGGAAGATTTTAGTGGTGAAATATATTGAAAATACAACAAAGTACTTTAAATGTGTCTGCAGATGACTGAAAACATAATTTGGAGGGAAGTTAATTGTCTAAACTCATCTAATACCAGACATTGGACTTATTTCTAGGTAAGATGCTTATGGTAGTGCATATATGGGAGTTTTGGTATGAAATTTCTGTTTGATTATAGATTCCCCCTGTTTCTGGGGAAAGTTCACACCTCTTTCCCCCAACAGCTAATTACACAAATAAAGTCATCCCATGACACCAAACCAATGTTTCTTAAAGTACTTAGAAAGACGCTTGAGGTTACATTCATATAGCAGTCCCTACAGCCAGGCAGGTGACTATTTCCAGAATCAGGCTGAAAAATCACAAGGGAGAAACAGAATCCATAACCCAGTCTCGGGCTCTTTCTTTTTCCACAAGAACTTTTCCTTCATTTTTATCTTTAAGTTGTAGGTATTACTGTGTCTGTCCTTAATGTTGGACTTGGAATTATACCTTTCTCTACCCTCTTACTCCAGTCACTAACATTTCTGGGCTCCATATGCTTGAGAGTTGTGCTGATTCTTGCTGAAGTCTGGGGGTTCAGCCCTAAGGAGGGGTTGAATAAAGGAAACCGCCTATGTCTGGCCAGTTCCTGCTAGCTGGTAAATTGAATTTGCAGGTTTTACAAGCAGGAAGTCACACTTGGTTAAGGCATATGGTATAATGTAGTTGTATGTCTTTTCATGGTGTGAGGTTTTTTGGCTCTGAAATATTTTATGCATGGAAAAAGTCACTTTTAATTGATTTTATTGTAGGTTAGTTTCATTGAATTATTGCGTGCCTGTTGTTTTGCAAGGGTTAAAGTGTTGAGCTAACGTGCCAACCTTATGTTTACATCAGGAGCTTATTCATAATTAAGGAAAGTGCTTGAGGAATGCAGATCGTGTGCAGATCTAAAGCTATTATGAACACAGCACAGTTGTGGTAATTATTGCAGGAGAGCTGATACTCATTACATGCTTAGTGGAAGGAAACATTACTAAAGAAGTATTAATGGGAAGCTTTAGTGGAATCTGGTGATTATTATGTGTACCTTAGTTATTATTAAGTAGTAAAGAGATGCACTATGTAATTTCAACTAAACTTGTTCTCTAGGTAGAAAACTTTTCTGTTTCTTCAACTTGTGTAGCAGTATTGTGTATTTATATATATATATGTAGGTATCTCAAGTTGGCTGACTTAAAAGAGGAAGGATTTTACATGTGAGCACAATATAGCTAAACATATAGTCCTCATCCTAAGTTTTTGACCAGACCACTCTCACTGCCTCTGCATTTCAGAGATTTTATGAAAGCTCTTGCAGAATAAATCCCCTGACTTTGGGACATTTAAAAGAGAAACACAGAAATAATTTTCATGTTACCACAGAATCACAGAATCCTTAGGATTGGAAGGGACCTCTGGGGATCCTCCAGTCCAACCCCCCTGCCAAGGCAAGGTCACCTAGAGCAGGTGACACAGGAACTCGTCAGGTGGGTTTCGAACTTCTCCAGAGAGGGAGACCCCATGACCTCCCTGGGCAGCCTGTTCTGTGCCCTGCCACCCTCAGTGTAAAGAAGTTCTTCCTCATGTTGAAGTGAAACTTCTTGTGTTTTAGTCTGTGGCCATTGCTCCTCATCCTGCCACTGGGCACCACTGAGAAGACTCTGGCACCATCCCTTCAACACCTGCCTTTGAGATACTTATATGCATTAATGAGATGTACTGCCAAATGTTGGTAAAACTGTATTTTCTGTATTGTTGAAACTTGTCAGATATTGGTATATATTTTCCCTGTTCATCACAATCCTTTAGAGTTTCACAGAAATTTTTCCCTTTAATGCTCTTCATGCAACAAAGTAGCATGTAAGTTTTGTTCTCTGTGTAGCCACACTCTTTCTGATTCTGACTCATGTGTCCTAGCACTCTTTGATTGCTCTAGGAGATGTTTCAGGTTTTGATGACAGTTATTTGAGATTTTAATAAGATTTTGAGATTTATAAATATTTCATTTTAGTAATAAGATGTGAACCTGCCTCAAGCCCTCTGGAATAATGTCCTTTGTGCAACACCAAGGAGTGTAACAGGACAGGAGACTTCAAATTCCATCGGTATTTTTAACAAAGGGATTTTACACACACCACCCCCCAAATGTGGTCCATAGGCACTAAAACCTTCTGGCCTCTCTGTTTACATGACCCACAGACATATCTGTGTCTGTTTGGCATTTTCCTTTCTTGCTGCTTCCTGCTCCTTCCTTCCAGGCAGCTCTGCTGGTGCTGCTGCCCCGACTGATGCTGCTGTGCAGGCGTAGGTTCTGATGAGTGGCCTGCCCAGAACGGCGGCGTTTCTGTCCAAGTACTGGCAAAATACAGCTACTGGGCTGTGTGTTTGGAGAAGTCCTGTGCCAGGAGCTGACATGTGTGTGATGCCACTGGCTTGACCTGGGAAACCCCAGTGGGTTCCATGCATGCCAGTGGCAGGTACTTCTTGCCAGTAGTGGAATGAGCTGTGTGTTGCTTAATTCCATGCTGAAATAAATTCCATTCTTTTGGATTGTGCTCTTACCAGACACTTCTAACAGCCAGCTTTCCAGCTTGTAATTCTATTTTGAAGAGTATCACCATGCTTTCAAAGTGACTTTTGAAATGCTTTCAGGTTGTGCCTGGCCCGCAACTTCATGAGCTCCAGCATCAGTCTCAGGTCTGAATCTCTTGGTGTTTCCCTTGTTTTAGATTTCTTCCTAAAGCTGGAATATTTGGAGCAAGAATTTTGGTTTTGGTTTTCCCTTCTTATTTTAAAGTAGCACAATTATTTTAATGTAGACAAGCTTTTAAAGCAGGGAACATTAAAGAATTTGAGATTTAAGAAAAAATTGTCAGTATGTTGTTGCTGCTCTTTTCTACTTAATAAAGATGCCATGGAAATGAAACATCACTTTTTTTAACCTGTTTTTTTAATACATAAGAAAGTCTTGACAGGGAAGTTTTTTTTTCCAAAGACTGAAACATTGTTATAGTCCATCTAAACTGGTTTTGTGAAATTGTTTTTATAAGTGCCTGCGAACTGAGCTTGCGGAGTCTCAGCTCTTAAAATGTGCCATTATCGAGTATTTAAGTTATTGTCCAGAGATGTATGTTACCCAGTAAAAATCACTTTGTCCTCTATCTGCTGATTATGCTTTGTTTCACTGGTGTGTGTGGTATCAACATTCTGCTAGTTTTTCCTGATTTACTCAGTGTTCTAAGAAAGTAGAGTACATAAGATGTGAAAATATGGTAGTAAAAACAAAATTAAGAAAAAGTTAACAAGACTTCTTTATTTGTCACAAGTGCAAAAATTGAGACAAACATGTTTTAATTACTCTTGGGGATTGCCTCTGTTAAGGAGTTTTGCAAGAGGAATTGTCCTTCATTTCACTTCACAGTGTCAGCAATATACAGGATATTTATTTGTTTTCTATGCTTTTCACTGAGCTCCTTGCCTCTTTAGATTTATAAAGAGAAGTCTCTTTCTTTTCCCTTCTATCATCCATTGCAAGCAGTTCAGTTTGTCCTTTTTATGCCCAGAGGTTTCAGGGTTTTTTTTAACTGCTGAAGTTAATTAGGAGCATAAGATTGCATATTATTAGCAAATCTCTGAAAGTACGATGTTGCTGTTTATCTGTAGTTCAAGAAGTAAAAGGACATTTGAAGGTTACAGTCTACTTTCCTCATTTGGGAGATTAACTTTGCTCCTCACTGGGAAATATGTACAAAATGCAGACTTAGTCATTCAGAAAGTATGCTGATTTTATATTAAAGCATCCAGTGACAAGTTTGATTTGTGGTCTGGCTTAGTATCTAAATGTTCAATATGTGCCTATTGCAGTTGCTTGTTGCAGAAATGCACAAATGTAACCACGAGCATCTGACCCTTTATTTAATTATCTAATTCTTACATCACTAAAATATGTTTAATTCCTCTTGAAATCAACATTTGGTCTCGTGTCTACATCAAATAATGCTATCCTTCATAAAAAAATTCCAATTCTGTCTGAAATTAGTCTGAGAATCTGGAAGTATAAACTCTCTTTGTACATCAAGAAAAGATATTATATTTTAGCTTATGACAAGACCGATTGTTATTTTTGTTCTTATTTTAGAACAGTGTAAATTTTACAGGTGATTATATATTTCTTTATTTATTCTGGATCTGATGTGGCCATCTGTACCATAGAATAAAATTGTGACTGACAATCAGGTTGTTTGAAAATGTAGTGAGTGCTCTTCTTTCTTCTAGGGTGTTGTGTGGAGATGCTATGCATTTCTGTCCCATCATGTTTTAATCTCTGTGGTTTTACAGCATTTTAACCCTACTTTTGTACTGTAGTCTTGTTGACTGAGAAAAATCAACCGTGGAAAGCATTGGTGTAGGCAACAGCAATCTGAAAATTTTATTAAGACTGGATAACTAAGTTTCCTGCCTTTCTCTTTGTTTATTAGCTCCAGAAGAAAAGGATGCAATTAAAGGACAGTATGAAAAACTCATGGATGCTTATGGCTGCTTAGGAGAGCTTCAGCTTAAATGTGGTAAGTGACCGTCTGTATGACTGAGATTATAAAATGCCTCAACAATGCTAAATGGTAATAAGTGGCTAAAGTTGTCTAATTCCTTAAATTGTGAAAACTGGTTGCACCTTGTCGTGGGCAGTCTGGAAAGGATCTGTTTCTTTTTCTGTTTTGTGCCAAAAGCATATCACTGAATGATGGATGGATTTTTTCTTCATTTGTTTTGTCTAACATTCTTAACTGCCTGAAGATAATTGCCATTCTTCTTTCCCTACCTCATTTGTCCAAGGCAAGCTATGATTTCTTAATTCTTCTCTTCTTTAAGGATCATGTTTAGACACTGATTATCATGGTCATCTGAGAGTACAGTACTACAGATTGCCAGTTCTTGCTATAATGCCTAATTGCCTTTAATCATTCATACGGATAAGGATTTGCAGAAGAAAGCCTCTGGCTTCAATTAGTATAGTAAGGAATGTTTATTGTCATTGATGTAAATTTTTGTGCAGTTTGGGAATCTCGATTTAGCAAAGGACTTGTTATTACACTGCCTGCAGGAATGTTAATGGAAATAACATGTTTTAAGAAGAGAACTGCAGTGATTGATTTGCAGATAATAGGACCTTACACAATACTTAAAAATCACTGATGATTTAGATGCATAAATAAAAAAGCACTGTATGCATTGTTCCCAAGTTGTTACAGTGAGCCCTAATTTTCACTTGGAGAAATGACAAGACTTTTCCATATTGCTTGGCACTTGGTCAAGGAGTCTACCACAGGTAGTGGTGGTGTAAGCATTGGTGTATTTAGGCCAGTAGATATAATTGTGTCTTTTTATACCCCACTTACCATTTCGCAGCCTGAGAAATATGACTTGAAATTGATCGGAAGAGGCAACTGCAATCTGAAGGATTTTTGTGTTATAATTTAAAACTGTAGACCCATCTAGTCTTTTAAAATGAATGTGGACTTTTTGTTTGTTTTGTTTCTTGTGGAGTTAATTAGACATTTCTCTGGAGATTTATATCAATTTGCTAATGTAATTTGAAATGGAGGGCTCGTGATTAGTTTTTCTTGGCACTTGGATCTGTTTTTCTTCATAGAAGTCTAATGAATCCTATTGTACTAATAAAGGAATGTAGCTATTGAGTTCAAGCTCTTCAAGCTACAGATAAGGGTAGTTTTTGTATGTGATGGGAACCAAATATATCCAATTTTTGTCTTCATATGAAAAGGTGAATGATTTCAAATGGGCTGTGAAATATTCTCAGCCTTACTTTTTCTCATGTACTTATTTCTTCTTGAACAACATATGCTTAACTTCAGTGCTCTGATAGTGTGAGGTTTTTCCTTTCTGAGCTTTCTCACTGCACCTCTGCCTTGTTCTAGCATTAGATTACAAGGTCTGATACAGGACTTACTTTGGAAGGGATTGTTAAAATTCAGTGAAAAGTCAGAGGGTCATGCTGTAATGGTAAGTGAAGGTAAGCAAACATCATCTGCTTCTGAACATTTTTTAAAAAGCAAAGATGCATGTCTGCTATCTCGCTATTCAAGAGGTAGCCCAGGTTTTTGTCACAGTCTGGTTTAGATCTTCCATCTTACATGTGAGTTCCATCCCTTTAGCTGTTGCTTACATAAAAGATTAGCACTACGAAGGAATTGTGCGGGGTTTGTGTAGCAAGGTTTTGGTAGCAGGAGGGGCTACAGGTGTGGCTTCTCTGAAAAGCTGCTGGAAGCTTCCCCTGTGTCGAATGGAGGCAATGCCAGCTGGCTCCATGATGGATGTGCTGCTGGTCAAGGCTGGGCCCATCAGCAGCAGTGGTAGCGCCTCTGGGATAACAGGTTTAAGAAGGGAGGAAAATACTGCCCAACTGAATCTGGAGAAGAGCAGAGCTAAAATATATGAGAGAAGCAGCTCTGCAGACACCAAGGTCAGTGAGGAAGGGGGGGCAGGATGTGCTCCAGGTGCCTGAGCTGAGATTCCCCTGCAGCCCCTGGTGCAGACCATGGTGAGGCAGCTGTGCCCCTGCAGCCCATGGAGGTCCATGGTGGAGCAGAGATCCACCTGCAGCCCGTGGAGGACCCCACGCTGGAGCAGGTGGATGCCTGAAACAAGCTGTGACCCTTTGGGAAGCCAGCACTGGAGCAGACTCCTGGCAGGACCTGTGGCCCCAAGGGCAGAGGAGCCCACACTGGAGCAGGTTTGCTGGCTGGATTTGTGACCCTGCAGGGGATCCACCCTGGAGCAGTTTGTTCCAGAAGGCCTGCACCCTGTGTGAGGGATCCACGCTGGAGCAGTTCATGAAGAACTGTGGCCCATGGGAAGGAGTCATGCTGGAAAAGTTTGTGGAGGACTGTCTCACATGGGAGGGTCTCCAGGCTGGAGCAGGGGAAGAGTGTGAGGACTTCTCCCCATGAGGAGGAAGGAGCGTCACAGACGGTGTGTGATGAACTGAATGCAGCCCCCATTTCCCATCCCTGCACCACTGGGGGAGAGCAAATTGGGAGTAAGGTTAAGCCTGGGAAAAAGGGAGGGGTGGAGGAAGGTGTTTTTAAGACTTGGTTCATTTCTCATTGTCCTCCTCTGTTTTGATTAGTGATAAATTAAACTAATTTCCCCAAGTTGAGTCTGTTTTGCCCGTAACTGCTAAGTGATCTCTCCCTGCCCTTATCTCGACCCACAAGCCTTTCATTATATGTTTTCTTCCCTGCTCAGCTGAGGAGGGGAGTGACAGAGCAGCTTTGGTGGGCACCTGGCATCCAGCCAGGGGGAGTCAAACTACCACAGGAACGCAATGTAACTTTTTCCTTTTTTGTAGAATGTATGTTAGCAGATGCAAACAAAGGCATAATTGGCCAGCTCTTCACTGAGGGTCAGTGATCACATAGACTTTGTTCAGGAGTATCAGCGTTTTTTCTTACTATTGGAAACATGCAGACCATAAGTATTAAATTAACTGAGAATATTTGTGAAAATACGTTCCACTGGGATATTAAGAGTATATTTGTAGAGCAGAAGGGGAGACTTTTTGCCAAGACATGAAAGACGTCTTTGAACATTTTAATTAATCTGTAAATATCGCTACTTAGGAATCCAAATAAATCACACTGTATGCCTGCCAAAGTAGATCATGCTTTTCACAAGAAAGTAGATGAAATATGTGAAACTGACTCACAAAGTTAATGTTTCCCACCCGTAATAACATTCACTCCTATGTACTTATGCCTGTTAACATGACTCACTAAGTTCTTCTGCTTTCTTTTGTGAGATGGATGGCAGCAGAATGAATTGTACAGTGTCTCTGAGCTGTACCTCAGCCAAGGTTTTGCTGCCAAAGAAGATCTAGCAGTGACAAATACATCTTAAGCAAAGTGTTAAAAGAGCTGGCTTTACAGAGTTTTGTTCAGACACCGTGGTGTCAGGAAGAGATGCATACATAGGGTGGTATTTTAACACCATCACCACATAGGTTGTTTGGTTTAATACAGCTGCTGTATTTGAGGAGGCATTCTGAGTTCATTTGATTGTGTATATACTCTCACTCTTGTACAAATACAGTGTGTAGTTGAAAGGAAAAAATTTCAAATGCAAAAAAGGCAACTAAGTACCTGTCTTCTATTCTTTTTGCACATTTCCTAAAAATGTAATTGTATTTAGAAGAAGGAGAAAGAGGAGTGTCTTTGAGACTAAAATGGTAGTTTGGAAAATCTTGGCTCTTTTAATGATTCTGCTGTAGATTTCCTCAGGAATTTTCAGCTAGGTGGTTAGAAGGTACCACTCTGCTGTGTTCTGCTGCTATTTTTGAAGACAGACGATAGGCAAAATTTTTTTAGTGGACTATAAAATGGAGTAGAGTATGTGTGGAGTGGAGATGGAAAAGGCTGAGGGAATATAAGGCAATGGCATGACTCTCATGAAATGGAGAAAGAGCAAAAATTGGAGAAAATGCATTTTTTAAAAGAAAAGGCAGTCTTGAGTGAAATAGTTGCAGTTGAGAGGGACAAAATAAGAATTGAATATTGTCTCCTTCTCACTGTAGCTCAAAATAGGCAACATTGAAATCATCCCCTAAGCTGCAGGGGAAACAATTGCCTTGAGTCATGGAGACAGGTTAAATACAGAAACTGCAGCTTATTATTGTACTGTGTGACGTACCAGAACTGCATTTCCTGTTCAGCTTGGATAAAGGCAGTTGGTTTCACAAGAGCTTTTGAAAAAATGGATGGAAATTATTATTGTCTTGTTTCTGTGCTAAATATTCTTCATCCTCTGCCTCTCTTGTGCAACCTAATAAAAGGGCATTCAGCACATATCGCTGTGAGCAAAACATTTCTTACATTTCTTCAAAAGTGTTTTTTACCGATGGTTGTAGTGCTTGATACCTGTAATGGGGCAAAATAATGATCTTGGTCACATTTGTACCCATTTATCTGAGATCAAAGTTTGGTCAATAAGCTTTGAAAGAATTTTTTTTCTTTAGTACTGTATGTGGGTCTTGCTTTTTCATAGATGTGTTGCTGTAGAAAGCATGACCACTAAGGAACACTTCACTTCTTGCTCTAAAATTATTTCAGAAATTTCTTTAAAACATTCGAGATTGCATTCTAAGGGCAGGAGGGACATTTCTACAGTTGTGACCTTCAACTGCAGTTCTTACATTCCTAAATTACTTTCACCTATATATACAGTTTACAAAGTCTAGTATGAATCAGGATTGTACATTTAACTACTTGTGTAAGTTAAAGGAAAAAAAAATTTTCCAAGGTGGGGTACAGTAAATAGTCTACAGCTGATGTGGTTGGTACAAAGTGAAGTAAATATAAGAGCCAGATCTGGAACCTTGATCAGTTCACAGGAAAAAAAATCCATTTTTTAAATTGCTTTTTATTGGCCTTAGTGCTGGTCCCATTCATCATGCATATTGCAGCTCTGGGTGAGTATAACATGTTTTCTGCTACTGTATTGCACATAAAATCGACAGGAAATTACCATAAATTTTCCACCCATTGTATTTCCATTAATTAATTTTTTTTAATAAGAACTGTTGGACTTACGTTTCCAGAAATGAGTTTGGCCTGTCCCATACTCCAGTGCATGTGCAAAGAGAGCAGGGAGCCTCTGTAGACTGGCTGCAGTGGTAGTACTGGCAGGGCCACTGACTTTAGAGAATTGATTTAGTGTTAATTCTCCCTTTGATCTGGAGGATGCTCTGCCAGCATTTTAAAACACAACTTTCTGTCTTATTTGAGCTTGCACTTAAGGGGTGACTGCTCATTTCATGACTTTTAGTACTTATCTTTCCATGTTGTTGTTGATGTTCTGAACAGAACAATTGTAAATACCTTCAATACTGTTTAGCTCCTTTTAGAAGCTGTAACCCCATAATATGCTTCCTGATGATACTGCCAGGTGGGTTTGACTGGAGTAGCAGATGATTTTCCTTGTGTTTGGTGTTAGTCTGGTACTTCAAATGCTACTTGCACAAAACAGATTTACTGGAAACTTAAAAGGAGCAGTATTTTTAATTTATTATAGAATTTGAAATGGTAGTGAGCTGCAGTTTTGAAAAGTTACATCTGCAGAGATTTGATGGAATAGTCTTGATTGTTTAAAGGGGAAATACCTTCTGGGTTTAAGGAATATCTGGGTGTTTCAGTTTGATCTATTTAATTAAAGTTGTGATATTTTCACAGTTTGTTCAGCAAAACCAATTTAAAAAATCATTTCTTTCTTGTGTGATGGCCTCACAAATCCACTTACCAAAGGAAATCCCATGTTGTGTTCATAGCAAGATTGTTTGCTTTGGGAGTGGGTGGGTGTAGTAAACCAGGAGTGCAACTTCATGCATTCTTTTGTTTCTACCCTTAAATTTAAGTGCATTTAGGTTGTGGTTGATACAGCTGTTTTCATGTTGCATATCTATTTTCAACAGGAAAGATTATGGGTTGTTGACATTTACATAATGGGAAAGAAACCACATTCGCTTTTTAAAGTTTCAATTTAGAAGTAAATGGACTGAATTTTTTTTTCTTTAATGTAGTCATAATAAGCAGACTTTCAGGGACTGGCAAATAAGCAGAAACATTTTTCCTGTGTCTGAAAATGTTATGTTTCTCCCATATTAGGTACTAGTTGGGTATGTAATGCTTTTGTTTCATTGCTTGGAATAACATTTGCAATATGAGAAAATGCCAAGTAAAAGCATGAGTGGAAGCAGCACAGCTGTAATTTCCATTGCAAACTGGTCAAATGTATTTATCAATATATATAAAAGCATTGATGGCCTGGGTTGAGGGAAAAGGTGTGAGAATTGTTTGAGATTAAATGAACAAATTCCTAAAGTGACGTTGCTGGTAAAGAAGGGAAGACAGGGAAAGCTTTCTCTGTGTGTAGCTGTATGGTGTAGTGGTGAGTAATTTCTTACACCTTAATGGAGACATGGCTAAAAGATGAATAGTGGAGTAGTGTTTTGGCAGCATTAATTCTGCTGTGTGAGGTTCTAAAAGGGTGAAAGGCTGACAGGAGCATTACCTCTGTTCAGAACCCCATGGCTACCTCTGTGCTGTGAATAAAATTGGGTAGGACACGGGCCTTGAGCGCTGTCAATAGGATATTGTGATTAGCTTGTTCCCTGTGCCAAGAGGGCATGTGCATCAGGCAAGGATCTTCCTCCTGCAGACAGTGTAGTGATAGCCCAGAGCTGGTTCCCAGGAACACTGTCCAAATACCACCTGGAATGAAACTGCTATCAGAGGATGGGGCTTGGAACTTTTTTCCAGGGTACAGAGTCAGAGAGATTTGTGTTAAGCTGGGGCTGTGGTGTTGCAGGGTTTCTGCATTCTGTCTGTTTTGTAGCATATCCTGAGTGATTTAAGCAAATAGAGAGGTTAGAGCTCATCTGAAGACCTCAGCTCACACAGCAGCCTGGGAAGACAAAGTGGCAAAGCAGGCTAGCTTTATCATACCTTAAATCTCTCTTTTTGTCCTTTTTCTCCAGTTTTCTGGGCTGTAAGTGTGAGCTCCTTTGCCAGCCTGTCTCTGTTCAAAGGTATCATGCAAAGTGCATGGTGGCTGCTCTGCAATTTGGAGTACTGTAAAGAGACTTATTCTGTGTATATAGAACTGTAGAATGACTTGAGTCAGAGGGGGCCTTTATAGACCATCTACTTCCACTGCCCCTGTCATGGGTAGGGACACTTTCCTCTAGACCAGGCTGCTCAAAGCCCCTTCCAAGCTGGCCTTGAACACTTCCAGAGGTGAAGCATCCACAACTTCTCTGGACAACCTATTTCTCTGTTTCACCACTCTCTTTTTAAAAGATGTCTTCCTTGTATGCAATCTAAACCTGCCCTCTTTCAGTGTAAAACTGTTGCCCCTTGTCCTATCACTACAAGCCCTTGTGAAGAGTCTCTCTCCATCTTTCATTATAGGCCCCCCTTTAAATATTGAAAGGTTGTAATAAGGTTTTCCCTGAAGCCTTCTTTTCTCCAGGCTGAACAGCCCTAACTTTTTCTTGTGGAATTACTGCCCAGTGGCAGAAAAGTATTACAGTTTCAGAAAACCCATCTCCTTGTACTTCAGTGACAAAACAGTACCTTCTTAGGTGTGATTACTTTTTTGGAGCTTATTAGCTGGTGATATGGGGGAGTGATATGGGGATATGTGGGGGAGTAGAGTTGCTGGACCTTTGAATGTGTAAATGAGTATCCCATTTGGGGGTGAGTGGTTGAGTGGAGGAGGTAGCAAAAAGAGCTTATAGTCTCTGGTGAGCAAGTTTCTAGGTAAGGCAAAACTATAGTTTTGGTTGGCTTTTCTGTCATGCTTTATTCCTACTCAACGCCTTCTTAAACTAGAGGATTACTCTGTTTAGATCCAGTTATTTTCCACTGGTTACAAGCTCCTCAAAGGACAGAACCACAGGTAACAAGCCCTCTATTGTTAAGTTTTTGTTCTCTTTGGCTATTTTAATGTTGACTTTCTCGTTTGATCTCTTCTGAACCATCTAGGAAAGTTTAAGGTCACTGAAGGCGATGAAAGTACTTGTACTCTCTGTCTCAGTGTTGCACCTGGGCAGCTCTCCAAGTCCTTCACTTCTGTTTTTTTGTGACTAACAAAGCTGACTGATATTAAGGCATATTAATAGTGTTTTTATATATTGCTTCCAAATTCTCGTGAGTGAAGTTTACTTTGAGCTGATCAGTTTTGCGTGGTTTCAGCTAAGTCACAGAAGCTATTAGCTATCCTGAGAGACAGCTATCTCCTCCTAACCCTTTCTGGGGGCTGCAAGGCAGGATTTGGTCAGTTATGAACTCCCATGGTGATAACTGATGTGTCTCCTACTCTTAATTCTTTATAGTTATGCAAAGTCATGTAAAAAGGAGGAATAAACTATCAGTATTTCTGGCCCTCTGCTACGATGTCACAAGCACAGAAGACATACTTCTTGAAAGCACTCAAGAAGGAGAACACAGCACAGCCTTGTTACAGAAAGAAATGTGATGAACAGAGCTTTGTAGTAAATACCACCTACACTGGCCTTTATACAAAACTGGAGTCAGCAGACCAGAATTAATAAGATCTAATCTCCCACCTTGTCCTGCCATTCCAATCCCACATGCCTACGCAAATATTCTGGCCCTGCTGAAAACCGCCCCTAACTCTCATTTCTGTAGCCAGCCTGTTATCTGAAAGCAAGGACTCCCCTTCTGGTGTTTCAGAAAAAGAAGAGTGGTTGTGTGAGAGCTGGTGTGTGTTTTCAGATAGTGGGTCACCCTGGAGGGTTGAAAAGTGATCCTATGAAGCGTTCCCTTTGGCCATCTGAAGCCATACTGTCCCAGATTGTCACTGTGCCCTTAGCTAATTAACTTGCTCTTGGCAGGTCAGCTGTTGGTTCTGCTGTGCTAAATTAATAAATCTTGGCTCATTTCCACCTTTTCTTACTAACTGGAGTGACTAGGATGACATTGTCTCCATTACAGCCAATTTAAGTGGATCAAACAGTTTCTTTGTAGCAAAACCAGCCTTTCCAGAGAAATTGTTCTCCTGTTTCTTAATTATCATTTCAGAGAGAATGAGCAGAGGTTGAAATGGTTCTGTGTACCAGAGATCTGATTACAGTGGTGTTCTCAAGCTCCAAATTTATCTTTTACTTTTGGGGCTCTGAAGTTCAGCTGCTTCATGATTTCACAGTTATGGCAGCTGTAATTGTTTTAGTGATAGCTGAGGTTGTTGTCAAATCATGTACACGCTTTTGTGAGATAAAAAGCAAAATCTCAAGAATTGGTAATACTGAAATTTTATGAACATCTGAACACACCCAGCTTCAGCTGAAGCCAGTAAAGGATCTGAATACTCTATTTTCTTTGGTGATGAAATTGATTTTTTGAATAGTGTCCCAACAGTAAGCACATTGCTCTTCATAATGTCAGTGGGGAAAACACACTCTAGTGCAGCAAAGGATGTCGATGGATAAGTATTGGGGAAGATTGTGCAATTGCAGCCACTTAACTGCAGTTAAGTGGAATTCAGAAATGTTAAGAACGTGGCCTGCGTGCCTGTTGTTCCTGTTTGTTCTCTTCTGAAGCAAAGATGCTGGCCTCTGCTGGAGCCCTGTCGGCATTGCATGTGACAGGACTGATGAGGAGCTGTGTCCGCCTGGAAATAACCCTTCTGTAACTATCTGTCACTTTCTAGGTAACACTCGGCTGCACTTTCTGGTCCTGGTGACAGGCTGTACGTCGGTGGGAAAAATCCTGGACGCTGAAGTTTACAAAATTACTGCAACAGATTTCTGTCCTCTCCAGGAAGAAACCAAGGAAGATGAGCGCGTTACTGCCTTGAAGAAAATACTGAACTCTGGGATGTTCTATTTCTCCTGGCCTAATGCAGGCTCAAACTTTGACCTGACTGTGCGGGCTCAGAAGCAGGGTGATAACAGCTATGAATCTGGTAACTCGTTCTTCTGGTTAGTACTGCATGTTTTACCCAAGTCTTCTGTTGTCCCCACCTGTATCTCATTGTTCAGACATTCTCAGGGGGAAGTGAAGTGAACATGTGCATTTCAAGTGCATCTCCTTTCATTTCACTGACATGTCCTTTTACAGGGCAGGTGGCCTTAGTGAATTCATGGTAACTTGTGTTTAATTACAATTAATCTGATAGTGAAATGCAATTATAAAATGACATTTTATGCTTCAAAGGGGGAAACACAGGATATATATTGCTCATACTACAGAAACGTCTCTACATGTCATGAATACTTTCCCCTGCAGTCCTTTTTAATAATTTTCTTTAAAGTTGTCTAATAGAAAGCTGCGCTTGAACTGTTCATAAATCCCATCATTTGCACTGAAGTATCTGTTATTTTTAAAAAGTGTATGTGTTTAAAGTCTGTAGTTTATTGTTTCGGTAAAATGCCCTAGTTTTTATGTTGAAAACATCAATATTAATATGTTTACAGCTCAGTGCAAATGAAAGTTGCACGAAAGAAAACTCCCAGGATACACTGTTCTGTGCTTTTTACTTTCTTGTGCTTATAAAGCAGAGAAAAATTATCTCGTATTGTGGTAAGTATTGGTTGAGGGGAAAGGAGAGAACACAATGCTAGGTTTTGTCTTCTCTAGGTGGGGTCATGGTTGATGTAATTTCAGTTTGTTTGCTTTGCAAGTTTTGGCATAATGCTTGACTTTCTATACCCTTTCCCCCCCGCCCTGCCTTCTTTTTAAACAAAAAGATAGTCACACAGCAGGCATAGCTGTTCTGGAAATAAATGAGGGTTTGATGTAGGTGGAAAATAACTGTCAGGGTTAAGTGTGGATGTGCTGCTAGAATGTGCAGTGGGGCTTGTGGCCCAAAGTAGGCGAATATTAAATAAGCAAAAAAGTTCATAATGGGTGGTGAATTAACGTGAGAGAGCAGTTCAGTTAGGCTAAATAGTCTTTCTAGCTATGATGTGATTTTGACTGGTAAGATCTAGTGGTTTGAGTTTAACTCTGAAGAGAGATACATAATAAATATTTGCTTTCAGCTGTGCTGATGATGCATCCGTCTCCAAAAGCTCACCAAGCATTGTCATGTCAGGCACATGGCAGAAATGAGTTATACTCCAATGATGAGACTGCCAAGATGGCAATATCCCATGATAAAGAAACAACATTTAAAGCAACTCTTTTTCCCTGTACTATCTTTTGAAACTTTTCCTCTTGGAAGATAAGCATATTTGAACTTTCCTTCTTTGCCGCTTCTGGCTAATCTAGAAGTAAATTCTGAAGAGTTGCCATTCTCCAATGTGTTGTAGAACAGGGATAAATGGTGACAACGTCACATTTAGGGCAAAAAGAAAGATTTGGAAAGGTCTTCCAAAGAAAATTTATCTTAAGGTAATTAGGTGATATGGGAAATTTTAGACCAAACAATAGATGCTTGAGGAAAGTAAACAATGAGATAAAGTGTTACACAATGAAAAGTGTAAGGTGACCTTAGTTATAGGCAACACAAACTGCCTGTTTAATGAACTGCAACAACAAAAAAATTCTACTGGAATTTGCCTGAGTGAGGACTTCCTTTGTGAGTAGAACTAGGAGAAAGGGGTGGAAGAGATAGCAAAAACTGTTTTAGAGCTGCCTTTTCTGTTACATATTTAGATTAAAAATGTAATAATGCCTTGCACCTTTTTCAGGTAAATGCTGTGCTCTAGAAGAACAATTCTTCAGGGGTTTCACTCTCTTTTACAGATCTGCTGTTGAGCAATTTGTGGTCATAAAAGATATTTTTCTGGCCCTCCTATGTAACTAAAGGCACATTTTGAAACATGAAATAAAGAAAAACATAATAGAAGAGACTAGCATCACTGTTAACTAGACATGACAGGTTTCTTGAGTTGTTGATCTTGAAGGTTAGAACAGATGTTCCTCTTCATTTTAGTAGTACTTTTTGCAATATCTCAGGTGGCTTACAGGTCCAGTTTCTGCTTGGAATTATTTTTTCTGAAAATCCTGGTGGATTTTGAACCAGTTCTTCATCCTGTAGTGAATGCTAAGGTCCAGACAGTACTGTTCCAAAAAAAGTAATTAGCTTGACAGCATTAATTTATGGAAAAAGATTACTAAATATAAATTTCTGGTGCTGAAAGAGGTGACATTTGCATCTGAATTTGTAAGACAAGTACAAGATATAAAGACAGCACCTTGCTGGTAGCTGTGCAGTTAAAAATTCCTGTGTTCAGTTTACTGTAATAGTTCACAAGGGTTTCTTCCTGATACTTCCTGGGTTTGGATAGAGATAAGGTACAGCAGAAAAGGGGTCATAAAACATTAATTGATTAAATTAGTGATTGTTGTCAGGTGGCAACTGTGCCTGTCTGTTTGTTTTATTCAGTAATGTGTCTGTATGTTGTTGAACCTTTCAGGAACCAGCTATTGCATGTGCCCTTCAAACACTACCAGGTGAACTGCTCTGACTGGCTGCTGAAAGTGGTCTGTGGTGTCGTGGACATTCGCACTGTTTACGCTTCCCACAAGAAGGCAAAAGCCTGTCTCATCTCTCGCATCAGCTGCGAGCGAGCTGGTGTCCGCTTCCATGTCCGAGGGGTCAATGATGATGGACACGTCTCTAACTTTGTTGAGACAGAGCAGGTAAGTGGATGTATCCAATGGCTTTGCATAATTTAGTCCACTTGTGTTTAATTGGGGCAGAATTTTCAACGAGAATTAAAGGAGCTCAGCAAGTGGTTTTTTTCAAGAATATTTAGAATATTATTGCATGGCAGATCTATTCATTCTTGCCCATTAAGCATTTCTTTGCAACCTGCTCTTTTTCTTTGTTTCTGACTTTTTCATTCACATGTTAGTTTTCGCTAACACTTTTGATTTTTTTCCTGAGTGTGAAAGTCTGGCCATTTGATACTGTAGTGAAATGCAGACATGGGTTTTTAAACCATTCAGGAAGCTGTCTAGCAAAGGTGTTGGGACGTCATCTTTGACTAGTAAAGTTCACTGTCAAATCATCTTTCTCTAGTAAAGAAAATGTTGAAAATATGACATCTTCTCAGAGGCAGGCAAATTCCAGTTTGACTAATTTTGAAGGAGACTGCTTTTATATTCTCCTTTGGTTTGTGGGGGATTCTCTCCAATGAGAGGTGGTATGAGAGTTTTTATACATACATGGTAAAAGCCTCATTTCCAGCTGATGCTGAGACAAATTATGTGTGTGAAGTGCATTCGGCGGGCTCCCTTGATTGGCACAGCCAAACAAAACATCAGAGTCACTTGGTTTTATTGCACATGGTTTAGCTTGCTGCCTTGGAAGTCAGTAAAAAGCACTGGACCACGAAGAATCTGAAGTCTTCTGTGCCAGCTGAAGTGAGTGCTTTCTTAGTCAAATACAATCACCTTTTCCTTTCTGAACCAAAGTAGTAATTATTAGCAGTCAGAACCCTCATGTAGAAATGGATCACTCTATAAACAGAATAAATGGCTGGTGGTTTTCAACAAAGAACAGGGATTTGCTCCTAAAATTTGGTAGTTTTCAGCATCTTCTGGGCATATCCACAGAGCTGCACATGTGTCACAGATGGTGTGTGTATATGTCTATGTATGTAGGTGCATGTACAATGGAAGTAGATTGCTTATGTGGTGTTCAAAGGGGAGCATGAAGCAGTGAGTGCAGCATAGAGACTTTGCAGCTGTGTCATTGAAAGCCTGTGCCTGATGGCTGAGGATGGCACCCTCTCTCAAAGGTGCCCACAGATCAGCACTAGTATTTCCTCACAGCAATGTGTGGATGTAGTAGCTCACACCCAGTGAGCTCCTTCCCCAGGCATGCCTTCAGGCACCTGTTGGTCCTCTAAGATGTTGTCTTCATAATACAGCTTTAACCTCTTCACCTGGTTCTGCTTAAAGACACATATCGAGCTACCTTAGATTTAGCAGTGCTTTGATCTTCAGGAGGATGCTTGGAGGAGTTGCAGACTGGTATTCCCCAGCCTGCTGGTGAGGTTTGATTCCCAAGAGGTGCTCAAAGCATCCACAATGTTACATGTGTGACTTTCTGCCCAGTGGTCAGAGTTCTCACTGGGGATGTGGGTGACTTTTTGCTCATGTCCTTCCTTTTCCCAGTTTGCCTGCATTTTCAGTTAGTCTGACAGCTTTCCACTTAGTGTTCAGGCTCCCACAAGTTCTGCTCATTGAATGTGAAACTCTTCCCCTGCAGTGCTTGGGTCTCTAATGTCAGCCTTTGAATTCTCTGCTAAAAATTCTCTTGTGTGCTGGTGCTCCAAAGCAAATGCAAGTCAAGTCTTGCAACATCTACACCTTTCTAGAAAGTCTGTCAGTGCATTGGGAGATACAGCTATGTCTGCTTCCTGAAAAGCGGAATTTTCCCCTGGAACCTGGTAACAGAAGAAGGGAGATCTGCCATTTGAAGTGATAACTTGGTACATTCTGCTATTTTAGTTCAGTGTCTTCGTATGAATATTAGTGCAAAACACTAATCGTGTTACTCAGGATTTGAAGAATGTTCTCTTGCTGAAATGCAGGGGAAATAAAATGTTAGAAGGGGTCGTCAGATTTTTTTCAGCAAGTCTCGCATTTGTGGCACTGCACTTAGCAGTTGACTTCTTATGGGAAATACTTCTGCTGTCCTGCTCACTAGTTGGGTCAGAAGTAACTAATTCTATTTAGTTCTATTCCTGAAGTACATCTTGATGCAAATGATTAGCATGAAAAATAAGATGGCCTTTGCATTCCGGCGGAAAACCTGAGGATTGGCTCCTGGTGAGTAGCAAAACAGTACTTGATTGTTGATGCTTCCCTTAGCTGGGTCTGGGTCAGGCTCTTCGTGGGAACTGCTGTGCTTTGTTCCTGTGCAGCCAGATGCTGAAGTGGGAGAACTGAAGGCTTTTGAGTGTTTTTTCAACTGGGTAAGCAAAAGCACACGAGTGAAATGGTTTTAGGGTGAAAGGCTTGAGTGGGTTTAAAATTATAGCATGAGTTTGCAGTTTTAAAGGGTTGTGTGCTTTTGTTTGGTTTCTAAAACCAAAGAAAAGAAGGAAAAGAAGGTTGCTGTTACTGATGGTGCTAAACACTAGTTTTACCAAACTGCATGTCCTAAGAAGGCAAAATTGGGCTAACCACTGGGATGCCTGAGATCCAGTTCAAGCTGGCATCCCCTTGCCATTAGGAAGGAAGAGTCCAAGAATAAACTCTCTCCTACTTTCATAGTAAATGACTGACTAATCTCCTATGAGGTAATACCTTGGCTGAATAACATTTTGTTTCCATTTGCTTCAGCCTGTACAGTGTAATGGCATGTTGGCTATGTGCTTTCATGGATAAATAGCACCCTAGGATTCTGAAAACCCAGGACTTTTCCCCTCTTTGTAGCAATTGCTTCTAACATTTTTCTGTTTTTAGAAGAGGGAGAAACAATTAATCTTATCTCCAGGCAGCTTTTTTATGCATAGATGGTATGCTTTTGTCTCCCACTGAGTTAGTCTTGTGGCATTTCAGCTCTGCAGTGAGTCATTTTTTTGTGGGCTCGCTTAACTGCTGTGACTCAGTGTTTGACAAAAAGGGAGGAAAAATAAAATATCTTAACTTTTTCTTTAAAAAAACCCCGCAACTTCTAGTAGATCCTTCAGCTTTTTGATTATTTGGCTTGAGTCTTTACAAAGAAAGAAGAAAGAAAATATTATAGGAAACACTTAAGGAAAAACGAAATGTAGGGAAAAGAGGGCAATCCCTTCAATGTGTACTTTCAGATTTGCTGACAAATATTTTGTACTGGGATGGTAGCCCTTTCTACTTGCAGTGCTTGCAGTATTGCAGTTAATTCTCAAGTAGTTTTAAAATCAGACTCTGTATCTCAATTGTAACTTAAATGTTTCCCTTCACCTTTTCTTCCTCCCCTAGTAATCCTTTGAAGTTGAGCCTGTGTTGCATATTTGTAATTCTTTTCTTCTGATAGCTTTGAGAAACTAGAAATCCCTTCTTCATTTAGTTTGTGTGCCCGTTACTGTTTACATTTCAGCTGTTCCCCCAGTTATCCTCCAAAGAGTTATGCTAAAGTCTTAGTATGTGGCTTACAAGGAACGATTGTAACTAACCAAAGACAACTAGATGGTTTCAGTTTTTTCCCCTTCATGGAATTGTTCAGTAAAGAAAATTGAAACCTTGAGGAAGCATTGAAAGGAAATACCATGAATTTGGATTAACCTTCCCTTTCTTCCAATTTAAGAAAAAAATGTCAGGCGTGGATTAAGGAAAATGATCCCTATTTCACAATATCTCCTAGACTGTGTTGGCTAGCTCTCCAGGAGAGGAACGGATGCAATCATGCGGTTGATTTATTTTCTGGATCAAGTTTTAGTATGACCCCAGGCATGGCAAAAAGGATTATTTTGGCAAATATATCCTTGGGTCCCATGGTCTGAGCTAAAGGGACTCACAGAGAGGTATGTTTAGGCCAGCTGCTGCCCACGCAGTATGTGGACCGTGTGGCAGAGCTGGGGATCCCCGAATAAGCCATCTGAGCATCCATTTCATCAGGGACTGTGTCTCTGTGTGCCCCTTGAGTCTGTAATGAATTTTGCTGTTTGAAGTTGTGACTGGATGACTATTTGTTTCTAATGAAGCTGAGTGATGGAGGTTAATGAATAAATTATTCCAAGCAATGAATGGGCACAGCATGCTGTGATTAGAACACCAAAGGGTTGACACAGATGTTTGCTTCTTGCCCAGAAGCTTTCTAGCAGTCCCTGTGCATGAAGCTTGTGTTACCAGGAAAGATCCTTGGATTGCAGGGGCAAGGTCTGGCCCTATGCAACAGAAGAGAAAGATTGAAAAATGTCCTGTTGAACTGTCAGTACTGTCACCCTTGATCCTGGAGCTGGAGAAAGAGACCACAAAGAGAGTCTAAGACCACAGAAGCTGGAAGAAAAACATGGCAAATTCTAACACCAGAGGTCAGAGGCCAAGTAATCTGTTGTTAAGGAAAAGAGGTCTTCCACATGGGTTAAGTATTCAGTTGCTACTATGTTGTCTGATGGGAAACTGGTCTGAAAGCTCATGCAACTGACTGGATTGGATTGTACTATGGGCCAGAACTTTTGTGATTATTGAAGTAGTCTTCAAGTGTTTTGAGGATTTGACAGGAATGAACGTTCTCTCTGGGACACATAGGCACCAACTTGCTGTTGTTTTGGATCTAAGACGAGAGAAGACTCCAAAAAGACAGAGATTTAGCAGTATATATCAATCCTAATGACCAAGTGTTGTCCAGAAAACTGATTGTTGTTGAACTTTTAGAGAAAAAACAGTATGATCTTCTTGTCCATGAGTTAAGGAAAGCAGAGGACAGGAAAATTCTCGACATAAGGCAGTTTACTTTTCTTCAAGTTTCTTTTCTTAAAGAACTGTTCATCTTCTGTGTGGTACCTTAGAATAAGGGAAATGGATCTGCTGGAGGACAGGGTAGTAAAGCCAAAACTAGAACAACAAAAAAGTGGGACAAATATGTGCTTGTAGAAAATATGACATTGTGCGCAAAAACTGATCAAGGCCATGAAGAATATGAGAAAAGAAACTGTACTTGTCCATGCATAAGCAACGAAGTTGGAATCTTTTATTTATGAGTGTAATTTCAATCTGAATGTATTATCAGTGCTTATTTAAGATTTTAGCAAATAGGGTTTCTTAGAGTGTATGTGGCTGCTAAGATTATGTCTATTCCTAATGTGGAAAGTCACTTAGTCTTTAAACCTGATCTCTTAACAAGTCTGCTGGTAGGAAAGCTGGTACTACTAATGTTGTAAGGTCAAGGGACATATATACTAAAAGGCAATGTCAAGATCAAGGTTCATGTTGAGTGGTGGATGAAGGATAAGAGGGTATAGCTGAAATTGAGGGAAGATTTGCACAGTTGTAATGCTTAATGAAATGGTTAGAGTCTGTTTAGGAAGGAATGACTGGCAGAAAAGTCATTTTAATGAGTCTCCCACTCATTAAAAAAATATTAAGTCTTTTTCCAACTCGCTGGCGGCTTGGAAGAAAATAATTTTGGATTCATCTGGGTCATGAGAATGAGGTGAAAGGATTGTGAAAGACCAGAGAATTGCCCCAGAGAACAGAATGATGAGCCCTGTAAGTGAACAGAAAAAAAAAAGTGCTTTCTTGTGAATGACTGTGTTGGAGAAGCTGTGCTCCCAGTTCAAAAACCCTCATCTACTTTCTAAAAGCTACATGGCAACCAACATACATTAAAAATGTCAGTTTCTTTAAAATGCTCTGTCATGATAGGAGAATCCTGTATTAAACCTCAGCTTGACAGAGGATCCCCCAGCCCATCACATCAAGGTTTAGGCATCCTATTTAGGTTACAGGAATGATCAAATAGTTGAAATATTTTGGTGGTTGTTCAGTTCTCCAGATGGGCAGCTTTAATGGAGCAGAAAACAGAAGAGGTAATGGGTCAAAACCAGTGAACAGAAAATATGAGTGATAGTGGTAACAAACATCTGTTAACTCACTAATAAGTGGAAATAGAGCATCTGTTAATGCAGAAATAAACGTTTGGTCAGTATTTTTCTTCTGTGTTTGGCAGGAAGAAGGCAGGTTATATATTCATGGTCTGTAACTGAGGAAATACTTTCCATTTAAACTGTAACTCAGAAAGATGTTAAACTGCAGGTATTGAATTAGAATTACTGTCTGTTAATCAGTGGGTCTAGAGATTTGCAGCTGGATGTCTAAAAGAGCTGGTCAAAGAAATACTTGAGCTGTCTGTTTTGCAGTTAGGTGTGGAAACAGGGACTTCCCAGAATACTGTAAAGAAAGCTGATCCTCTGTAGCAAGCTGTTTGTGTGGCCAAATTGTACTTGAGTAAAGCTTTGTCATCATTAGATGTTTCATTTCGACTCATTAATTGCTAAGGTGATGACTGCCGTCAAAATTTTAAGTAGGCCAGTCCTGAATGTTTTTTTGCACAGATTCAGGTCCGGATCTTCATTTAGTATTAGTCAGGATAATGCTGGGGCTGTAGTAGTGCTATTAATTTGCTTTACCTTGGAATGAGCTTCTTTGGGTCCATGACTGTGAGTGAAAAGATGATTCAGTGGATAGAAGTCACTGACTCGTCTTGGAACGACCAGTCTCAGGGAGAATGTGATAAAGAGGAAGAAGGTGGGGCTGCTTGTTCCTCTCGTAGTCCAGCTGCAGGAGGAATGAACTCTTCTGAGCAAAAAAAGAAAGCAAACAACTCTACAAAGAAAGTGTGCACCAGTGTGTTGCCATGGTAATTAGCTCCTGCACTTGGGTGCCAATAATGTTCAGAAAACTTTACTGGGAGAGCATGTTTTAGAGCCACATTACTCAAACTGTGACACAGGCCTTGCAAGGAAGCTTCTCTGAGCAATCCCTCTGTCGCAGGGGGTTGTGCTAGGAGGGAATGTAACAGAGAAAAGGGGTCTTAATGCTTTGGTGAGAGGTTAAAAAATCAAAATATAGTTATGCACTCTGTCTGGCCTGGCTATCCTTCTAACACTGACATTGTGTCCATGACAAAGCCACTTAAATCTTTCACCTTAGTGAAATGGAGATAGTTTTAAGTGCTCTGCAAAAATATGGTAAATATTAGATAAATATTTTGTCACCAGTTTTATTTAAATACCCACCTCTTCTTTTTTTCACACATATAGCTCTAAAAATTGTACAATTGATCATGCTTATGAAGATGAGAGGTCAAGGTCAGGCACTTTTCCTGAGCCACCCATTGGCCACATCTAGTGGCAAATCCAAAAAGGCAAAACACTTTAAAGCTGTAGAGAAACCCATTTTCATGTTCTATTCTATTTTCAGAGCTACTAGCCAGCTGGCAGCAGCTGTGCCAAACGATATGATGTGGCTAGTGCAGCTACCTGGATAACCTGGATACCATTCCTCCCAAGGGCTGCAGAACACTCATTGTCATGCATGAGATAACGGAGATGTGTATCGTGTGTATCATGTATCCCCCGTGGAAAGCAGCCAGGATTCCACTGCTAAGTATAGGCCAGAGGAGTGAGCCGGGCATCGCACAGTTGCTCTGTGGTCATACTGAATCTGAAGATAGCACCTTTTATGCTATGTTAACACATAATGTAACACTTCAACTGGGGGCTGTGGACTGGGGAAGGCAAAAGGGGAAATCAGTCTTTGTATAGATTTGACTCAAAATCAGCTTGTTAACAGTTATCATAAGAACACATAAAGGGAGAGTTTGAGGTCTGGTTAGGAAAGGAAACGGTGAGTTTGGAACCTCTTGCTGTAAGCATGAGGAAAAGAAGTAAATCACTTTGCTGTTCACTGTACCTCAGGATGGGAGTGGCAAAGCTGCTGGTTTCACAGAGTTTTATTTGGACTCTCTGACAAGGCACAGCATGCAGTGAAATAAGAAATGGTAAATACAGCAGGAGATAAGCTTATCCCCCACCTGACGTTACCCATCATCAGTCACAAGGAGCAATGACATTTTGCACAGTTAAGTTTTGTGAGAGGCACAGCAGGAGAGTACATGCCTGGTCTTTCTGAGTGTCTCCACCAGCAGATCAAATCCATCTTGATTGTGGATGAAAGATGTGGTGGTGTTTTAAGTTTTCTCTTGTTTCTGGTGAGAAGTGAATTGAATCTGCTGTGATGACATGAAAGCAAATACGTTGTGCTTTGTTCCACTGCCTGTGAGACTATGGAAAAGAGGCTGAGTGGTAAGTGGATACAGGGAGATACATGTTTTACTTTTTTTACCCTTTGAGTTCAGTGTCTTTAACTGTCACCTGATGAAGGGGCCACAGGCTGATAGATCTAACTGCAGAACTCCTTTCCTTTATTTTGTTTTTGCAGACAATCTACTTGGATGATGATGTCTCTTCCTTTGTGCAGATCAGAGGTTCTGTTCCACTGTTTTGGGAGCAAACGGGGCTTCAGGTAAACAAATAATCAGAAATCCTTCCTTTCTTCTCTCTCTTGCTACTTATAATTTAGAATTAACGTAAAATATTTTTTTTTTTTTAATGAGATTCAAAGCTCATTCTGTGAAACTGCTGAGCCCTTTCATTTTAGGTTTACCTTGTAGGAAATTTTGTGTGTTTAGATAAACAGAACTATACCAGACAAATGGCTATAGGTAACTGTAGTATAATATTTCTGTGTGTTTGAGTGCCTCTACAGGGAACTGTTTGTAAGGGACTGTGTCCTAATGTTATAAATTGAAGTTACAGCTATATCTTTATAACATTTTCATTTTTATTTGGAATAACCTATTCCTCTGAAATGCCTGGTTCACTTGTTTATATTGACCTCCACAATACAATTGGAGTATCTAGGGATACCAGTACCTCTATAGGAGCGTGCTACCTTGAAACAAAATGTCTGTATGGTGTGTTTTCTAGGTTTCAGTCAAAAGGGTGATAATGATCTAATCTGATCTTCTGTGAGGGAGAGATGCAGGATTTCATCAGGAGATTATTGCATCAAATTTAGTGGGTTACATGTGGTCTGTGACTTGCAGTTTATGTACAGTTGTAAGCCCAAATAAGAATCTTCCTAGCACACTTTACATTCTCTTAACAGAGGGATAAGGAACTGAAATGAGTATGCACATATATTCACATGTATTAGTAGAGAAAGTACATCACATAACTGGTTTTTTTAAGACACTTTAAAGGTTACATGAATCTTTTTCTGATCGTTAAACTAGAACCTATGTACTATTCAGAGGCACTGGATTTAGCACAAAAGGAAATGACTAAAGGATCTCTGTTGTTGTCTGTTAGCACCATCCAGTGCTATACTTCCTTCTTTTTATAAAACAGGTTTGTCCATATGATTGTGCATGTCCTGCCCATGGTGTAGCTGTATCCAGCACTGTTGTTCTGTATGTTTCAGAGACATTGAGCATTCCCTCAAGTATTTTTGACTAGTAGGTAATATCTCTAGTTAAAGCAGAATTTTAGATTTTTTTAGTAGGACTGGTTTTTTGTGCCTAATCTGGATTAGATTATGTACTCTTACTCCTTGGGTGTGAATGTACTGGCACTGGTGTTAGAAAGAATTGCAGAAACCAACCTCATGAAAAACAAAGATGATGCAGTGTAGGAAACAATCCATGGTCCTATACATATTTAGGAGTGTAGTTTTTGGAGAGGAAAGAAGCCCTCTGCATACTGTAATAACAGTAGCTACCATTCAAGAGGAGCTTGCTGACATCCATATCAAAAGCCCTGTTAGTTTGATGGCACAGAATTTCATCCTTCATATTTTTGAATCACTGTTGTGATGCTTTTGAAAGAGTCAGAATACACAACCCATGGAACTGGCATAAGTGCAGTCTTTTCTACCAAGGCAAGGGCAGTAAGAATCTGGGCTCACAGAATACTCATGTGAGGCAGTGTGTGCTATTTGCAAGAGGAAGCTGGCAAAGAGATGTGATTTGTTTGGCCATAAAAAGATGTGTAGGTATCCCTTTGGTTAATGGTAATTGTGTTTTCACTTGTAATTGTAAATGTTGTCTAATAAAAGCTGGGGCTTTTGTGTTAAGGATATTATGTGTGGGGGTGGTTGGAGTCTGTTAGAGGTGTTTGGTGCTGTTAAAAAAGATGTTTTTCTCTGAAGGAAAAAGGGAGACATCTAGTGACTTAGGATTCCAGCAGTTTTAAGAAATTTTTCTCTTTCTTGGTCTTCTAATATTTTATTTTAGGTTGGTTCCCGCCATTTAAGGCTTAACAGAGGTCTGGAAGCCAATGCCCCTGCCTTTGACAGGTAAGTTTCATTCCACTTTGGCAGCAACACAGCAGCCTGACATGTAACCAAGGTTCCACAACTTTGTCTTCCTAGAAAATCCTGAGATGTGAAACATCTCTCAGATGATGTGGCCAATCCCCCAGGTGTGGCAGATTATTAAATTGGTTTACTTAATTTAGTCACTTATTTTTGTGCTTTTTTCCTTCTTGTTTTCAGTGGTAATTGAATTAATTTGGTCTTCCATCTTATTCCTGTAAAAGTTTAGAAATGCTGAGTGATATGCAAAAGAAGAGTTTGTGTAAACCTTTTCGAGTCAACAGATATAAGTTTACAGTTATGGTACACAGATTATGTGTGCTTTATCACTGTAACTGAGGTAGTTAAAGAGTAAATGCTGCTTTCACACCGTTCTGGATTTGTTTTTTCCTCACTGTTTTACTCCTACACAGGAATAGCAGTGCCTATTTCTGTGACCAGTGTTGTACGATGCTATTATGCTGATGTTTTCTATTTTATGCAAAGACTGGCTTGTAGACCTTTTAAAACCATTAAGACTCTGTTTGTGAGCTGGAAACTGTAGAAAAACACATGCATTAGCTTGATTCCTTTCAATGTCTGACTAGGAAGTGTTATCCTCTAAGGGTGTATTTCTACTGATATCCATGGGAACAGTGCCTGAAAAGCACATGAAGAATTTGATCTGTGGGAAATTTTCACCTTGTAAGTGCAGGTCAAGTGATTAATTTCTGTTTTGGTTTGGTTTTGGGAGAACAGGGTGTATGCTGATTTTGAGGAAGGTCTCTTTATTACTGCAGCTGTTAGCAAACAGGACATTAGTGACTGTTAATGGTTTTGCAACACTGAAGACCCCAAACAGAGATTAGAATCTAGAGGGACTATGCACCATAGCAGTTTCTGCTCCAGAGTTTCTTGGCCTACATTCTCCAAGTTTTTAAGGCTCTTAAATCCTACTGAATTCAAGTGTCTTTGAGACTCTTGGTCTCATGGCCATCTGGTGCTGTGATAACTTGCCCTGCCAGTGTCCCTGAAGTTCCATCTTAGAGGTTTGCATTTCACAACAGAGATATTTCATATAAGAAGAAAACAATAACTTATGCGGCATCTTCTTGTACCACCCATGAAATTGAGAGTAGGTCAGGAAGGAACAACTTCATAAGACCATTTATCCCTGACACTAATACAACTGGTGAATAGCTTTCTCCTAAGAAACATGAACATAAGGATAAACTTGCACTGTTCCTTCTTTCCCTTGTGCCTTTGAGTCAGATGAACTTAGGGATCTCTCTGCTTACTGATTTGCAAAAGACAGTCCTCTGAAAATGGGCAAGGAATAAGTGACTGATTATATGGAAAAGTACACTGGAATTTAACAACCTGCTAGAGCTTTTCTGAGATGTTAATTTAGCCTGTTTCATTTAACCATGTGAGGAATGGATCGTAATCGTGTTAGAAGATATTTCTTCATTCTGTCTCTCCCTGAGAAATCCATATGGAGCTTTACTTATGATACTCAAACAGATGACTTGAGCTTTAGTAGTTTTGTTGGGAGGAAGCAGCACTGGCAGAGAGGTAGGATCTTAATGCTGCGATCAGAGGGGTGCAACTGTATGGGAAGAGTTGGCATACAGAGAACTGGTTGCAGAATCAAGAATGGACTAGAAAACATATTTAGCTGTGTTTCCTGAAGGCAGTGCTGATGACTTCTTCTTTCTTTTCTGCCCTCCCATGGTTTTCTGTGTAACTTATTTCTGTTTAAAGGATTTAAAGAGTCATGCCAGAAGATGTGTGCTTGCTATTTTTCTGACGCTCTGCCACTGCATGTCATTTTGCAGCATGTAATAACTTCTCATTTTTGTGAGTGTTTATTTTATTTTTCTTGTCTATTTCTATCCAGCTTCCTCTTAAGTACTACTACAGCATTGTCTGTACAGGATGGAAATCAACTTTAAGATCTAATTCTTTCTTGATGAGCCAGCATAGCTTCTGTAGACCATGCATGCCAACTTGAAAAAGATGAATTGAGGGGAGAATGGGTGTCTCAGCATCTCTCTAAAAGCCCTTAAGTTGAGAGTCCCTAAATGTCAGGTTTTAAGATTTTTGTGACATAGACCAAAAAAACCAGCCCACTTTATACTTGTCCTATTTTGTGCTTTTCCTGAAGAATCTGGTCCAGACAACTTGGCTAAAAGGACCTTCGTTCTGATCCAGTGCAGCAGTTCTTATGATTACTAATCTTCCTGCTTGATTTGAGTTCAGAGTGAATGTCTCCATGTTGTAGTAGCTCAGAGATATTTGAACCCTGTCACCTGTGACATGTGTTTGGACCTCTCTGGCCTTGGCACTGGAGTCATAGGCCCTACTGCTGCTGCTGACTCTTAGTAGTCTCAGCTCTGCAAGATGCCAGGCAATTCCTGTTGAAGTGTAATACTTTTTCTTCTCTTCTTGTCTTTCCTGTGTAGTTCCCAGGCTAACAGCCAAGAGGTAGGAGCATGAAGGGCAATGTCAAAGCTAACAGTGACATAAAAGATTTGGGGCCTATTTCCTAAGACACTTCTTTAAGTTCAGTACAAAGTGCTGTATCTATTAATTGTGTACTTTCACCAGTTTTACTTTAATAATTGATTGCAAGAAAACTTGGAAGATGTCTGTAGATGGTGTGGCTGAAACCTTCTGCTGGATGAAACCACCAGTGATCTCTACTTCTGTATTTTGAAAATGGCAGTAGGCAACGTAACGTGGTTTTGTTTAGTACCTATTATGGTTACTTTTGCTGTAGGCATATGATGCTTCTGAAAGAGCAATATGGAAAACAAGTGATCGTTAACCTGTTGGGAAGCAGAGGAGGAGAGGAGGTGCTCAACAGAGCTTTTAAGGTAAAAGCAATAATTTTCATTTTAACAGCTGATTTTTCTTGAGCCTCCATGTTTTTCTGTTTTCCTTCTGGCCCGGGAGGTGATGAATAGTATATCTAAAGAAATTATGTTAACCCTTTACCACATGTTACATACTGAGAATAGTGCTTCTTGGTCTCCTGGCTTAATTTCCAGCACTTCCTTTCTGCTTACTTCTTCCTACATTTGTGTACGTTCTCTTTAACCAAACTTAAAAAGAAATTGCCCAAATAATCCTAAGGGTAGTTAGTATTTGCAAAAGTGAATCATAGTCACCTTTGTATATAGCCACCTATGCAGTCAGGGGCCCCCTGGGATTGCCAGAACTGCCTGGGGGCTGGGCCCTGAGCCTTGATCACTGAGTGTAGTGACTTAGCATCACTAAGCTGTCTTGCTCTGATAGTAATGGGAAATAGCTATCTAGCACTGATTGTGTTGGGAATTGGCTGCCTGAGCACCAGATGAGAGTTTGGTATATGGAGGGAGATTTTCCTGGCCCCTAAGTGTCCCTAGGCACAGCTAATACCTGAAAGCAAGGATGTCAGGCATTGTAGAACTAAAACTGTGCTGTGTTCTAGTGTGGTATTCTTTTTAAAACTAGTGTGACCTTAAAGCCACAGATTGGCACTGAGTGGGATTTGCAGCAGTGCAATAGCTGCCTGAATCTGGCTGGAGGTTGATGGAAGTCTGCCTCCTTAAGTGCCTGTTAGTTTAGCAAACTGACGTCGTTTCTTCAGAGATTACGTTCCTAAAACTGATGATAGAATGATTTAAGTACACACTTGTAGTAAGTGCCATGTATGTATCATTGGTAAAGAGTGATACCAGCAGTTCTGAGCTGAAATGTTTACTATGTGAAACTAAGCAAAATAAAAATTGTGCTTAAGTGATAGTGTCTGATTTCTTTCCCTCTCTGTTGCAATAGTGAACTTACAGGGAGTATCACGTTTTTTGTCAGTTTTTCTGTGTGACTATTTCTTCCTCCTACAAAAGAGCTGGGAAGGACTATCTGCTTCCCCAGCAGAAAATGGCAGAGTGAAGGTCTCCCCTTGTACAGAATGTGGCCAAAGAAAGTGATTATGACTAAAGCTTGCAAGGCAATGAGGAAGGCACAGGAGTGAAGTCTGGTCCTATCTTCTGTTTCCAGCTTCTTACTGAATTTCTGCATGACACGGCTAAGCCTCTGTAATCTTTTGGTTTCCCTCTCTTTAAAACAGCTTTTCTAGTTTGTTTCGCAAACCCCACTGAAACTTAAAGGTAAGAGATAACCAATTCTGAAATGCTCAAATAACTTACGCGGATAAAAATACGACATTTGTTGTTAATTTACTACTCATATTTTCTCAAACTCTCACATTTTCGAAGACCATGTTCTAGCCAGTATCATGCAACCAGAAATTAAGTCAGAAACTGGGCATCTCTAGAATAAAGATCTTGCATTTGTTAATTAATTTAAATAAAGACCTGTTTTGTTTAAAGTGTTACATTTTTTGCCTATTTTAAAAATAAATAAACTCTGAAAATACCTTGTGAGCTCAAAGAATTTCGACTGAGAACCAAAGTTTTCTGTTCATTCAAAATCACTCCTTGGTCATTTCTTTACATTTGTGTTTTAAGAAATGGATGTTAGGAAAGAATATAGAGTTAATTTTACTTTGATGATTTTAAAGGGCTGGAATTATAAATAAAGTCATTCATAGGAGTGTGATTAGGGTTGCAGATTGGTCTCCTCTTCGGTCATTAGCTTCTCCATCTTTCTTTTGCTTTTATTTCTTCCTCTTCTCTCCAGTCTTGCTTCAACATTATTCGTTCTTATCAGTGTTGGTTCAAATTATTCTTGTAATTACTGCTGCTGGGCTCTCTTGATCAGAATGGCACGGTTACCGTTCATTTACCATTCATTATCTGTTACCTGAATCAGCTGCTACCAGACCAAAAATCAATACTGTTCCCAGGAAATGCTGTTCCTCCCATGAGCCTACCCTGTAACAGATGTAATTATGTTTACAGTAAAAGCAAGGCTGCAGTGTAGAGTTGTGAATACTCTGACGATAATTTACACTGTGGCAGTGGGTAAATGTCATCCTCAAGTGCATTACTAGTGCCAGCATCTGTAAGGGCAGATTGGGGTGTCAACAGTAACAGTCTAATGAAATACATTTTACAGGTCTCTTTCCAAGCACTGCCTTTAAATTTGTTTCTGCAGGAAAGGCTTAATGGCTTACTCAATACAATTATGCTGGTGTAACTGCTACATGTACACTTTTAATGTAATATCAGATTTGTTTTGTCCAGTGTGTCACAACGTAAGTGGAGAAAAGCATCCATCTCTTGGGGTGAAAATGTGCAGGAGGGAAGAGAATAGACAAAGGCTTGCATAGTTGGAGTTAATGTAATTGTTCTCTCTGGCTTTCTTGTGGAGAACAGGATGTATTACTGTAGTATCTGTTGCAAGTACCTTAATGAAATTTGTGGTGATTACGGAAATGCATGTGAGGTCATTGAAATTGGAGATGAAACAGTGAGGCTATTTGTGCCTCTTCTTTCACTTCTGCAGTTTACCACAAACACTGTATAGTACATTTCCTGGGATGTGATTCCTTACTTACTTCCTCCCCCTAAGCCTGCCTAGAGCATCACTGTTGCTGTCCACCCTCATGCACAGAGGTAGCAGCAGCCCACTGCTGCAGGGCTGCCACCAGCCACAGCGCAGTTCTGATGTATACTTTGCAGTTACAGTTTGAGTTCCCCTGCAGGAAAATTGGGTTCTAACAGTCAGGTTTACTTCTGTGAAGAAAACAAACAGGGAACTTCAGTTGCTTTTTTCATGTCTGGCCTTTCAAAATTCCCTGTGAATCATGTGATTAACAGTCAAGGCTTATTAATGATAAAAACATGCTGGTATCAATCCTTATATGTGGCTTGAGCAGGATTTGTTTTCCTTCATTCTCTTATCTAAACAGAAACTGCTATGGGCCTCTTCCCATGCGGAAGACAGTCCCATGATAAACTTTGACTACCACCAATTTGCAAAAGGTGGGAAAACTGAGAAACTGGAAAATTTGCTGAGGCCTCAGCTGAAGTTGCACTGGGAAGACTTTGGCATCTTCACAACGGGCGAGCATGTAAGTCCACGGTGAGTGTCTCTGCCCCTCTGTCCCAGTGTAGCTGGGCACTGTTTGTCCTGGCCTTCCCAGGTTTCTTGCTGTGTTGGACCATGACTGTAAATGACCATCTTGAAATACAATTTTGAGACAAAGTGTAGTCTTGCTGCTAAATCAATGATTGTCTTAATTGCATCTCCATGGTTTCAAATCTGCGAATTTACTAGTGCATGATTTGCCAATATAGTGTTGCAGACGTAGTCAAGTAATGAGATGTGTTAATGGAATATATTGTGCACAGTGTGCTTGCACCATCAAAATGTGGGTGGATATATTCAGGCTGAACATTTGATGATCTTGTTCAATCAACTCATGATTAGATGTTATTTAAAAATATACTGTTTTCTCCTCCCTTCTCTTGTGTTTGGTTACCAAAGTCTGCAGACAGGTACTTTTCGAATGAATTGTTTGGACTGCCTGGATCGTTCTAATAGTGTACAGTCCTTCGTTGCACTGGAGGTGAGTTTGTCAGAGGACCTTCTGTGGGATACCTATAATGCATACATTGGCTGTTCCATGGGAAGGACAGGAAAGAGGCTGTAAGTCTCAGTTACGAGAGTCTGTCTTGCCAGCTCTGATACAGAATGGTGCTGGCTGGAATACTGAGGATAAAAAGCAAAAAAACACATTTAAAAACAATGTTGGTTTCTTGTTTTTTTTTCTCCTTCTGCACCTAATCCAGATACTGTTTGCTCAATTAGAGAGTCTTGGTTTGAACTCTAAACCTATAATTGAGCGCTTTGTGGAATCCTACAAGGAGATGTGGACTCTCAATGGTCAGAATCTGAGCAGAGTATTTAGTGGCAGTCGTGCCCTTGAGGGGAAGAACAAGGTAAAGAAAAATGGCAAAACTGTTTTTTACAAGTAAAGAAAGATGTCCTATTTAGTGTCACTTGCACTCATAATTCCTGTCTGATGTAGGTTGGGAAGCTCAAGGATGGTGCTCGCTCTGTGTCTCGTACCATCCAGTCAAATTTCTTTGATACAGTAAAGCAGGAAGCCATCGAGTTGCTGCTCTTGGGTGACTTCTTCCGTGAGGAATATGCAGACAAAGGCAAGATGCTCATGGACCAGACTGCATTGCTGGGTAAAGCCAGTGTAAACCCTTCGCTTTTCTTTTGTATCTGCTTTTAGCTGTCAGATATAAGCAATTGTACCCTTTTGAAAAAAAATCAATAAATAAGCTGCTTTTGCACAGATCTGTTGTTTAAAGCACTGCTTTCAAGTGACCATAGCACAACTCTGTGTGTCTTAATTCCACTGTGCTTATTTCTCATATTTTGTTTTGAACTTTTGAGTATGTTTTTCTGCTCTTTGATAGTGTTATTCTCTGACAGTTTAGAGTTGGACCAGAGGGAAGGATTTTAGGGCTATATTCCCAGTCTGGTCCTGTCTGAGTTTGTCTTGAGGAAGTCTCTTGAGCTCAGCGTTTTTATCTCCTTATTTGTGTCCTTGCTGTTTGCACATGCTTTTAGCCGGTTGGATCTTTAAAGACACATCTCTGTTATTTTAGTTCATTTCCTGGTTTATTCCAGGCCCCTAATAGTCCACAACACAGACACATTTGTTTGCACCCATCTAGAATAAACCCAGCTCTCTCTGAGAAGATACTTACATGCAAAATACAGGATAATTTCACCCACAAGCAATATTGGGTGCTCAGTTTACTCCAGAGAATCATTCAGCACCACTTCAGTCCTGGGCTTGTTCCATGATATGGATTTCAGGGGAAATATAGATAACTTCTCTGTGCCTGACTGCCAATGCAAGGCGGGATGTTAAAGATTAACTCTGCTTCATTTGATTAGAAAGCAAAAGCACACCACTAATTTTCTATACTCAGCAAGATACATGAAAATATGGCAGTTTCCTGTGAGGAGTTTTGACTGGGCTAGAGAGCTATCACAGTGCTAGATTTGTACTGATGCGAGGCTCTGTGCTGCTCTCCGTCTTTCCTTCCACATTCTAAACTTCTCAGGGCTTCAGCTGAAGTCGTAATTTGTGACATGCTTGATTGTTTGTCCTGGTTTCAGGAATAGAGTTCATCAGCTTCCTAGTGTCTTGTATACTGTTGTGTTTTGCATTTAATATGAGACTAATGAGTGAGCGAGTGATTGTGTGTTGTATTTAGTTGCCAGCTGAGTTCAAACCACAGCAGGTTGGTAACACACTGATGGTTTTAGTTGTTGCTATATAGTGTTTATACTAAGTCAAGGACTTTTCAGCTTTCCATGCTCTCCCATTCAGAAGGATGGAGGGCTACGAGAAGCTGGGAAGGGAAGCAGCCAGGACAGTTGGCTCCAAATGGCCAAAGGAATATTCCATATCATATGATGCCATGCGTGGTATATAAACCAAAGCTGACTGGGGGCTGCTGCTTTGGAACTGGCTGGGCATTGGTTGGGGAGCAGTGAGAATTTACGTTGTACCACACTTGTTTTGTATATTCTAATTCTATTATCTTTTTTTTGTTCCCTTTTTCTGTCCCATTAAACTGTCTTTATCTCAATCCATGAGTTTTCTCACTTTTACTCTTGCGATTCTCTCCTGCATTTTGCTGCGGGGGCAGGGAGTGAGCGAGTGGCTGGGATGAGCACTGCTAAACCCTGGTTGCCCAATGGATTTAAACCATGACAGTGCTGTAGACTAAACTGAAAAGATTATGGGAGATAAAATAATTTTTTACTTTTTCCTTGAAGAAGTACAAAAAAATGTAAGCTGAACGTGAGTGACTAGCCCTTCCCAAGCTTTTAAATGGTGCCTGCTTTCTGGAAGAGAAATTGCTGACATCAACCCTAGTTATCTTGTAGTTATTGCCATTGCCATAGGAGTTGTTCTCTACCTTTTGTATTGTTCCTGCTAGGGTAACGTCATTATTTCACAGCGACTGTGCTGCTGCTGTCTGGATTGTTTCTTTCCTTTTCCAGCACATTCTTGTTTTACACACCATCTTTCTCTCTGCCCTCTTCTGTCAGTGACTCCAAGTATTTTGAAGGCCATGTCAGAGCGTCAGTTTGAATTCACAAGCTCCAAGCGTGTTCGTGTTGCCACGGGGACCTGGAATGTGAATGGGGGAAAGCAGTTTCGAAGCAACATCCTTGGTACCAGTGAGCTGACAGACTGGCTGCTGGATTCTCCCAAGCTCTCAGGAGTTTCAGAATTTCAAGGTAAGACTTCACAGTTAAAATGTGTAAGCAGTGTTTGCTGGCATCTCTAGAGACAGTGAGTCAGGACACAAGATTTGACCAGCCTTTCAAAGGCTGTGCATTTTGGAGGGCATCTTCTGACAGTTCTTAGGGGTGTATGCAGCTCCTCCATGCTTTTGCTGCCTCCCTGCAGAAGTAGAATGGTGTGTGAAGAGCTCCTGATAGTCAGAGTGCTTTGAACACTTTGAAACAGTCCATGTGACTGTTTCAAACCTTCAGCAGGTCAGAATTCAGAGCTCTCTTTCATGCCAGCATGGGATGTATCTGCCTATTCTGCACCCTGCATGTCATTTTCTTCTTCTGTATCTCTGTTCTTCGCTCTTTATCATGAGCGGAAACTATGTGCTTAGGTGCCATCAGAACATCTCCGTGGTCTCTCATCTGGAGCTAAACATATCTGTACAATCTGGACTATGAGCTTGACTGGAAATGTTACTATTAAAGCTTTCAGACGAAGAGATTTACTTTGTTGAAGGCGATATTTCCTTTCTTTAGCAGTATAAAAAACTCCTATGCTTGTGGCTTGATGAAATTGGTTGCTGAATTTCTTATTTATGTCACAAGGTCAGGTACTGTAATTGATTTACAGATTTTTTATTAAGGTAAATGAAAAGTGAACATTCTGTCATTTAAAAATTGAGTGGTTGCAAAACTACGGCAAAACCCGTGCTTTCGTTGTTGCAGTGGAACATTTAGTTTCCTGCAGGCATCACAGGGACAGTCCTGTACCTAACCTTGTAGCTCAGGAATACATTCCTCAAATCCTTGGCTCCCTTATACAAGTTGTCTAATTTGAACCCTTGGTTCCTGAGTGGTATGTAATTAGGTGCAGACCACTGTATTCTGAGCAGCCTAGGTAAGTGATTAGTCCAGTCAGGTCTGTTTCAGAAACACTTCAGATGTGTTAGGACATGACTGTGCCCATGATACTAAAATCTGTTGAGAGTCTGTCATGTGTTAGCTTTGCCAGGCCATCCCCTGAGAGAACCAGAGGAGCAGCGCTACATGGTACAGGCAGCCATGACATGGAAAGTCTGAGCAGCTTCTGGAAGAGAGCTGAGTAATGTGAATGGGCAGGGCTAGGGTGTGACCCTGCAAATGTCTGTATCCGTGTTAATGTCAGTGCAGTGCCTACACAAATGGGCAAGTGCTCAAAGACAGATGTCCACAATTATTAATGGGAAATACATGTGACAGTGCCTGTCTGGTTAAGCCAGTAAAGGAGGCTAGCTGTCATGCTAGTTTCACCCTTGTGTCTGCAGCGAGTTGCTGCATATTTTACTTTTCATTCGTGTTTTCTGAGTCAGATCTGATTTAGGCTTCTATGTTTGTCTATATTTAGATCTTCATTCTTAAGTTACTGTCACTGTGGTCATATAACACTTAAAAAAAAATAAAAACTCTTTAGGCAATGGACAGACCTAAGGGGTCAAAAGACTTGCTTCACGCTATTATATGAGAGCATCTGATCTTTGGTGTTTTCTCAGAGTAATATCCACAGAGCCCAGGGAAGGGGGTGTCACTGGGCTCTAGGGTGACCTAACCTTAAATACAAGTGATCTAAGGACTTGGAAGAAAGAAGGCAAGAAGAAGCTTCAAAGGCATCCTTAAACTATGAGATAAATTTACTAAAGGCATTGAGATGGAGGTGACATACTGGTGTGTGGCCAATTAAGTTCAGTTACGTAGGAATCTGTGTCAGAAAGGAAGAGCATGTTGGGTTGTTGTTGGGTAAAATGACAAGCGGGTAAAAGATGGTGAGTAGTGAGATGTTGTGGCTTTAGTGATGCGTGGGGTGGGGGAGAGAGATCTTAACACTGCTACAATATAATGTTCTGTTCTGAACTGCTTCCTGCAAGAGAGAGAGACCAACTGGTGGGAGAAAAGCAGGAAAAAATTTCAGAGGAACTGCAGGGGATGTTTTATGAGATTAGATTAAAGGAGCTATGAATATGTATAGCTTGGCAGGGGACACACAAGATAGAACTACAGGAAGGATCTCTGACAGAAATTAGAATACAAGTTGTTAGAAGAAACAACAAAATAGTAATTCTGGTATGACTTTTCCTTCCTGCCAACAGATGATGATAACTGCCCTCCTGACATATTTGCAGTGGGATTTGAAGAGATGGTTGAGTTAAGTGCAGGGAATATTGTGAACGCCAGGTACGTAAAAAGAAAACCAAACAAAACCACCAACAAAACCCCCAAACTGACCAATCTAAAAACGAACCAACCAAAAAAACCCCCGCAACTGTAAACAAACCGAACAAACAAAAAGCTAACAAAAAGAACATTGTTTTCTCCAAAGGAGCTGGCCACATTCATTTTTATGGTCACTTGTATCGAGTACTCCCTTCCAAGTCTGTTGCTTGCAACCATAGCTGGAAATATGTTTCCCATCAACAAATGTTACTGGGATGGTGTTGAAAGTGCTCTTTCTCTGTGAACTTTTGTACAGTAGAATACACTGTGTTTGCTAAGTCTCTTAAGTCTTTGTTTTGGCAGAGAATAATTCTGATGGTTGAGATTGACTTAACACTTGTCCTTAAAGCCCTGTCTGATGCTGGAAAAATGCGCTCAATGACTACTACAAACCTAATTGGCATTCATGTGGGAATTCTAAAATTGTCTAAAAGCGTCTCTATGGCTAGTTGTATTTGTGAAAATTATGGCTAGAGAAGAAGTTGCATGCAAAGCCTGAGGCTGGCATATCAGCATGTGCAGCAGGCTGTTGGGTTTACTGGTCCTTGTGAATCTGAACGGGGGTGGAACTCTGAAGATTATATTTCCAATGCTGATTCATCAGGCTGGCCAGTTAGCTGTCTGCTTTGGGAATGACAAGTTACAGCAGTGCTTAGCATGACTGCTGGGCTGGCAGTATGTCTGCATGGATATGTTGACTCTGGAGAAAAGAAAAAGCTAGATCCACTGAACTAAAGGTATATATGCACCCATTCACAAACCTTAGCTAAGAACAGCCAACAGCTGTGAGTAGCCAGTCACCTTCCAGTCAGAAAATCCAGAGAAGACCTCTTCACTGTGAGCGTAAGAAATCTTACAAGTCATGAGATTGATATGGAAATTTGCTTTTAAGGTTATGATTGCTATAATCAGCTTCCAGTTATCCCCAGTGAATGGATGTAGCCAATGTCATGTGAATGTGGATCTTTCTAAGCATAGTAGGCAAAATCCCTCTCACATCCAGAAGCAGGATAACTCTGTTTGTTGCTGCGCCTGGGCTCACTGACCCTGCTACCTCTGGGCTGGCTTACAAGGAGGTATTATCAGTCTCTGCCATGCATTCTACAGCACTTCAAGTTCCACAGCCTAATGGGATGTCTGTAAACCTAAGGCACAGTTAATCTGTTCATTTTATCGACTGTATGTGGTTTGTTTTGATTCCATTAAATGATTTTATGTTTGTTCCAGTACAACGAATAGAAAAATGTGGGGAGAGCAGCTTCAAAAAGCTATTTCCAGGACTCATCGCTACATTCAGCTGACATCAGCACAGCTTGTTGGTGTTTGTCTTTTCATCTTTGTACGACCATATCATGTCCCCTTCATCAGGTAAAAAAAACCCAAACCAAACAAAAAAAACCACTCAAAAAACCCACCAAACCAAAAACAAAGCAGAAAACCCACCCCAAAATAAAACTAACCTAACAACAAGCCCCAAACCAACCAAACAAAAAAAGCCCCCAAAACCAACCTGTGTCTTCAGTAACATCCAGTGTTGGAGTGTGGCCAGAGAGCATGGGAGGGGTTGCTCATCTTGGTGGGAGTCATGCAAACCTGGATTCTGGTCTCTGCTCAGCGGGGTAGAGAGGCATGCTTCCAGGCAGCAATAAACTGGAGTCCATCTCCCCGGGTAGTACAAAGGCCAGGCAGCCTCAGTGTCTTCCTCCAATTAGCTGAAAAGCCAGTCATGCTCCGGGTGGGCAGTCAGGGTGGAGCACCTTGTTTGGGTGCTGTCTTTCTGGAAAAGCCATGACCTGGGCTAGCAAGTGCAACAGCGTTTGATGCACTGAATGAAGGCAAGTGTCTGCCTCTGCCTGAAGGGCAGGTTTTACCTTCTAGCCCTGTCCATACTCTTTGCTTATGGAAACAGGGGTAATTCTAGACCTGAAAAGAATGGTGGAAAAGGTGGAAAGGCAGGCGGGGGAAAGAGAGCTAATTTTGCCCCTTGACATTTTATAGAATTGAGAGGTAAGAGAACCTATGAAGTGTTTGTCTGTCCCAGATGTCATGAGAACCAGAACTGTGTGCCTAGTCAGGAGGGTGCAGAGCTGTGTATCCTCAGCTTACTAGCTCAGCTGTCCCTGGGGAGTGACCAAGCTCCTCCTAGAAGATTACCAACCCATGGAGATAACTTGCATCAAAATGCCTTTGCTGTGGGCAAGAATTATGCAGGCTAAGTGTAAACGAATTATGCAGGCTAAGTGTAAATGTTTAGGAAGTGAATAATTAGTCAAAATTATCTTCGGGCATCTGTCTGACCTTAAAGCCCCCAGCGATCCAAACACTCCTCTCTACCCCATATTAGGGCACTGATTGGCCACTGGATTTTGTGATTAAAATATCAAAAGCTGCCTCTTTTTCCCTGTGATCTCATATCTACTGGAAACATCAGAACAGAGCTTGTGCAGCATCAAATGCTATAGGCCAGGCAGAGCAATGCAATCCAGGTAACTCTGATGGTCTTGCATTGCTGCTTAATCTTTTTTCAAAATTATTTTAAAGAATTACTTTTTGTGCTGCTATGAAGCAGTCCAGAGGAGAAGTGTTCCTCTCAGTTTTTGACTTTTCACCTGACTTACAAAAATCTGAGTAATCTAGTAGGAATGCATGGTTTAAATGGAAATCAGAAGCAGAACAGCACAGTGACTCTGTCACAGTTGTCTGCCAGAAATTGGATGTAGCGGTTTAAAACTCAAGAGAGTTTGATTTTAGTGACCAAGTTTCATAATTTGAGGCAAATGTGCTGCTTTGTGTTATGTGAGCATAATCAAACCTAATCTGTATGCTTGCATATTTTTTCCAATGTCTAGAAAAGGAGAGGGAAAATAATCAGAAGTGCAAAAAAAGGCTTCTGTGCTTACAGAGATTGAAGAGATTTAGACAGAAGACAGAGAATAGAGAAATAATATGAGCCAATAGCTGGTTTATACAGCAGTGAAAGGATTGATGAAATACAAGGAGTTGAATTTACAGTGGGTTATCTCAGCATAACCTTTGCCATGAATGCAAATCAGCTGCATACCAGTCAGGAGATTGGTAGGCAGGCAGCAGGAAGGGAGAACTCTTTAGAGTGAAAAGACTGAAAAGTGCTTCTGTAGGAGTGCTTAAAACCCATTGTTTCATAGAAAACTTGGATGTTCCTCCTTTGCCTCCCTGAGGGTGTCTGCTGGTGGTGTCCTGCTGTCAGGAAAAGACAGGAAATTAAAGAGGGAGAAAAAAGGTACAAAAGATGGGGGAGGAAGAGAGAAGAAAATGAAGGGGGTGGGAAAAGGGGACCTGTAACATCTTGCATCATTTAGATCACGAATTTCTGAGAATAACTCAAATAAGACTTAGCAGTTTTCTGCATGTCACTTCTTAAAATCAGTAATATTCTAGTCATATCTGCTTGACTTCTTCTCTGGAAAGTAAAATTTTCTCACTGGGAAAGACATGCATGGTGCTGGGATTGGCTACAACAATGATCTCATCATTTACTTATCTGATCAGACAGCCATGCTTTGTTCTTGGAGTAGCTTGGCTATTTGGGAGAAACTACCCTGAGAGCAGGTGGTCTGCTTTATCAAGTTATCTTTCTGTGGTGAAGTGTGTGCTAATCATCACATTGAAATACTAAGTAATTGACAACGTGGAGACCTTAAGCAGTTTGTCATCAGTACAGAACTCATTTGAGGAGTTACATATAAATAGTTGTATCCAATAATCACTGATTTTGTCACATCTGATTTAATGAATTATGGGTTATGATCTGTTGCTTTTTAATTAAATGGAAAATCCATCATGAACTGTGAAGTTAGGTTTCAACACATATGAACAGTAAATTGTTAACTGTCTGAAAAGCTGATTCCCATATGTTCAAAAGTAAAAGGAAACATAATAGTAAATGTAGGTATTGTCAATTTTTTTAAGGATCATGGTAGAGGTAAACTAGAAACGTATATTCTATAGAAATACCCAGTGTTTCAGAAATAAGGTCTTGCTGGTCTATTTGGAAGGGACAAGAAAAGGAGAAAAATATTTTTAAATAGTTTTATTTCTGTACTATTGTATTATACTTAATTTGAAACTTAAGTACAGGAACATCAAGAAACTAAAAGATGTGCCTAAAAGCAGCACGCTTTCTAGAGGGGAGAAGACATGGCATTGTAAACTGGCTTTTCCCTTTACATTGCAGTAAAAGTTAATTGAATGTTTGTCCCTGAAGCTCTTTACTCTGTTCTCTTTCTATTTTTTTTTTTTTTTTAATGCAGGGATGTAGCAATAGACACTGTGAAGACAGGAATGGGAGGAAAAGCTGGAAATAAAGGAGCAGTGAGCATTCGTTTTCAGTTCTATAGTACCAGTTTCTGCTTTATATGCAGTCACTTGACTGCTGGGCAGACTCAGGTGAAAGAGAGGAATGAAGATTATAAAGAAATCACACAGAAACTCAGCTTCCCAATGGTAAGTGTAGATGTATGTATGCTAAAACCATTGGAGATAAGGGTGATATCTTTACATCATGAAAGCTGGTCGCAGGCTGTCTTTGATGACAGGTCATCAAAGGAGGCATCTCAGTGCCATAAAAGAAAATGTAACAGAAAATGTTAGTAAATAAATAAATCATAGGGAAGCACGTTCCACAGAAGACTAGATACCACCCAATATAGCACTTGCTTTACAAAAGTACTGCTCTTTTCAAAAAATGGAGTTGCTCCAGTTCTTGAAAAGTCCTTGGCTTTGTGCAGCTTTTGATCTTTCAGAACTGCAACTTAATTGACAAGTCTGTAAGGCTCCATGGATAAGCTCTAGCTGACTGGTGTTAGAGCTGGAGAGCATGCTATTGATAGCTCTTGCTGGCTCTAGTTAATGAGAATTCCTGGAAGACCATCCATGCCATTCAGTGCAGCAGTGCCTTGGCTGCTACTGGTCGGGTATGATATATCAGTTCTTGGTCACGGACATGGTACCCTCTGTTCCCTTCATTTTGTCCTCGTGAATGTGTCACTCTCAAGGAACTGCTGGCTTCTCTCAGAGCATGGCAGGTAGGCACCACTGGTCTGGATTAATAACTTTTCCCCTAAATTGTGTTAAATCAGTTAACCACCCTAGTGTCTCCTCAGGCCAGTAGATAACCCATGGGATTTGGTAGCAGAGCTCCTTTGCTTTCCTTAGTGTCGATTGCTTTAATTTCCACAATACTTTCTTTCTTGGACCTCTCTGGAAAGGTCCTAAGCCAGGAAGGGATTGGACCAGTTTGTGTATTCTGGTTAGTCTGCAAAAAATGGCATTTAGGTTGCAAAGCATAAAATTTTACCTTCCTGTTGTTTTTAAGGTTTAGAGTTTTGGCACGTGCAGCATATCAATCAGTTGTTTTATGTAGGAGCTAATACTGACAGAATGGACGTCCTGCATAGAAGATCCGTTCCAAATGACCATAAAGTTGTGCTTATGGTAGTTTTTCTTTCTAATACCTCGTTAACTATTTGATGTCCTTTACACTTACAACAGCTAAAGGTACCTTGTGTGTATAATGCATATAAAGAGTGCCCTCTAGTGCTGTGACAGCCACAGTCAGGAATGTTTCCTTTATAAATCTCTCGGGTTTAGAGATTTATAGATGAACTGGGGGGAAAAAAAAATACTGATTAGAGGGTTGAATACTAAATTTAGAACTGGAGTGAATTTTCATTGATGTTTGATTTCACTACCTTTACAAAACTGTGACGTGCACATAAGATCAAATTTGGAGCTTGTTCTTACTCAGGAGCTTTGTTGCTAAATTTGCCTTGGTACCAGAAGCACGTTTTGTGTTATATTTAGAATATGTAAATATATGCATGTGAAATGTATTAGGGAAACAAACATATATTTTGAATATTCATGACAGACAAATTGAGAATAGAAAGCTGTGTTCCAGCTTAGACATACCTTCAGGAAAGAGGGGACAGGGTCTGACACTCTTGTTTACAAAATTCAGCTCAGTGGGGTGCTGAAGACAGTGAAGGAACCATTCTATTTTAGCACAAAATTAATTTTGACAAATAAATTGTGACAAGTAGGTCCAGTATTTAGTAATTCAGAGAGACTGAGTGCTAAATTTCAGTGCATTTCAAAGGTGTTTTCATGAACATGATTTAACATTAACAGCATTCTGTATCTCAAAACTAGGGGCAGAACATGTTCTCCCATGACTATGTCTTCTGGTGTGGTGATTTTAACTATCGCATTGATCTAACATACGAAGAAGTCTTTTATTTTCTCAAACGTCAAGATTGGAAGACACTTTTGGAGTTTGATCAACTACAGCAGCAAAAATCCAGTGGAAAAGTAAGGCAATGTGTCTCATTTTCTTGAATAACTGTGTGTTGGCTGGGTCCTGTTCCTTGAGAGAGTGAAGAAGTTGCTTTTTCAGACCTTTGTTTAAAGCTCTTGAATGCAGCAATTGGTTTGAAAATCAGAGCATTGTTTGCGAGGAAGTTGACATGTCACAGTGGCACCTTCCTCATCTGTAACTTAGAGAGATGTTCTTTATTTTAATAGATTTTTAAAGACTTCCATGAAGGGACTATTAATTTTGGACCAACATATAAATATGACGTTGGCTCAGAGGCTTATGATACAAGTGATAAGTGCAGGACCCCAGCGTGGACTGACAGAGTGCTTTGGTGGAGAAAGAAACTGCCCTTTGAAAAAACAGGTGCGTAGGATCCTTCTTTTTCTGAAAGTTGTTTTAGAATTCATCTAGAACTCACTTAAGGGGATTTAATCTAGTGAATGATGCTTTACTCAAGCAGCTGTTCTTTCAGCTTCACTGGATTAAGTTTCAGAGATAGAGAAGGCCCTTTCTTGAGTATGTGAACAAAGGCTTCATGCTACAGATCGAAAAGGTGCTGGGAGCTCACCAAGGAACTGAAAACAGTCCAGCTCTAGTAATACAGAAATAACTCTGTTGTTTTTCAACAGAATCATTAGTCCGCATAAAGCTCCTGTGTTATAATGGCTAGATTGTTAAAACTGCTGTTCTCAGTAGATGTATAAGCAGTTTTCTGTAATTCCTTCTGTATTGGTAATTCTTAGGAATATTTCTGCTAGTTTATAGAATCGGGGGAGGTTTCAATTAGTGCTTATAAAGTACTTTGAATTCATGAGTGGCCAGCACAACAGAAAGGCCATTTTCACTTGTTATTCGGAAGTTACAGTTAAGAAATAAAAAGTATTTCTTTGCGTATCCAGGGATAGTTTTCATAATCATTCTGCCAGTCTGCAGGAACATCTCTGCCCCAGTGTTTCCAAAATTTGAATAAATTCATATTAAAAGTGTAATTGCTGGAGAATTAATTTGATCTGTGCCTGCAGATGTGGTTTTTCACATGCCTGGAAACTTCTGCTTGGAATCTAAGTCATACCATGACTATGTTAAGTGTAAAAACTACAAAGCAAAACTTGGGCAATCAGAGGGTACATGTCATCATGATACAGTTATTCATTCTTATTTAAGGAATGAAAACAAAGTAAAATGAGGACCTTAAACATTGATAGAGATGCAGTCCAGAAAAGAAAAGCTGTCTGAGCTATAATAAGGAAGTTAAAACAGCCCTCTTGTGCTGCCTGTTTTCATTTTAGGAGAAAAGAACACCCTTTAGCATTTGCCATGCATATTCCTTGCTTTGCATGGCAAAGCTTGCCCCTGGGGAGCTTTAGTAGCTGGAGTACACACAGCACATAGGACCTAACTAGCTGGTCTGCAAGAGTCAAGGCAGGTCCCTTTCTTTAGAGCTTGTAGGCCTCCCACAGCTGGCTCACGTGGGTCCATAACTGACTGGTGCATTCCCAGCCCTGCTAAGCTTTCTTGGTTTGCTGCCAGAGTTCCTCTCCTATACTGCTAGTGGCAAGGCTCTTCTGCCTCTCAGCTCTAATTGTGTTGCTTCTTATTGCTGTTGTAGGCTGAACAACTACTCGCTCTACAAGAAGAAAGTGTAGCCTCAGTGTGAATGATTAGGAAGAAACACCATATTCCATATTAATTCATTTTCAGCTTCACAGAAAAGAGAGAGTTATCCATTTATTCAAACAGTGACCTAAAAACTTCCTTATTAACAGCGATAGAGCACCTCACTCTAGCATAATGTCTGGAGCACTTTCTTTCACCTTAATGAGTTGCAATGGAATTATTTGGACGTTGGATTTGCATGGGTTTGGTTTCTCCTATCTCTTGTGTATTATTTTTCCAATCCCTGTCTAATACTCAGATTTGCAAAACAATTTCCAAGTACAGTGTCTGTTTTTATGCTCAGTGTTGAGGTAGGAGGTAAAATACTAATATGACTCTATCAACCCAGGTTGTACAGATAATTAATTGGGTAGCATTCAGGTCAACCATTTTGCAGGTGTCTTACTCTACTGATCAGCTGTCACAGTTGCACTTCCAGTCCTTTCTCTCTTTTTTCTTTCTAGTCCCTAATTTGTAAATCTTGTAGGATACAAGCTCTTCTTTGAATGATTTATATAGAAGAACAAAAAAACCCCACCTCCCACTGCTAGGGTCTGTGAAGAGCATCCTAATGAAATAGTGTTTAACTGTTAGTAGAACTAGCTTTGGGTGAGTTTTAAATCATGTTTTGTGCTGCATAGCTGGAGAGATCAATCTTCTGGACAGTGATCTGAGTGCTGATACTAAAGTCAGGCACACTTGGACCCCTGGAGCCTTGATGTACTATGGGAGAGCAGAGCTGCAAGCATCTGACCACAGGTAAATAAACAATCAGAGAGGATTGCCAGGTTAAAATGTGTCATCCTGAATTACACTTACAGAGTGAGGGACCAAGTCTGATTGTAACAGGAATTACACCCTTATTTTGTGTTCAGTATCTGTTTGATGGGTTTTTTCCTCTCATGGTGGGTTTTATACCAGGCTGGCAAATTTCTACAGTCATGTATTTATTTTTCCTGCACAGTGATCTCAGAAAGGGTTGGATAAGTTGCAGCAACAGGTGTAGAAAACAGGGCTTTCTGTTGCTTGGTTTTGGAAAAGCTCTGGTAACTAAGGAAGCTGCTCTGATGGATTTCCACTCAGCTTGCTGTGGGAGAGGAGGAGGTTGGGACTGTGTGGCCTGAAGAGGTGTAAGCCAGGCCACACAGGGACAAGTTTGGCCTCTTCACAGTACTCAATAGTGGGGCTTCTGTGCTCCCTTTAAAAATGGAGATGGGAGAAGGTAGAAAAATCAAAGACCAGTGCTACTGGTTGGTCTATATCATTAACTTCTCTTTAGGGATAGGAATGACCTTTCTTTGGTAAACTTGTTCTCTGCTTCACTTCTGAGAAACAAATTCTGTAATAAATACACTTTGAAAGGTCCCTTACATTCAGAATATTTGTCTCACCCCTTGCATGTCTTGTGCAAATCCTGCAATATTGCTCCTCCTAGCAGCGCTCAGTGACCCCCCCTAGTAGCTGCCTCTGTGCTTCTGGTGGTGCTCTTGCATGCCAGGACTGTTCTGTATTCCTCTAGCAATGGAAGAACATGCCTCTTGCAATCAATTTCTCTGTGTCAAGGCTCTGACATTGCTGTGTTCTGCAAAGCACAGCGGAGCTGCTGCTCTCATTATATGGGACCCTGAGGATGCAATCTGCGAAACATTGCTGTTATACATGGTTTTCTGTTTCAGCAAACTTGACTCCAAAAAGCTGCTTTTTAATTACAGTCAGCAGGTTTGCTTTCCCAAGGTTTGTGCTAGAAAAAGGGCATAGCTGTATCTTTGTGACATATGGAAATGCATTATGATTCACAATGCTTATGGAAATGGTTTATGCTTCCCATACATTTTTCCCCTTTATTATCCCTTTCTAGCCCTGCTGTTGTTGCTTTCATATGTTCTGGTAATGCGTATTCAAGAGCCAGGTCTATTGCAAGTAGAAGGCAGCAATTTTGACACAGTTGTAAGAGCAGCCATCCCAGTCCCTGCTCTGTGTGTATGTGCAGGTGGAAATCTGAGAATGGGGATTGCATCCACTGAGATGAGACGAGTTCTACTCTTTCAGACAGCTCTCTCAATTTTATTCAGATCTAACACACAGAGAAGTAATTTATAAGAAATGGCTCAAGAAGCAAGTTCGCACTGTTGGCTGCTTATAATGTAATGGATTGGCACATATTTGCTACATGACAATGTTATACACCTAGAATACTGTGTCCTTAGTTTTTGGAAGAAGATATTTGGCCTTGTCTAACAGAAAATAATATATTTCCATCCTGATTTATAGATGTTTGGGGCCACAGCTGTTTGATAATGAGTGAAGTATCCTGATATTTTTGGTCTGTAGGTTTGCCATAAGTGCTGTGTACAATTGTTATTTCAATTCCCTTATGGTGTGTCTTCACTGTTACATGCAGCAAGTGCAGGACTGGGAAATATAATTAATAGTGCTCAAGGCATGATCTTGACCGCTGCAGAAAAAATGAAGCTTTCCTCCTTCTTGATATAGATTTTAATTTTATATAAACCTTTCTTATTTTTAAATAAGCATTTTTCCTTTGTTTTTTGTAGGCCAGTGTTAGCTATTGTAGAAGTGGAAGTTCAGGAAGTTAATGAAGCTGCCCGTGACAGTGTTTTCCGGGAAGTGTCATCTTTCCAGGGACCACTGGATGCCACAGTAGTGGTAAATCTGTTATCACCAACACCTGAAGAGAAAAATGAATTTCCTGAAGACTTGCGTACAGAGCTTATGCAGATGTTTGAGGATTATGGCACTGTTGTTCTGGTCAGGTGAGTTTGGGATCTGAAATGGCATGGCATCTATTAAAAAGCACAGACTAGAAGATCCCTTTTGTCCCGACAGAGCTAACTTTGTATTGGAAGGTAGTATGTAGAATTCCTTTACTTCATGTTCAGTTCTTCATTAGAAATTGAATACAAGTGTTTTGAATATCTTATACCTCTCAACAACCTTTTAAAGAAATAATATAGCAGCTCTCTTGACTGAGTGGAAAAGAATTTTATTCAATGCAACACTATAAAGCAGAGATTTTGATGTAAATCATCATCTTTAGATTCAGGCCTCACTTCCAAGCATTGCTGCTTCTGGTGGATCCTCGGGTCCTGCTTCACCTCCTCTGGGGAGGTCTGCTCTCTTCCACCACTCTTTCACACTCAGCAGGATTTCCTGGCTGGCTCTCCTTCCTGTTGGGGGTCATTCTGCTTGTTTGTTAACAGTACAGCTTCTCGCAGAGCTATCACCCACTGGGTTTGAGAGGGAGAGTGTGATACTTTCTGGCAGAGCAGCTTAATTTCATTCTGATTGATTCTCTACAGGGCTCCAGCACAGCTGTGAGACTTCAGTTTTGAGAAATTCAGGTGAAAGACCTAACAATTGACCTCTGGGCAACACTACCAAAAACTTCTATATGTTTATTTGATTCATTTTTTAATGGAGAAAGTGCCAATATAAGCTGAGGGTTCAAAAGCAGCCTTGCAGGAACAGCAGCACCACCTTGCTTGTGAAGAAAAAGGAGCAGGAAAAGAACATGTCTTGGTGGATAGTTCTTGGTTTATTTTGTTTTTAATTGCGTTAGATCTTGGTGGAATACTAGTCTTTGGGAACATCACGTGTCCTCTGAGGTGAAGGATATGCAGAACCACAGAAATTACTCCAGAGGGAGTGTAAATATTGGACTGGATATCCTGTCAACAGCTACTGAGATGTTTGTCCTGCTGTTCCAGGGGTGATCCAGAAAAGGGCAGGGTGCTGGGGTCACACAAGGGAGGACTGGAGAGAAGAGGAGCCCAGCTGGGATTCGTAGATCACCTGCTTCTCCTCAAAAAATAGAATTGTGAAGAAAAATACAACGAAAACCAAATGCATAGCACTGCATATGTACTCCATATATAGATCTGTATGATACTTTTCTGTCATGCTTGCTAAAATCAAAGGGTTTAATTCAATGGTGAAGTAAAATGTTTTTTCTCCTCTGCCTTTTTTCACTAGGATCTGTGGAGGTCAAATGCTGGTGACATTTGCAGACAGCAAGTCAGCTCTTCGTGTTATGGATATAGATGGTGCCAAAGTAAGATTTTCTCAAATCTATAATAATAATTTCATAACAAATTTTTCAAAAATGGTTGCTTAGAATGAGGTACTTGAGTTTCTACCTAAATCAAGTAGCATTATTTCAAAGAAAGTGAGTGCTCACAAAGTCCTTAACTTTCACAGCTGCTGAGGCTATTAATGCAGTATTTTAGTTTCAAGATGGCATGAGGTGACCTTTCATGGAGCTCCTAAGCAGTGCTTAGCATCTGGCCTCTGATACCACTGCAGAACACACGGACTTGTTCATGGTTGTGGCTACTTAAAGCAGTTCTGACGTTCTATGTGACTTTATACTGTTGCCAAAGCATCCTCATGACTGTGCTTTGGAGATTTTTTGTTTCTCTCCATTGTATCAAAGAGGCTCCTTCTGCTAAGCTGTAACAACATGATTCAGTGGCTTCCATGGCAAATCCAACATTAGCAGTAGGCATTTACCTTCCCATCCCCTGCTTTTCCTTCCCACACACATGCTCTACAATTCATCAACCCCCTCATTTATGCTGAAAAAGCTGTTTGTAGGGCTGCCCTGTAAACTTAAGACTGAAGTAATGGATATAATTCTCATTCTTCTTTCATATTTGTAGTTTTATCTTTTGACTCCTGCAATTGATGTCATTTGTAGCACAGACTGAAACACAATTGTATGGACAGTACGTGAAGGTGCTAGGAATCTGGGTTGGAAACTTTTCAAAGTGATTTTCCTGTCAAACCTGCTGGCTTGTCTGCATTTCACCCCAAATGTCATAGAGCAACATACATAAGCAGCAGAAGTCCTAATCTGTTTGAAAATACTCTTTCTGTATACATCAGCCATCATATATGAGATTTTCTGGTCAGAGTTTCCTTACAGGTGGCAGCAGGTACAAAAGTGTTGTGTGTTTTAAAGCTGCTGACTCAAAAATGGCATCCTCCCCTGCCAATATTGCTATCACAATGTCCTTTTGATGATATTTGATGTTTCACCTATTTCTCCAGTATTTCCCAAATGCAGCAGCAGTGCTTTTGAGCTGTGAAGCTCATTTTCTTTCAAGAATGTTGTTACAGTCTGAAAACTTGATTATGGGGGTAAGAAGACTGTTTCCTTTCCATTTAGCTTCTGAAGTGAAGCTTTAGTTGCATCAATTTCTGAAGTAGTTGTACAATAGGCTGGCAGCACTTGCTTATTCTGTTCAAGCATTCTCATTTTGGTGAAGGTGCTTGGCAAAGGGAAACAATTCTTTCTTAGGTTAGAGGCAGAACAGTGAAGATCCAGCCCAAGACTAAGGACTGGCTAAAGGGCCTTCAGGAGGAAATTGCTCGAAAACGGGACAGTGTTGTCCCCATGTCCCCCACAGCAAACTCCCATCTTCTGGAAGAAAATTTTGACTTCTCAAGTTTGGATTATGAGTCAGAAGGTAAGCAACAGGTTTCTAAGCCAAGTAGTGAGAAATTGCTTTGCTGACTTTGGTTGCACAGAGAAGATACAGTATGAGTGTCAGTGGCACCTTAATTTGTAATGAAGCCGCACTTCTTAAAAAGAGGACTGTAATTAAAGCCATGACCTGACTCTGTGCCTGGGCAGAGAACTGTTACTTAAATCATCCTGTCAATTTAGTGTTATATGTTAGCAAATTCAATGTATGGTGCAGGTGTCTGTGTGGAGACACTCTGTAATGAAACACATGGGCTGGTTACACAAGAATCTTGCCCAGCCTATATATTAAATTAACTGATAGTATATATTAATTAATTGGTAGTGTAGAGAGACAGAGAATGAATTTGCTCATTAATTCTTTGTTATCTAATATTTTAATCCAGGCGATATAGAGGATGAAGATGATTATTTAGAGGATGCTCTGTGTCAACACCTAGTAGCAGACACAGCAGAAGATATGTCTGAGAACTCTGGACACTGCGCATCTGTAGCTCTTTCAAACAAATCTGGACAAACCCCCCGCCTGTATAAAGGTAAAGTATCCACCTTCCTTAAGGTAAGACCTGGAGGTTTGTTGTTTGTTCTCCATCCTTGTTCATTTATATTTTCATTCTAGGTTCTCCTGTAGTGCCTATTTATGCTCAACTCCACTTGAGTTAGTGACTGTAATTGAGGTCCTCGGGCATAACAGCAATACAAATGATAAAACTTAGATTTTCCTTCTCTCTAGGCCAGGGCAAGGCAGGAAGGCTGAAAAATGCTGGTTTTCCTTTTCTAGCCAGAAGAAATTAAGTCTTTTTATCCATTTGATGTTGTTTGACACCAGAATATACAGCAAAAAAAATTGCATGCTATTTTCTTATTGGTGAGGGCCAAAGCAAAATCAAACCAAAGGAATCCTGTTGATTTAGTGATGGGCTCAACTCTGTCCTTTGAGCAGTAACAGTGGCAGAGCAGTCAGCTGTAAGCTGGGAGGTTGTTGTGTTCAAATTACTTCAGACTTGAAGTTTCTCCTTTGTCCCCACCTGATTTATTTCTGAAGGAGTCAAGGTTCATAGAATATATATATATATATATATATGTATATATTCACTCTTTAGGTTCTTCATAAATGTGTTACCTTTTTTCTGGCTCATTCGCACATTACTATGAAGTGACTTGGTAAAAAGAAGATAAGCTGTGGAGAGAAAACTGCAGAATAGAATTTGCAGATAGAAACTTCAGCAAGAACTAGCCAAGCCAGTCGTGGTCTTACAATGGGATGTGATCAGGACATGCTTCGGTGGCCAAGCATTGACAGGCTGGGATATGTATTAAACACCTCATTGTGACAGCAAGTGATTCAGTAGCTGTCATTCTGCACTCTGTCAGAAGCACTCTGTCTTCTGACATAAAAGTGAAAACTTTAATACCTTCAAAGGTTGAGTCAGAAGTAGAGTTCACAAAGATTAAATGAAATTCGTACACTTAAACAGACAGATTTTCCAAACAGAGTGATTTATGGCTTTCTTGCCCACCTTGAGTCATAGGCTGGGTTCAGTGTGGCCAGACCCAGAAGCCTATCCCTAAGTCAAGGAGTAATCAGTCATTATTAAATACTGTGAAGTCAATCACTTTGTATTATAGGGTGCCTTGCCCTCCAAGCACCTCTGGCCTACTGTGTGATGATTCATTAAGCCACAGAGAATTGCAGTGAGTCTTGTCACCCACACTAACTCTTCACAAAAGATATCACAAAGTAAATAGAGGTTATGGAGTATAGTTTGAAGGAGGTCAAGGTTGGGTCATGATCTCATACAACCCAAAATATGATATATTCAATTACTCTTAAAGTGTCTGCAATTTCAGATTCCTCCATAGGCTTCCAATTCTGCCTGAGTAACTCCTAATTGAAGGTATGATGACTGTGTAGTTGGTGGTAGACACAGATGGAAAACAGTGACAGGCACAATAGTGTCTATGTGTGCTTCTGAGGTCAGGGAAGGGCACAGCCTCATGAAACTGATGTCCCTGCCAGCAGCCTTTCAGGGACGGAATTGAGTGGTGGTGGCTGGTTTTTGTTGTGTTCAGTTTTACTGCCAGGACTTCAAACAGTGCCTCCAGGTGCCTGCATGACTCCTTGGATCTTACTGATGAGCCCATATCTGCAGCTTAGAAGTACTGAAAATGCAGAGAGCACGGGGAGGGCGGGCTGGGCAGACCACAGGCTCTCTGGCTGCCATCTGCTGCTGAGTGGGAGTAGGAAACTGTGAGGCAGCTTGTGATTCCCTGCAGAGCACAGCTTTCTGAAAAACAAGAACTTGTTTACAAATGCCTGAAGTACAAGAGACTGCTGCTACATAAATCCTTCCCCATCTCTCCAAACCATAGGGACAAAACTTAACCCAGTGAATCTTGGAGCCCTAAAGAACAAGAGCTGCATATCTGGGTAGCCATGGTAGGGTGAAAGAACTGAAATGAAAGTTCCCCATCTTATAGCAGATGGGGGAGAATAAAGCAATCCATACTTCTCCCCTCTCCAGCTGTCAGAAAGGCTAAGATGGGATGAAAGACTGAGTAACTAGTTAGAAATGTACGGTGCAGCCAAGAGCCAGCAGATTAAAGCAGCTGTACCTGTTAGGAGATGTTGCTGGAAAGCAGAGATGTGATGATTGAGCCATTCAGACAGATTTTTCTGTGGTATAAAAACAGTTCTCCTGTGCAAGAGAAGGTGTTTAATCCTCAAATGGAATTTCTGTGTTCAGGATGGAAAGCAAGGAATTCACCATGACTAGCCAAGACAGTTTGAGTGGGAGCAGGTTGCCGCCAAGTCTGGCTGTGAAAATCTCAGAATCTAACAAGGTGCCCAGTAGCCCAGGAATCAGATGCAGGCATTCTTTGTGTTGGTGCAAACAGCTAATAAATGGAAAAGGAGAGAGAGAAAGAAAGAAGCATTTGACAAAAGGGTAGATGTTTCCTGCAGTGGGAGCCGGCAGACATTGGGGGAGAGCAAAACAGTGCGAACAGAGCTATGTCGCGCTGCTGAGAGAGCTGGCTGAGGCCACTCATAGTCACCTCTCTCCTGACCTCTCAGATCTGGTGCACCTCACCCGGTGTGTATCTCATACAGACACTCTCTAAAATGTCCCTAGATGATGCAGACCTGGCCGATCTGAAGCGGGAGCTGGAGGCGAGTGGGGAACGCAGCCGCCGGATTCCAGGCAGGTCTCTGTCCATTCCTACCAGGCCTCGGCCACTTCAGCCGCCACAGAGGCCTCCCCCTCCTGGTGAGTTTTTTCTTTAATGTGGTGTTGGCCCCAGCTGAACAGTTTTTGCCTACCATGTCTGAAGGCAAAGAAAGTAATACCTTGTTCTGAAATGTCAGGCTGTCGAGGTACTTGTACTTGCTTCCCAGCCTGTTTCAGCCTGAGTATTACTGCCATTAGTAATGGGAGAAGTTTGTCTTTAGGATGACAGATACTCCACAAAAAAAAAAGCCTTTTGTAAGGATAAAATGGCCCATATGTTTCATACTAGCTCACCACTCAGGTTAGCGAGTTGAGCAGCCACTTTGTGGCAATAAAGACATTGGTATTTATGCCTGCTGACTTCTGAAGTCACTTGGTGTTTTCTTGCAGTTTTTTGGTTTCTGAATTAATTTTAATCAGAATTTCAAAAACCTTTGACAAAATACTTTTTCTGGACAGTTTTTCTCCTGTCCTTCTTTGCAAGCAATTCTTGCATGCTTTTGTGTTTATGAAAGAAATGCAAAGTGGATGATGATTTTCAGTGAGGCACAAAGGGGAAGTGATGCTCTTTACCTAAGCTCTGCCCACCTGAGATGCCATCCAGAGCCGTGCTGCTCCTGTTTTTATGGCTGCTTCTGGATGAATGCTGATTCCTAGATGAGCATAATCATCTTTGCGTCCTGTATTAGACAAGCTCTACATCATGTTTTTCTTGCAGCCCCAAAGTCTCTCTTTTGTATGCATTTTCCAGACTTAAATTAGAAGTTCTGTGATGCTCACCTGCTAGAAGATGATTTCTTTAGGATTATTCCCATTCATTTTTGAGTCTGTTGCACAGAAGTGCCAACACTGGTCTCTCTATTTCTGTGCCTAGAATGCAATGTTAATGCTCAACTGAGGTTATCTAATTAATTAAATTAAAGAAAGACTAACTAGAAAACTGCTTCCTGGAACAGTTCAAGATTTTGGAGCACATTGGTTTTGCTCCATTGCAGATAAAATGTTGTACCAGCTGTTGAATGTGAAAAGCTGTTTTTTATTCCTCTTCCAGCTGGAACATCAGGCAAAAAGTCCCCCTCAGATGGTTCCCTCTCTCCAGGAAGCCATTCCACCTGCTCGATCCTGGCAACGGCAAAGCTGCTTCCCGGAGCCCCTCAGCAGCCAGTGAGTCCTGCTGCTCAGCACGGCCCCTTGGCATTGTCCTGATCCCTCCCATCCACACTGAGTATCACGTACAGGATGCACCTGTCGTACAAGGAAGGAAGTCCATCACGTGTCTGAGCTGAAAATGCCAAGATAACTTCCTGTACTGTAATACTAAACTGTAGGCCCTGTTAGGCAGCAGAAAAATGTTAATAAATTGCCAGGAACTAGGAAGGGCAAAAAGGGAGAGAGAGAATGAATGGTGCAAGACCAGGGCACTGGTGCTGCCTTCTGACAGATGCTAACTTGAATTTTTAACACCATCATCATATGGTTTAATTCTTTTCTCACCTCTGTTTTGGTGGGCCATGCTAGTGCCTCAAATGCAGGAAAAGTCTTGACCATTGCCAGCAAGGCTGTTAGTCCCCTGGGGAGACCAAGACCAGAATGTGGAAACACCTCCCCACTCCTGTCTTGCTGGATGAGGACCCTAATGCATTGAACAAGGGATGGCTAAGGGACTAGCTGTGGCATTCAGGCATTGGCCTTCTGTCAGCTGGCAGCAAAGATGTAGAATTTGCCAAAAGATTCCCCACTATTTCTTTAGTATTTATAGATGACTGAATAGCCACTGGCAAGAACAGAATTTTACAGGTATATGAGCTTAGCTGTAAAATTACAGGTGTACAAGAAAAATCAGTTCTCTCAAGATTACTCGTTCTCCTGTATTTTTTAAAGCCTAAAGTCCGGACTGGAATAAGCAAACCTTACAACGTCAAGCAGATCAAAACCACCACAGCTGAGGAAGCAGAAGAAGCTATTAGATGTCTTATGGAGGCCAAAGGAGGTGAGCACAGCTTTCTACCTGACTTCTAAAAATCTTTAAAGGAAGAAAATTGTAGGTGTATTCATCTCATCATAGCCCAGATGCACATATTCCTATTCAGAATTTCACCTGAACACATTCTTGCAAAATTGTACATGGTACTCTCTGTCAGTTCTGGCAATATTAACCTTTTTTCAAGATGATTAAAATTTTGTATTTTGTTGTAGAACCTGCTACTAGGAGCACCTTGGGTTATTTATGCCCAGATTTAGTTGGAAAAATTAAAATATAGAGATGGGATTTTACTAAACTGATGGTGCCTGTGTTAGCTCAGAGTTGCATAAAGGATATTTGCTGCTCTATTTACTGAATGCTCACTATTCCAAGCAGAACTACAGAGCAAATGCAGCTCTAGGAGAAATAACCTGGATTCTGCTCACATTTGGACAGCAAGTATAGCTGTAACCTAGATAAAAGCTTGCACTACTTCAGCTTGAATAGCTAAGCTAAAAGGCTACTCTGTGTTTAGGCTCTCTGTGTAGTCCCTGGAGAAGAGAGCTTCTTGCAAGGGCAAGTTGGAGCACGAAACTAGCTTAGGTACTGTGAATGTACCCCCCAGGGCTGCATGCAGTCTTTCTGCTGATGCTGTATGAATGAGAATGGCTACCTGAGTTTGCAAGGCTCTCAGTTTAGGAGAAAACCATCCCTTTTCATTTATACGTAGAACGAATGCAGTCTGGAATAATCCCATTTATTTAGAAATACCATAAAAACATCTTGACGTTTGTTCCTCAGTGCTGTTCATAATGATTTCATTTTGAAATCATATTTACTCTCCATTGATTTTGGAATTCACATTCACTTGGCGTGGGTAAGAAAACTAGTCTGGTCAGCATCACTCCAGTCCCTTGTGCTGTACCACCAGTTGGCATTTGCTTCCCAAAGTGCTTCCCAAAGTACTTCCCAAAGTACTCTACAAGATGCACTTGGTATCGTTAACTCAGTTTTCCAGATAATGGCAAAAGGAGACTCAGAGCTTGAGCCCAATAATCCTGAACCCCCAGCCAGTGTTTTTTCTACTTGACCAAATGGTGGCACAGCACTGCTAGTCTGGCATGAAATTATTTCAGACGGGCAAGTTTTTCTCTAACAGCCTCTTGCAGATGTTACAGGATTGCAAAGGTCTGTGCTTATTTCCAAAACCTACCTTCTTGGCCTGAGCTGGCCCTATAGGCATGAACATCATGGGAAACGTGATTGTGAAAGAAATTATTTTGAATCTATGTTCTGATCAGCCCGGGATGCCATATTTGGTTTTGCTTTTCAGGACTACAGGAAGATGCAGTAAAGCCTGTTCCAACCAGAAACCAAACTTCCTCCAAACCCGAGGCTCTTCCCAGCATCACAAAGCCAGCATCATTTCAAGGATCACAGGCAGGAGCAGTGCCTGTGCCTCATCGTCCACCACCCAAAGTTCCAACTCCAAAGAAGCCAGTGCCCCTGCAAAGGACTGGAGTCAAGGTGGAAAATGTAAGAGAGTTGCAGCAAAATGCATCCAGCTTCCATTACACAGTGTGAATGACGGAGGGGTGGGCTGGTTGTTTTTTGTAGGAAGTCCTGTCATGTCAGCAGGTGCTGGAATGATTTTGTGTATTACAGTCACCAAGGCACAAAAATGCAAGAAAGATGGGAAAGTGAGCCATATTCAGCTTTTCTATTTGTCAGTCCATTCTCTTACTTTTCTTCTGGTTTGTCTAAACCTTGCCAGGATTTAAGACTCATTTGTTCTTTATCACAGTGTCTGCTTTTGACCATGAGTGGTCTGCTCTGTAATGATTTGAGGCAGCTTCTTCATCAGTTCTGTGTCCTGTGTCCTTCCTTGCTTTTCTTGCACACCTTGTAATGGGATTCAGCCTTTCCGTTTGAATTCTGGAGTCTACTCAAGAGTTCATGTTCTCAAAAATACAAAGCTGTAGGTGTTCAGATTTTAATCCATGTCAGCTCTCTATGGTGGAGATAATAGTTCACCTCTAGAGCTGCTAAAATGATTATCTAATTTGTAAAGCAATTTAAGTACAGGAGAAAGACAAATATAACCTTTTCTATTCTTCCTTTGACAGAATCTCTGCTAAGGAAGCTCTCTTCTAAATTGTTAGGGTTCCTGCCTTATCTTCCTTTGGTAAAGGAATTCACCCCTTCTCTATAATGGGCTTTGTGCCATCTTTACTTAGCAGATTCACCAAAAAACCCAACCCAGACAGCACAGTCTATGCCAGGGAGTGATCAGTTTGTTTTGTTTATGTTGTCACCATTCCCAGGTCAATCCTGAAAGGTGCTGAGAGGGATTGCTATTTTGGTGTTAGTTATGTGAGAGCTTCTGCAGGAATAGATCTATTTCAGTTTGACCCTGCTTTGGAATTCCACTCCTTCCTCCATCTGAGGGAGGTCAGATGGGAGTTGTGTACTTGAAAGCCTCTACCCAGTCCCCCTCTACCACAGTCAAACGTAGGCAACTTAACAGCACATAGAAAGAAGTGTCACAGGATATGTCCAGCATGAGATACTGACTAAATATTTTGCCTGCATGAAAAAGCCTGTACATTATCTTTTCATACTATGCAAGAGTAATAAAGAATTTAAATGCTTTCATTCAGTCACACAGAGTGTGAGGAATCTGAAGCAGTCCTTGCTCTCCTAGACTGAGCTGAACTTGTTATTTATATACTTTTAAATGGTGGATGGATGCTAGTCTGGACTTTGAGAGCTTATTTTTATCTTCAGTTGCCAGCATCAGTGAGACAGGACAGAGCCATTAATGCATAATATTATTGGGTTAGCCTAAGCTAATTCTCCTTCAACCTTATCTATCTAAATAAGCTACACCTTAAGGCATAGGCCCATTAATTTAGGCCTCCCTATGCAATCTTGCTTAAATAATATTAGTCAGCAGAGAGCTGTAACAAATAAATAACTCCTCAGAACTCTGTTAATTTGGTCCAGAGCAAAATCTTAACCTGAAAGGGAGATGGTCAGAAAGAGCTGTGAGTGAACAGGCAGTAGGGTCCTGATCCTCCACTAGCTCTCTGTAAATGAAGATGGGTGCAAGGCATGACATGTGACCCCAGAGCCCAGCAGGTACAGTGGAGAACTGTGCTGTCAAGCCTCCTCTTTGTACTGCTTTTTTTTCTTCCAGGACTGTCAGCTTTTTTTAGTGATGCTGTCAATTAGACTTGTACCAGTAGTGACTCAGAGTTTAAGGTACCCTTTTCGTTCTCACATTTCTTCTTCCGTTTCCTCCTCAGGCCATGTCTCCAGAAGAGCAATTTGACCAACAGGCAGCCCAGTCTCCTTTTGGCTTGCTAGAGCCCCATCTAGAAGCTGGAGCTATTCTTAGTCCAACCAAGATCACTCCAGTCCCTAAACCCAGAACACAAGCTGGGAAGCCTCAGGAGAGCAGGGGGAACAGCGAAAGGCAGCCCCTGTCAGCAAGCATGGCTGAGGCCATTGTACTGCCTCCCCAGAACACTCCCTTTGCCCCAAAGGTGCCACCACGAAGAAAGAAGTCAGCTCCTGCAGCTTTTCATCTCCAAGTTCTCCAGAGCAGTGACAGCCCCCTTTTTAGTGGGTCACTGTTCAACTCCAACAACAACAACCCTGGGTCCTGCCCCCAGCCTCATGGCCCTGCTCGCTTGGGTCCGACAGCCTCTGCTGGCCCAGAAAACAGCACAACTCCGCCCTTGGCACCAAGTGCTGCAGAACTGATGGCAAAGCTCCAGGGCCCTCCTGCACCAGCAGGCCAGCATGCACGACTGGACACCAGCTGCCTTCCAGAGAACACCAATCTTCTGGACCTGGACATGCAGTCTTCCTTCCCTCTTTCCATACAGGCACCATCAACTACTTCTCCAGCCCACACTTCAGAAAATTTAAGTCACCCCAACCTGCAAGATTTCAGTCACTGGGTTACATTTAGTGATGATGAAGACAGCAGTGCAGAAGGGTTCAACAAACTGCTCAGCTTAGAACAAAACAAAAATACCTTAATGAAAACAAATACTGATTTAGAGTTGTAAAATTTTGCCCCCTTAGTGTTCCTACAGAAATCATAATTATGATGCAAAATAAAAAAGAAATCTTTTTTATTTAATGAAATAGATCATCTGTCCATGCTACATTTCATTTTCATGTTAAAAGATACAGCCCCTGGAGGGAAGTATATAGAGTACATACAACCTAACATTACCTACAGTTCATTTGAAAACTTCCTTATTCTAAGTTATTTCTTTTTATTAATCCATCTTAAGATGTTTTATTTCATTTCAGGTACAAACCATATGTAAGAACATGTAATGATGTATGGAAAAAAAGACATTAAGAAAAACATTTTCCTGTGAAATGTATATTTTAATCAATTTCTGCTGTTTGAAATAAAGCATCCTGACTTTGAAGAGTTAGACTGCCACAGTTATTCTGGAACGAACATCCAAAAGGGGAACATACACCAGTATAACAACAGCAGTAACACTGGTAGTGCTCTGCTACAGGTTTCCTGGTTTTTGTTCCCAAGCCCATGTCCAACAGCATACTTTGAAAAGGGACTGTAGTTTTCCGCGTGCTGTTTCACTGCAAAGAAATCCTACAGGCTGCTTGTGCATTTTCTCTGCAGATCCTGCAGAAATACGGGGAATGGTTGAGACCAGCTGCTGCCACAGGTATTGGCTTAGGGATGTCTTTTATGGCTAAAGGCAGTTTAGCAATTCAGTAGTTGTGTTCCTGTTCCCATTCTGTGTCTTCATAAGCAAATACCATGTCAGTCTTCTATTTCCACAGTGCAGCTGAGGAAAGAGCTGGTCCTTTTTGCCCTGCCTGTGGGGTAAAACTGCACACTATAGATGCCATTTGTGCAAAGCAGGCACTTAAAAACCATAACCAGATTGCAACTTGTCATGGTAACTTGTTAAGAGAAGCATCAAGATCTTTTATTATTAAAGGAAGGAGAACATTTTAAGCAGTTGGTGAAGCTGAAAAAGCAACTAATTAAAAAAAAAATTAAGATGTATTTAAAAAGTTAAGAAGGTTTTTTTCTTTCTTTCCATAGGAAAATTAATTGGCTTGTTCTCAGCTTCCTGAACACTGTGAATTCAGCCATTTTCTTCCTCACAATGCCTCTCTGGTTTCTCTGCCACTGCCAAATTTCAAACACAAGAGATCCTGTAAGAAAGGATGCTGCCTTTGAGCACCTGTCATCCTCCTCTGCTCTCTCATTTGCCAGACACTTTAAAAAAATCCCCAGAACCTTCAAAGGCCAAGCCCATAAAACCCAGTGCTAAGCTTCTCGTGTGAGTGTCAGTTTAACGTGGTTGCAGGCTGGTGAATAATGCTAAAGCAAGATACTCGTTTCCCCACAAGATGACATAAAGCCTTTGCCTCTTGGTCCTCCTCTTAAAAAAAAAAAATACAGTGAATATTTATGGGCACATCTCAGTATAAAACATTAGCAGTAAAAGAGTATGGTATATGACCATATCCAACATTTTCTGCAAAGATAATTAACAGCTCTAGGACAGCTAATTTACATGTTAATGAAAGTGTTAGCAGGAAAGCCAATTAAACTGGATTTATACAAGTCAAATAAAATCTGCTTTATTACTCTCCTTGAATAAGAGACGGATGTGGCCTTTAGCATTCCATCTTATGTCTGTGTCTGTGGCAAGCTGCCCACTGAAGGATGAATCCCAGCAGCTCGCTGGTTTATGCTATCAGTGACAGCAGATACTGCTCAGCTGCAGCAAATCAAGGGAAGGGGACAGACAGTCCAGCTGAAAAGGTTACGGCACAGAATGAGGAATCTCCTGTCTCAATAAATTACCTTCGACACCGGTGCCCAACATCCCAGCCAAGTGTTTCCTCAGAGACAGGAGCTTGTGACCTGCTTGTGACCTGGTTCTAATTTCAATGGTCAGAGGAAGCAAAGCAGGGCCAGACTTGCTCCATGTTTGGGAAATCACTATGGAAAACTCAGACTGCAGGAGGCAGTGATTCTTTCCTTCTCATTCAGGATTAAGCCAGCCCCCACTACATGAAAAGAGGCCAAGAAACCTGAACCCTCATTACTTGATGTCCACAACCAGGGAACCCCACAGCACAGCTCTGTTCTCAGCTCTGCTGCCCATCCTCACTGGGACATAATCGATGGAAATCAATGTCCTCAGTGACAGCTGTCAGCCTTCAGGGACATATAATGGGTTGTAGGGAGTGGTTATCCCATGACATTTTTCAGGTCATGAACCCAGCCCTTGGCAATCTAAAAATTGTTGATGGCAGCTGTGAAGCCAGGTATGAATGACTTACCAGACACAAGTCTACAAGTGTCTGCTTATTTAATGCGAGAGGCTTTGGCAAGACACCGCAAGAGCTTGCCCAGGACCTGCAGCACTGCAGCTTCAAGTTGCAGCAGGCACCCTGGCTGCTCTGCTGCATTCATGTCTGGGGTGGGTAAGTGGTTCTCCTTGGTAATGCAACTGCCGGATTTAGCTTTTTTAGGGGGGTTACCATTGAAACAAACAAAAAGAAAGAGAACTGAAACATTGGTTAGAATTTTCACTATGACAAAACAACATTTTTGCTTTTCCCTTTTCATCCAGAATTGCCATTTTCACCAGATGGAAAATTTCTCATTTGCAGCCAGCTGCTCCGGCTGGCACCAGGAAGCACAGATCACAGCAAAAGCAAGTTCACAGCACTGTAATCACAGCAATTGAACTGTGGCTGTCACTGCTAGAAACACCAACACAGTTACACCACAGTGCTGGACAACACGTGCAAGAGGACTGACCAACCCCTTTTAGTCCTCCCTTCCTGTCTCACTATTTTACTCTTGGATTGCACAATGCAGATGAAACACCATCTCCTCAGACGACTCACACACAACCTGCCTGCCACATCTGCAGCTGAGCCATTGGAAGGGATTAAAAGAGTAGTTTGAGACCTGAGAATTTCCAGAAAGACACTACTCTCAAATAATGCAGCACCAGGAAGCACAAAAGCATCCAACTCCTGATGGGAAGCAGACGTGAATGCTACGCAGCAGACCTGCTGGCCCTCAAACTAATGTCTGTACACACTTTAGGAGGCACTGCTGCAAAATCCAAAAGCACAACTGAAAAACTGTTCAGTTTGGCTGACCAGCCACACCCCAGCACTGTGCCTCTTAACCAGCACAAGAAAATCACTGAAAAATAATGCAGGTCTTTAACAAAATGAACATGGTCCAGAGTATTCAGCTGGCAGATCATTAACCTTTAATACACTTTGTGACATATCCAAGACATTTTTTAAATCATACTTTATCACTATATTCCAAAAAAATAAAACCCAAACCCCCAAACCCAACAACTCCCCCACCAAATATTAGTTTTAGAAGTTACACATATATAAATACAGTTACAAAAAGGAGAACACTGCCTTAAGAGTTCCAGTTACAAAACACAGATGCATTTACTAAGATTAATGTTTAATGTCACTGATCTGAATCTGTGTAAGCCAAAGGAGTCTATTAAAACCAATAGATTTGTCACACTAAACAAGCATTCAGTTATTAGAAGTCTTGTCTATTCACCATGAATTCCACATACTCTCTACTTTGTGAATACAAAGTGCACTAATATATTTACACTCTGAAGTCTAGACCACACTGTAAAAAAGATAAAGCTCTTTAGAAATTACGACATTTCTGTTACATTTTCTATACAAAATACTGCCACGGAGTGTTCTTACCTACATCTCAGTTAGGGGGGAAAATGCTCTTTTTGCCAGTGTAGTGCTGTACATTACTGCTCTTGTGAACTTTACTTTGCAACTCCCTCAACTTGCAGAAGTGTATTTTCAGCTGCAGTGTCCTGCTGGGCTGGCCTCAGGACCTGGCAGGACTGCAGTGCCCACCAGCACCAAGCCCATGCAGAACTGCAAGGTGCATCCCATCTCTTTGGGAGCTTTCACAGCCATCATTTGAAGGGCAGTAATATAGGATCCATCTCAGAGAAGTGATGTGAGGAGACACCTCAAGCCTGTCATCAATACAGACCTTATTGAACAAATGGTCAGCAAAGGCAGCACAGCCTTACACAGCCCATGTTTGTTTTCAGAGAGGGCTGCAGGTGTAAGCAAAGGAAGTAAAGAGACCACAATAACACGAGGCTGCTTTTAACCACAGTGCAATACATCTAAGACTTCAAACCAGTGACTGTGCACTGACATTTTTTTATCTGTCTAAAAATACTGATTTCTCATCAGTACTGTTAAGGTATCCTAAACATAAACTCAAATAAGACACTGCTGTTTTTTCTGTATCTACACCAACAGATATATTCAGGCCCCAAGAAACCAAAACATTTATGGTAATTTCCAGTGAGGCCTTACCATCACCTGATTTTTTTCCTGCTTTAATTTTTTCTACCTCAGCTCCAAACTCTGAGCATTAGCTTTCTTGTCAGGACCTACATTTATTGTGCTCTGTCTGAGCATTTTCAATGCTCTTCTTTAAATCAGCTACAGAAAGGTTTCTGTATGAGTAACAGGAGCCAGGGATTTGAATGTACCAATCTTCTTGGTGTGTCCCAAGGGTAAAGCAGAAGAGCTGAGCCCATTGAGCACATCTTCAATGTGAACAAGCACAGAACTGCCCTGTCTGACCAGATACACACTGTCCTAAGGAAAGCAATGTCACAAGCTGCTAAGATTAGGAGGGAAATGTACAAGAAGGTGAATATTTCTCTTTTTTTGTTTTAATTAATACAAACAAACTAAAACAATGACAATGTGCTAAGTAAGGCAAATTACCAACCTGTCTCTTTCTCATGCAGAAAAACAGATGCCATGACTGCTGACAAATCTGGGTGGTCTCTTAAATAAAAAAGCAAATGACAAAACCTGCTGTAACTGGGCCACTAGACCAAAATGCCACCTTCATTCACTTGGATACTATTTCTTCAGGCTCCAGTCAGGCTACCTAACATGGACAGTAAACCAAAACTTTGCAGCAGCCACATGCTGCTTCTCCCCTTTGACACAACAAATAACCACCTCAGTTAATTGTTTCTAATCCTCTCTATAAGACTTTGTCCCAGGTGGATATTTACCTGCTTTCAAAGCAACCTTGGGTGGTTTTTTTGCTAAAAGAAGATATCCTGGGCACACACTTTCTTTTTGTGAAGTTTGTATTTGTTTTGAATGTATTTTGAGAAATAAATTGGAGAGGTGTCTAAAGTTCGAGATGTACAGAAAATTATTCAGCAGCAGATATTCCTGACATAGCACCCTTGTAATTCTGCAGATCCCCTAACAAATGTTAGGAGAAGTTTCTGTGTTACACCAAACAGAGGGGACACAAGCAGGAAAGGAGAGCAAAACCTCATTCTCACAGTTCATTCTCACAGGGCTAAAACATCCTGAATGAACTTCAGTGTACGTTGATACAGGAAAGCATCCTTCTTCTTTGGTTTACAAATATTTAGATGATTAACATCCACTGGAATAAGGTCTCCAATTCCTAAGTCTGGGAAAGGAAAAAAAAAAAAGAAAAGAAAAAAGAGAAAACTACCAGAGTTCGTAAGGTGACCTAGACTGAAAAGAACATCTTGCATTAGCAATTTCTCTCTCAAAAACAACTTCTCCTATCTTCAGTAGAACTCTTTCGTCATCATTATTTTTTCATGTGCTAAAAGCATCAGTACACACAGTTATGGCCAGATAGAGCTCAATGCTGCCACAAAACCCACACTGGCACACTACACCATTAGGTCAGACTTCTGCTGTCTTTGTTTTAAATACACAAATGTACATTTCTCCATACAGACAACTTGGCTGAAACAAAACTTCATTTACCAGCACCTAACTGACAGCACAGTCCTGACTGAGGTTTAAGCATTGATATGATCAGGGATGTAGTTGAATGCATGGTATCTTGAATCTGATCACCACTAACTGCCCATATTCCTTACAAAAATACTTTGATGTGGACATTAAAATTTGGACTACAATGAACCTGAAATATGCTGCAAATCACTAAACACATTTCCAGGTAAATGAAATATTTACATTGCTTAATTGTAGAATACAAATATTCCATTTTCAGCTACTAATTTTGGGGCACACTACAGCATTTATTCTTTCCTGACAGCCATCACTATCAACTTTCCAGTTAGGATGATGTTACTGCCAGGTTCCAGTTTATTGTCTGTTCACTTATCATCTAGAGAAATTCTCCATTTTGCTTTGAACTCCGTATCTTTAACTATGTAAAATTACACTAGAGCAGGATGAAGCTCTGCTTTCATGTGTCCAAGCAAACATGCAAGGATCAGGGAGCTTCCTGCTTGTCAGCCTGTGTTTTGAACAGAGTGAGTGTCCTGCTACTGAACTGCCATGTGCCCTCTAAGGGCTTCCAAGAGCACTTAGGTGCTGCACTGGGTGTCACCTGTATAAGAGGAGAGAGATGCTACAAAATTACAAGTGCACAGTGTTCATTTGGGGTCTGTTATTTGGCCCTCTTTTTAATCTTATTTTGCTGAATAATAACAAAAAAAAGGTCCAGTTTTTCAGTCCTCGCCAATAAAAGTGCATCAGCAACATTTTTGCAGAACGTTGCTGCTCAAGAAAGACATACTGTAAAAATACTGTTAAATAGTGACTCAGAAACAGGGATGTATAATCCACCTTTTTCAGAGCATCTGACCTTGCACTCAAGCTAGTGGATTTAGCTGGTGGAAAGCCTGATCTAAAACCTAACAAAGCAATGGTTTCTGGCCTTACAGATACCTTGGGCAGTGCAAAAGAAAGCCTGAAAATATAAGACTTGAAACAGTTCTCTAAGTTGAACACATAAAAAAAGCAAGGAAAAAAAAAATGTCTGGTTTTCCCTTTTCCTATAAAAGGCAAAAAGATGGAGGGAACTCTTCAGGAGGCAAACTCTACTGCTTGAGTTAATGAAATGTGGAAGGTAAAGGATTCTTATCACTGAAAACCAACTTTGTGACTTTTGCCTTCCATTAGCAGTTTACTAATTTTCTTTCTTAGTTTTTTTAAAGGAGAAAATAGCTGGAATTTACAGAAGCATCTGAAACACTATTCAGCTCACCTATACAAAAATAAACCACAACTAGTTATAATTCCAAAGGAAAGGACTCCAACAGTGTAACATTAGATCAGGGTCTGTAATTCTTTCTTCAACAAGCGTTACTCTCATTTAGAAAAATCAAACAAACAAACTGCTGTTCTAAGATCTAAATGTAACTGCTTCTGATCTCAGCCAGGAGGCTCAGTCAAAAGTTTAAACAAAACCCCCCACACCATAACAGATGCATTTTTCTAGGTTTTTCTTCCATAACATTTATAACCCTTTCTCATTATCAATGCTTACATCAATATATACCAAATTAAATAAATTAAATGGCTATTTCTCACTCACCTGCTGACTCCACAGGTACAACATGCAGTTTTATCATGCTGCCTATGTGCGTTGGTAGGGTTTCTGCAAAACTCAGCACTGAAAATTTCTTGTCTTTGGCAAAAGACAAGAAGTCATCATTCAGCTCTTTAAGGGCAGGAGAATCTGAAAAAGAGCAACATAATTTTTGCAGTGTTATAAGATTATAGCATTTTTCTGGCAAGAGTGCATTGCTTAAGAGATGTTTTCATTACTATGACAGTAAAAGGAGTAGCATTTTGTTTGTAATCCCTTTTTTCCAAGTAGCATATGCAACAACTTGTTCTGACTCCCCCTTTTCCTCTCACCTCTGCAATCAAATGCAACAGCTACTCAGAATTACTTGCAATAATTCAACACACAACCCAAAACACAAAAAGGGGGTTTGTTGTTTTTACCCAGCTTTTTCTGACAGCACGATGAAAAACCCCAAAGCACCATGAACAGATTAGCAGAGATCCCTGTTGTTAGATGGTAGCAAAGTGAACATACCCTTGCTGAGTTCTTTAACCTCCACAGAAGGGAAGAGGAGATATCTGGCATTTATAGAATATTCAGCCAGCTGGGAACCATGGTGAGGTACGCTATAAAATACGATTCCTCTGGTGTTGTTTACAATTTTATCCATTTCTGGATTCTTGGAAGCATCCACCAGCATCTTTTTGACTAGAAGACCTGGCAACAGAAGCTGAATTAATGCAGGGATTTAAATCACTGTGAAATAATGATCATGCTATATTAACCCTGAAACAACTAACCATATTCTTGCCTTGGTTGATTAGTCCTTAGGTTGTCAAATATGTAAGATTAACTTGAAAAAAACCCAAACCAAGCCTGAGGAGGCATCAATATAAAATGTCAATGAATGATGCAAATCCAATTTTGATTTGCTTTATGTGTTGCTAATGACATTTACTATATGCCTGATCATGGAGAAAATTCTGCCTCTGGATTTCCATTTACATGAATTTCGACTCACTGAGTTTTTAAATCAACACAGTAAGAACAAACAGCACTAAAAATCCTTTCAAAATGTATATGTTATTAAATATAATGCACTAAGAAAGTAGAAATCTGGGTTTTATTTTTAGGTCTTTGCCAAGTTTTAAAATAAACTATTCTGAATAATTGCATTTCTACCTGAATTTGGTTAATGGCTTATTCTGAATTCTAACTGCAAATAAATGCTTTATATCAAACAGGCAACATGCTTACCACCCATGCTATGGGATACCCACACCAGAGGTCTGTCTCCAATCCCAGCAGCTTTGAGCTTGTCAAGCAGCTCACTGCTCCTGAAAGCAATAGACTTCCTACAAAGAAGAAACAAACACAGGCATAATGGAGCATGACAGGTTAAAAGGCAATGTTAAACCAGAATGAATTTTAGTGCTGCACATTTATGAAAGTGAATTAGGTAAACAATTATTAACAATTTAATTTTTGTTTCTTCATTGAAAAAGGCCAAAAACTTTTGTAAGGATGGCTTCACAAGGTCAATGGGAATTGAGCTAAATTCAATTCTTGCTCTTGCTAGAAAGTTTTATTTTAATTTTGCCCAGCAAACGTTTCTGTTTTCTTGACAAGCTGTTTTATGGAGTTTTAATTTCATTTACACATTGTAGCAAAACAATTTTTACTCTATGAAAGCAACATCAACACATAATGAACTTTACCCCCTCCAACATGAACAAACCTCACGTACTTCATTAAACAAGGCTCAAAATGTAGAGCAATGTACAGAACTTTAAAACCTAAGTGCAGGATCAGCCAATACATTTAAAAAAATCACAACTAATGTCAGTTACATTTGCCAGACAATCTCCAAATGCTTTATACTGGAACAGTACTGAAAAATACTGAGAGCACAATAATCTCCATTTTATAAATAAGAAGACTGAGCTCTGGAGAGGATAAGCTACACATTAGAGGTTGAAAATGAATCTGCAGTAGAACCAAAACAAAACCAATGCCAATTCCCAAGCCAAGCTTGGAAGTGCCACACTTGCACTTTACATTACTCCTTGCAGTGTAACAAGAATCAAACACAGAAGGCCCTTGGGTAATGAAAACATCAGGACACGGGGGCAACCACCGTGCAAAAGAATTCACTTCATCTCTGTTGGTCTCAGCATTCTCACTAGAAATTGTTTTATAACAATGAAAAGGATATCAAACGTGTCTTTTCAGTTGAACAGTATGCTCTAGGCTAGCAGAGAGACATAAAAATTCACTTTTTAAACAGTGAATGAGACCATACATTTAAGAGCAAACCTAAGGTTGTGTTTCTACTGTGACCTCTTTGTTCCTGCTAGTTAAAAGTATCTTCAATATCTTTCATTTATTATTAACCATATCAAATTATAAAATTATCAAATACTACGGTTGGGTGACCATAAATAGCAGGTAATGTAATTTTCCATTTTGTAATGAAAAAGACATTATTTTAGGAGAACAAAAGGAAATATACGTTTATTTCTTTTAACATACTTACTCCAGACAGACACAGGAAGAGTTTTCTTAGAATCATAGAATCATTTATGTTAAAAAGACCTGTAAGACGATTGAGTCCAACTGTTAGCCCAAGGTGGATGGCCAAGTCCACCACAAGCCCAGGTCCCTAAGGGCATTATCTGCCTGTCTTTTTATTACCTCCAGGGATGGAGGTAATAAACCACTTCCCTGGGCAGCCTCTTCAAGGGCTTGACAATGCTTTCGGTGAAGAATTTTTTCCTAGTACCTAATCTAAACCTCCCCTGGTGCAACTTAAAGCCAATTTCAGTCTTCTTTGGACCTGCACAGGTAACCACCTACATGCTTCTTACTGTCATTTTTCAGCCTAATTTCAAATAGCCACATTAACAGTCATGTCTTCTTTATTTCTTCCCTGCTTACATGTTTTCTTTAATGCAATAATTGCATTGATCTTTCGTATAGCCAGAGGGAGGAGGGAATGAACAAGCACCAAGTTCCCAGTATATTATACACATGCTGAAATTTTTCTTCCCTGCACAAAAATCATCATTAATTTTCAGATTCTTAACCTGTAAGCAGCCATGTACATGCCTCTGCTGCAGTACACAAGTCGAATTTACAGTACTAGTTACATGCTTAAGTATCTGCATAAATGTTTGAAGGATTCTGATTTAAAGATCCCTGAACTTAATTACCAAGTTCTATTCAAGACAAAAACCCTTTACAGGCCCAAAGTGTTTTCATTTTTCATGAGGAACACGTTTGATGGGAGCATCCTCCTCTGACCTAGCCTGTTCAAGGTCAGTAAAAACACCATTCCTCTGGCAAGGGCAATTACACTGCTTTAATCAGATACAGTTGTCATATTTTATCATCAAACTAACATTTTTTGAATAAAAGTATGTTTGTATCAGAAACAGTGTGGCCAGAAGGACATGAGAAGGGATTGGTGAGGCAGAACCTCAAGTCCTGTGTTCAGTTTTGGGCCCCTCACTACAACAAATACATTGAGGCGCTACAGCACATCCAGAGAAAGGCAATGAAGCCAGTGAAGGGTCTGGAGCACAAGTCCTATGAGGAGAGGCTGAAGGAACTGGGATTGATTAGCCTGGAGAAAAGGAGGCCCAGGGAAGACCTTACCACTCTCTACAACCACCTGAAAGGAGGCTGTAGCTGGGTGGGGGTTGGCCTCTTCTCCCAGGGAACCAGTGACAGGACAAGAGATAACAGCCTTAAGTTGTGCCAGGGAAGGTTTAGGTTGGATATTCAGAAAAATTTCTTCCTCAAAAGGGTTGTAAAGCTCTGAAACAGGAAGTGGTCGAGTCCATCTCTGGAAGTTTTCAAAAGGCATGTGGATGTGGCACTTTTAGGGACATGGTTTTGTGGTGGCCTTGGCAGTGCTGGGTTAATGGTTAAACCTGGTCATCTGAAGGTTCTTTTCCAACCTAAAAGATTCTATGAAAATATATGCTTCATTTTATCAGGAGTATAAAGCCACAGTACAGTGATTTTTTTGCTGTGCTTATGAATCATTATTGTGTCACTTTAAAAAATACTCTCCTTAAGATACAAAGTTGATGCTGTATTTTCATTAACCAATAGCATAATTTAGCGTCTCCCTTAACATGAAGCAGAAAAGACTGTAAGAATTCATGAAATTGCCACATGTAGCTATCCACGAGGCTAAAAACTTAAGCATACCATGACTATATTTAGTATTTTTCCAAATTTGATTTTTCAAAGCAACAGGAAAAGTTAAATTCACTCCTCCACACTAGGTGATCCCAAGGATCAGCTTTACAGATCTACTTCCTGCCCCCGCTCCAAACTGCAGATGCTGCTTTTGTTACCTGTGAGCCTCAACAGGACATTTTGCTTTCCAGTCACTCAAATGGGTGTCATACTCCACAGATATGATTCTAAGGGAAGGACAGTCTGAAGCAAGCCACGTCTAAATTAAAGAAAAGCAAAACCAAAGGAACTTATAATTAAGGTACTTAAACTCTTGCAAGCAATGGAGAAAAGATGCTACTATAGGGACAATATAAAGCAAGATTTTTGCTCTTCAGTTAATCCCCAAATACATTTTACACCTGGATTATTATTCTGTTATTACATGCTACTGAACTCTAGATTGTTCCTGAGCCACAAAGCAGGCAAAGAATGAAGATTCATCTCTAACTCGTGCATTCCTGGCTCCCTCTCCTGGGTGAAACAAGAGTTACTAAGATTACCAACAGGACTGATCAGTTCATGTTTCACAGAGATACTTTAGTGGCTATACCAGTGTGAGTTTTCTTGGAGCAGTAGTTACTTATTCACCAACAATACCTAAACAGCAACCTGCACAAAGTGAGGTACTCAGACATCTATGTAAGAAAGGGAAGTTAATTTAAAATGCTATTCTATAAATCTTTTCCTCAGCAGTAACATTCCATTAAAAAAAAGAAGAGAGAGCATAAGGAAAGCAGCCATTGCCTCCTCTTTCACTAGCACGTGAATGATGTTGAGGACATTAAACTTAGCAGGGATTTTTTCCTTGCAAGAACAACAAACAACTCCTTAACAAAAATTTATCATCAGGAACTTGAAAACTGCTACTTGTATAACAAATTACAAGTAATTGAATTCACAAAAGACATCTGCCAGACAGCATCCTTCTAGATGCTCTGGACAGCTCTAATTAATGAGAAAAGCAGCCACATGTGAAAATGCTACTGTCTTTTTACCTTTGGCCAGCACTGACTGTAGTCCTCTTCCCTTTCTGAGGCCTTTTTATCCAAATGCCGGTCAATGTCTTGCTGTCGCCAGGTTTTAAATGCTGCTCCCAAAAGACCATGAACGAAAAGGATGTCTGCTCTGATGGGCTGGCTGATCAACAAAAGGAAATTTTAAGAGATGTGTGGTACATATTCTTTTAGCAAATTGGAACTTTTAACCTAAGGGATGCCAAAATGCTTTTTTTAACACTACATGTGATTTCTTATCTTATGGACAACACTTCATGATATTTTAAAGAGCATACTCAGACAAAAACAAAAACCAGGGATCCACACAGAAGAAAGATACACAATGAGGTATAGAAAGTACCCACCTCACAAATCATAATTTTCTATAATGAAAAACACCTTTCCCTCCAGCTACTGTTAATGTGGCTCGGTAGCTCCAGCTTTATCATCACATTAGAGCTTCACTGTAACCTGAGTAACACCAATGACCCAGGGAATAGTTGCTACTAAATGACACCCCACACTGGAGACTGCTTCAGTCCCAGATACACAATCACTATTAATAAGGATGAAAATTTACTGCATCTAAGGCCAACAAGAGCTGTTGCCAGTAGAATAATTACAAGACACTGTATCCCAGTGTCTTGTCACAGTTGCACAGTGTCACAGTTGCAACAAACACAAAGCACTAATTAATTTCATGTTTTGTGTTCAGATTTTTCCATACATTCCAGTAATACTCTGTTCACACTTATGGACTGCTGCAACCACTTCTGTTGTTCTCCTACTTGAGAATCTAAATTCAGTCCTCTCAACTCACCAAAGAGCAGGAGGGGCAAGGTGACATCAGTACAGCAGCACTTTGATGTCAGCTCTGCCAAAGTTTTGTAACAGAACAGTAGAACAAGTGCCTCCAAGTACAGCATGTAAAATGACTCCTTCTACTTTACCTGCTACGATACTGTGGATGTAAGACATAAACACCATCTGGATATTTTTCTTTCACCGTGTCCCTGTCTAGATTAGCCAAAGCTCTGGATGCATGAGAAGACTGAATGACGTGTGGGGATTTCATTACTTCAGCAAGTACAGAAACCCAACCTACATTGAGAAAATGAAGTGGCAGGTTAACTAATAGAAACATCATCCAAACAACAGAATTCAGAAACATCACCCATCAAACTATACTTCCGAAAATAGATGTTAAAACTTAAGAATGGTAATGTCAAAATAAATTATTTCAATCTGCTCTTTACTTCAGGAAAGCCAAGGCTAGGGAAGTGGAATCTCCAAAATTCAAAAATTCAGAGTGGCAAGGAGCCAATGTATTTTACTGTTCAGCTTACGATCTGAAGGAGAACTCCTTCTCAGAATAAAAAGAAAGTGTATCAGCAGGTCAGCACAGTTGTAGCAAGAACAGATCTCAGATCTCTTTTTGCAGGTAAAATGCCAGGAAGATGGAGATAATGAAACTTAAATCATAAGAAAGGCACAGGAAACAACCTACGGGAGCAATGGCAGGTAAAAAAATTGATGCTTTCTGTGAAAGTACAGTAATTTCTAATTTTAAAATCCAGAGTAAGAAAAACTCTTTATGTAATTAAAATCATCTCCCCTCTTCTAAATATTGTATACTACTTATACCTTAGGAACATAAGACAATTAATTTGGATACAACCCTCAATAAATTTTAAGTCAAAGATATTATGACTTACATACACTTTATGATACTCTACCTAAGGTGTAAAATTTTCTTGAACACGGATGGGAATGTTCATAGACTACTGAGAAATGTAAAGGAATATCTTTCACATGCGTATGCACGTTTCTTTAAAATCCTGATAAATCCTATTGCCGCTAGCAAAAGTGGCCTATAAATCACAATTACATTACAGTCAAGCTCATAAATAAAACCTGGAAATTTACTTCATGAGCATTGTTTGAAAACCATGTATGTTATGTTGCTACTAGTATTGTCAGTAAGTTGCTAATTCAAGATAGTTCACTGTAGACTGAGGAAAAGAACGAATTGACATTTCAGTTTTGTTTTAAACACACCAACAAAACTGCTAGTACCTTTGAGGACTGTAATTTTTTTAAAAGAATAATGTATTTAAATTATGTTTCTAAGCAGAACATATGCTGACCACTGTGAAAGTTGTACTTAAGAAGAATACTATCTAAATTCTACTTTCAGTTCTCCAAACACAATGGAAGACTGCCAAGATAGTCTGACTAAAACTAGCTTCGTCTCTGGTTTTGTATTTCTCTTAAATGAGCCAGGATGAAGAGTCAAAAATAAGCGTTCAGAATCAAAAATAAGTGTTCTGCCCCCAGATACTACATAGCTGTATTTCTTCTTCCTCTGCCAGCAGTTTTTGCAAGAAAAAGAGCCTTAGAGGTTCTTTCTTCTTATGCATCATCCAGCAATAAAAGAGAAGCTTTATCCAACTCTGGACTAGCAGTATCCGACTGCTCATCTCTGGAGTTTGATTCACTGTCTAAAACTCCTTTTGTACTGAGAGCTCTGTCCCAGGGAGCTGCTGACTCTCCTGTTTCAATCTCTTCTTCTACACGTATGGTTTCAACAATCATAAGAATTTAAGAATGGTGCCAGAGCTCAGAACAAAGGCCTTTATAGTCCAGCTGCCTTTCTTCAGAACTGAGCAGTGTGGAAGCTGCAGAACAATATGAGAATAGAGCAATAAAAGGACAATTATATAGTGCTGATTCTAGTCTACAACCTCAGGTTTTCTGCAGTCAGTTTGGTTTCCAGGTCTAAAACTGTATGGATTTTTCCTTACATGAATTGTCTAATCACTCTTTGAAACTTTATCATTCTTCAACTACCACAATGTTTTGTGGCAAGTTTTATTTTGGTCATGCAGTTTATAGAAAAATACTATTTATTTCTGTCTCTTTATAATTTAATGTGCAAGAACCTTTGGTCTTGCATTACAATGAACAGCAGATGACCATTCCCTCTTTGCCTCCTCTAAGCCAGTGAAGAGAATTTTATTAATCTTAGATTCTCTTTCAATTGCTTCTTCCATGCTAAGTGCCTTAGTCTATTTATTTGTTCTTTTTATCACAGCCATTGCAAATTTTTAATCACCCTCACCGTCTTTTCCTGTGCCTTTGCTACTTCTCCTTTGTGTAAGAGATTAAAAATGCACACTGAATTTAACAGGCCGACACCAGCTTGGACTTACGCAGAACAGCACATTGATATTTTCTATTTATTTATTTTATTTATTTATCTGAAACTTTTGGAGTAGAAATCTACCACTGAGACAGCTTTCCTTTTACCTGCACGTACTATGGATGAATGAAGGCGTTCATCCAAAGCCATATTCCCAATAATGCGAATTATGTTCCTCTGTATCTTTGCTGAATCTTTACGTAGCTGGTATATCCTCTGCAGTAGCTGAAGGCCTCCTTTAGCTTCAATTTTATCACAGTGAGAAGAAATCTGGCATTACATAGTAAATACAGTGATAATAAATAGACATTCTGCAAAAGGTTCTTTGGCTGCTCTTAATTCACCAATTAGGGAGTTTTAAGAAGCAGGTATAACACAGCCCTTGTTGCATAGGAATTACTATTAATCTAGAATTTATTATGCCATATTTGAAGAGGAAATAAGTATTTTAATATGCAAAATGCAAGATCTCTATGAATCGACAACTTGAAAATCTCCGAGTACCACCTCTCTACTCTTCTTTACATCTGAGGGAGGTGAAATGGTCTCCACTTGGCATGATCAAATTTCAACTCAAGGTCAAGAGGCTGAAGAGGTCAATTGTCTGCATTTGCTAAAGCACTATCTCAACCAGAGCCACTTGTCCATCACCTAAAATGCAACCATTATAATTCCTTCTCTTTGAAATGAAGAAGTTTTTTTACACTCCAGATAGTACTGCTATCATTACTGATCCTAAGGGCAACAATTTAGTCCAGATGAATATGCATGGTAGCTTTGGAACTGCTGATATCCTCGAGTCTGTGGCTTTCAACAGGCATTTGGAATGAGTACAGTCACAACTTGCTTGAACTGAAAACCTAGAATATAACAAATTCTAGACTAAGTCAGAATTTCTATGTCTATGGAAGATGCGAAAAAAGTACTGGGAAACTGCACTTTATCCATCCCTACTATCAGTAACAATTTGGTGTTCTCAACACTGTTTCTCAGTGTTCTAGGCTTCTGAACAATTAAGTGTATACAGAAGAATGTAGCAATAGGAAACAAGAAGAATCACTGTTACAAAATGTCTTCTATGCTCTTCATCTGTGTCTGCAAAAAACAGACTGGTCCTGGGAAGGACACTGTATTAGCTGCTTGCTTCTGCCCAAAGAATATCTTTGTGTATGGGTAACGTTTGCATTCTGTTCTGTTTTCTGATTAGAGTGAACTCATGAGGCTATTTTGCTTTGTGGACACCTGGAATTTCAGAGCTGCCCTTTTACTTCTTGAATGATACATACAGGTATCATTCATACAAGTACAGGGGAACTTGTAAGGGCAAATTAGAAACAACAACAAAACTTACATACACTTCCCCATGAGGAAAAAAACCCCAGTTTATACATAAATGTGTTCGTTTCATACCCATCTCAGTTGTTTGAACATTCTTACAGAAGGAGTGAGGGGTAGGAGATAAGGAAATGGCAACTCCTTCCCAATACGTGAGAGTGCATTAGAAAGGAATGTCTATAAATGTAGCTTTTCAGTTACAGTTTAAAGGACAAATTACCTTAGAATGCTGTACTAAAGCCTGCAAGCAAAAGAGTTCCACTGTCTCAGAAGGGATTTTACTCAATGTCTCACAATATGGAAGTCCATTTCCTCCAAAACACCATAAGCCTCCCTGAAATGAAACACAGTAAATATTATAACATATTTCAAAGGGGTACATAAAAAAAGGATTTCTAAACTAGAATGTTAAGTGTGTAATGATCTATAGAAATTTCTTTAAAGAGTGTACAGCATGCATGCACTTTTCAAAATCTACAAATTAAACAACAGTACATCATAAAAGTATTTATTATTTTTAACTGGAAGTCTGCAGTCTCCTTAGTCTATTAACGTCAAAACATACAATAAAGGGGAAAAATGTAGGATTCTTATTTTGTTAATGAATGTCATCTTTAAGATCATTTGCTTAAGCATAAAAAACCAAGAATCAGATTATCTTTAGACTTGCAAAAATTAGAAGAGGAGGGAAAAAGGTCTTCAGTATGTGGCACAGCCTCTGAAGACCAGTCTCTTAATCACGCAGCAGAAAGACCAACATAACCTCAATAAAAATCAAAATACTTCCAAGTGTGGTATCTTACCAAAGCTCCCTTTGTAGCACGAGCTCTGGCTGTGAAAACAATAAAGGAGTGATAGTGTAAAAATAGCACACATAACTCTGTCATAGAAAATAAAGAGTTATTGCACTCTGAAAACTTTATAAACGAAGACTGACAAGCATTGTTATTAAAATGACATTCATTTTTGTTATTGCATCTTATAAAAAATAATAATCACTGATTAAAGAAGTCAACTTTTCAACAACAAAAAAAAATTCACAAGAGAGAGTGAATGAAACTGACATAATTATTACTTTAAAATAATAATAATGGCACTGTAAATGACATTCCTAAAGCCACGTAGGAAGTTGTTGCACAGACAGAGTTGAAGAATTCCTAGATCCAAGTCCAAACAGACCATAGACTACTACAGTTCTAGTTTGGTAACAGGGACCTGTTTCAGGGAGGCATTTCCATGTCATGTAACAGAGTTTACTATTTAAGGTGTGATAACAACCCACCATTTTACTAGAGACTTAACAGAGGTTGAATAATCTCATCCGTAAAAGAACATTCAAACAACAGTAAGATGAAATGTGAAAAATCATTTATGAGCACTACAAGGGGAAGGAATGTTTTGGACAGAATGTTGAAATGTCTGCTTAATGGGAAGATAAGATATAATCTTACACTAGACCTTCCAACTAGTACAGCTGGGAAATATAAACAAGCTTTCAAGCAGACAGACTGTATTTACAGAGATTTTGCTTATGTTCTACAATCACTAAGTGTCTGTATTTCTCTTCCTCTTACAACGATCAAAAATACGGAGAAAGGCTTGTATCTCTGAGCTCTGCAGGAACAAAGAACCCAAATAGTTCTGTTCTGCAGATGGAAACTCACCCTTTGTGCAGCGAGAGTCTGGCTACTTTCACGTAATGCAAGAGACGTGAAGTACTGGACACATGGATCAAGACCAGTCTGAGGTAAAGATACCAACAACAAGCGAAGTTCATCTTCTATGGGATAATCCTGTGAGAAGTAAGCACAAATAGCTTTTAGGTTTCTTTGTTCAAAGCATGAAGCAAAACACAGAAGAGAGAAATATTTGAAATCATGGAATTGGCCATATTAATGAGGCCATAAAATAAGAACCCTGGATTTAAACGCTCTGCAACTTCAGTTTAATAGTTATATCTGCAAAGACTTAGGAAACTGATAATTCTAAAACCACCAAATAAATGATGCAAAGCAATCTTTACACTTCATACTTCGGTGGCCTTATTCTAATGGTTCCAAAGAGCAGAAGAAAAACCAGTTCCTCTTGGCAGAGGAAACTTAAATGTTCCCCCTTAACTACACAGAAATTTTCATAGAATCATAAAATACTCAGAATTGCAAATGACCCACAAGGATCACAGAAATCCAACTCCTGGCCCTGCACAGGACCATCCCCAAGAATCACACCATGTGCCCGAGAGCATTATCCAAAAGCTGCTTGAATTCTGTCAGGCTTGGGGCCATGACCACTTCTCAAGGGAGCCTATTCCAGTGCTCAACCACCCTCTGGATGAAAAACTTTTCCTGATATCCAACCTAAACCTCTCCTAACAGAGTTTCAAGACCACTCCCTCAGGTCCTGTCACTGGTCACCAGAGTGAAGAGATCAGTGTCTGCCTCTCAGCTTCCCCTCACGAGGAAGCTGTAGACTGCAATGAGGTCTCCCCTCAGTCTCCTCCAGACTGAACAGACCAAATGATCTCAGCCACTCCTCATATGGCTTCCCCTCAAGGCCCTTCACCATCTTTTTTGCCCTCCTTTGGACCCTCTCTAATAGTTTAATGTCTTTTTTATAGAGCGGTGCTCAAAACTGCACACAGTGCTCAAGGCGAGGCCACGCCAGAGCAGAGTGGGACAATCACCTTCCTCGTTCACCAGCTTGTGATATTGTGCTTTTGGTGCTGCTCCATTAAAATCAATGTATAAATTTTTGGTAAAAAATAAAGACATTTCTTTTAAGGTTTTGTCTAAAAAATTAATATAGGTATTAATTTAACAATCCATATATTGATTGATTTATTCAACAAAGTAATTTTATTTGCCCACAGTCATGGAACTTGAAGTTATTCTAATTCTTGATAAAATCAGAGATGGAGACTTATTTGTGTAGAGTTGCCACAATGATTTGCTTCAATTTCCTAAGCAGCAGATTGGCAACTCTTAGCTTCAATCACCTAGCAATCATACTGCTGTAAAAATATATCCATTACCATAGACTAGTGTAACCTAGTATTTAAGGACTGACAGGTACAGATCTGCTATCACATAACGTTACAAAGACAGGAAAGCAAAAACTGAGAATATCACTACCAAACAAAGCAGATATTCAGAGTTCTGTTTATTAAGATACACAGGTATTTTCTGACAGGGCCTTCTGTCATTATCCAGTCTATCAGCATTACAAAACACCTTGTATACTATACTTCATATACCAGTTTTGTTTATTGAAGAAGCTGATGACATGACTCCTCAGGCCATCGTATATGTATAATAAACACACACGCGCGTAAAAATTAACTTAAAAAGAAAGCAAGGCCAAATTTATCCAATAAGGATTTGTTGGCACCCAAAAGCTGGCAGTGAAAAGGTGGGCCTACAGCAGAGCACCACAGTAGCACTGAGGAGGCAAAGGCCTCAGGAGGAGTTTTACGTGTAGGGTTCTGTCAGTGTCAACAAGGCAATCCAGGATGATTTCTTCACATTGCCTATTGCGTACAGACAAGCAGCGTGTCTGTCAGACTGGTAACTGGCACAGACTTCACTGTTTGTAAATATGTAATCTGGATATATAGTCCAAGAACAGTAACTTATCAATGCTTACAACCCTCTTTCTTTCCATCATGCCACTCGCTAACACAGATATATCCCAGGGGTATATCATACATCTGGGTCTTAATTTTACTACAAGTTAGTTACTTTAGGAGAAGTCCACTTTAAACAGTTAACAACAATAAAAGCAGTAAAAAGAAGCAAGCAACTAAGAATCATCTAATACCTACTCTTCCTTTACTTACAGTCTTTATTTTTGGCAATGGTGGTGGAGGCAGGAAAAAGCGAAGGTCGACATCCTTGGATCGAGCCAAACCTATAGCAGTCCTTTGATCACAGGTTTGAGCAACTGTGCCATATTGATAATCTGTTGTACAAGAATTTCAATGTTAGTTTTAACCCTAACTTTAAATATTTAATTTTGTTTTAAATGTAGTTTGTGATCTACTTCATAAATATACTTGAAAAGAAGAACCATCTCTCTGCAGTCTACTTAAAAAAACCCTTTGATTTTATAACCACAGACTCCTAAAGTTAAAAACTTCAGATTTTAGACCAGCACTATACTGAGCTGAAATACACCTGGGCACTAACTGTTCATTAAAGGCCAGTTTAATAATTCAGTGGCAAAGAGAATGAAAAGAAAATATAGCCTTGATGTGAATCAATACTTTTTTCTATAAAAATTTCCTTCTATTCCTGTTATTGTTACACAATTCTAGAACAAAACTGACAAGCCATTTAAAATATACTTTTCACAGTCACAGATTGGCAGTATTTTGTCTTTGATGGAGATCATTTATACCTGCAAACTGAATTCACTGGAGCTGAACACTTTGGTCCTAGCTGTGAAACATTAGCACATACTTTCAGTCCTAAACTTTCTGTGATTTGGTTTTGAAGTATCAGGTTAAAAAAAAAGACTGTTTCCTTCGTGAGGCAGTTGGCAAGAATAATTAGTGTTTGTGAAACGTCCAAATACTATAACAATGAGCACTACAGAAAGAGGGAGATAACAAAAAGCAACTGAATTCCTGATACTGGACATATTGGGCTCTGAGATCCTGAAATCACCTGCTAACAGTATTCTTCTACAAAGGACAAATCTTCAGTTTTGGTACGTCCTAACTTTCAAACGTTTTCAAACAGTTTACTGTGTAAATTCCCTGTGGAAATTATTTAGAATTTTAAAGAGGCACTTTGAAACAAGATAAATCCCATGGTGTGGAGTTGCATTGGAAGAGTGAAAGATCCACAACTGAACAAATTACCAGAATGAGAGTCCAGAATAGAATGTCACCAAGTTTATGTAGCTTGGTGATAGAGGGGAGAGAAGGAAACACAAATACACATACACACACCTCCCCTTTACTTGGGGTTTCAAGGATATTTGTTGCTAGAGCAAGAGGGAGAACTTATTATTAAATAATAACTAGGACAAAAAATGGCTTACAGATAATGCTTGCATATACAAGCCCTCTACCTCTGGTTTGTCATTACTACCTATCAGCTCCTAACCAATTTTTACTAACTTAACCATGGCCTTAAACTCACTCTTACAGAGCCTTATTAAAAAAATAACTGCCAAAATTTGCATCTGTGTCAGCAGTCCCAACAGAAAGCTCAAGGAATTAATGAGCGTGAACTTGTCTTCCACACCACAGCAATGGTTACAATTCTCTGGTGGGGAAACAGAGGCCTGCTCTGCACACACTCACACTGTGTCAGGGTATTAGGAAAGAACACCTACTTGAAATGTAAATAATTCCCCCACATTCTAGACCAAGTTTCACAGCATATCTATGCTTCTTGCAGCTATTAGCTTTTCTTCATGTTGTCAGCAGATTTGGAACAGCTAACTGAGACTGTGTGGACTTTCTGGGACAAATTAGGCTACATCAGCATACATTACCATGCCAGTGACTGTTGCTTGCCAGGTCTTGTACAGCCTGCAGTCGGACTACTTTGTCTTCTGATTGACTTCTCTTCAAGAGAAGCCATAAGGCACACTCATGATCTTCTCCATCAAAGGTACTGAATTGTTCTTTGACCAGGAAACAAATAAAATCCAAGTTATTATTAATGAACATTTTAACCAGCCACGTTTCTATTTGTTGAGTAAGGAAATATGGTTTTTTTCAATATTTGAATATTACTCATTCACAGTAATTCAGAGTGTAATGTTTTAACATTAAATTAGTACAATAAACAATTACAGAATGGCATCAGTAAAATGCTGGTCCTGAAATGGTGAGTTTGACTCATTTTAGTGGCACCAGGTCAATATTTCAAATCTATGTGACACACACAACCCCTGGCTGACGCTTACCAACCAGAATTACCAGCAGGAGCTGTAAATTGTTAGCAACTCTTGAGGCTCTGACCTTGAACAATTAATTTCATAGGATGACAGTGGAGATGCACATTGCTGTAATCATTTAACAGAGAGTTAAATGAGAATAGACAGCATGCCTCAGGAACACAGTTTCTTAAATAAATGGAAATCCCTTGTTTTAGATTACTCGAAAAAGCAGGAACACTGTTCCAAAAAACTGTGCCGCTTTCAGTTAATATTTTCACTTTTGATGAAAGCATAGCACACTTTTCTAAAATGAGACTTTAAGAGTATTTCATCCCACAAATACCTTTTGTACACAAAACTGGTATCAAATATTAACCTGGTAACCGAAGTTTTAAATCTCTTCTGGAACAAGGAAAAAACCAACCCTCAAATCTCCTCTTAACCATCACTTTCACTTACTTTAAGAAAAGAAATTGTTTTAATACATAGAAAATAGACAACTGACTGGAAATCCATATTAATCTAGAAATTATAAGCTATATTATCACTGTTTCAGGAAGAAAAGAACATGTTAACTTCATAAGAAAAAAACATTTTACTTTCTAAATGCCCTACTTCTTACTGTTAAAAAATAATAATCACAGATAAAGTCCTGCTTTCAATACTTACCATTACAAGGTCTCCGGAAGATTTTAGCTTCTGTTTCTAGTATTTTCCTCACTGCTTTATGGATTTCTTTTCTGGCTTTGTATGTGATCCCTACAAGAGTATTTTTAAATTACTGGAAGTCTGAAAGACAGCTCCCTCCCATCACGTTTCATAAATATATGGGGAAAAAAATACACACACACACATACATGTACACATTATGTAAAAAGAATTATCTCATATATAGAGAACCATGTATAGAAAAAAAAAATCTTACAAAAAATACAGCCAGCAGCTTAGAATAAATTTGGTGACATTTCTTGGTAACAGACCTCAGGAAATACAACTTTCCTTGTTATATAAGGGTGACTTCAAGAAACATTCTATTCTCTTAGAATTCTGTTTTTAGAACTCAAACAATTATGCATCTTACCTTGATATTCACTTGGACTTAGAGAAGCTGTACGTACATATACATAGGATTTAAGTTTTTCTTGATGTAGAGCTTGAGTATCGATTTGCAGTAACTTATTTAAGGACAGGACTTCATATGTAATGAATACAAAACCTCTTTAAAGAAAAGAAAACTGCATATGAGTATCAACTAAAACAATATAATGAAAAAAGTTAGCAGCCACATTGGTATAAATCATCCAGATTTTACAAAATATGTAATAGTCTGCAGATTATTTTGATCTAGCCAAGTAGAGAAAAGGCTATAAAATCCTTGAAATAAGTTATAACTATCAGAAATTCTGCTTCAAGACTATATTCTACCATGTCTAACATCCCTTAATATTAGCACACTTTCTGGAAGATAAACATATTAAAATTTTAACTGTATACATAAGTTATGTACATGCTCATCAGTTACAACTTACCCTAGTATAAGTGATCCAGTTACCTTTGCAATTTTTCCTTGAAAAAAATTAAAACCAAATGTCAAACAAAGTTGCGTGCATCACCTCAATATAAACACAGTTAACATTTGATAACCAGATAGTAAGAATACCAGCAATTAAGAACAAGCTTTAAAAATTTTTTCTATTGCTCTCTGCCTTCCAGGAAATTATTAACCAAAATTGACAAATGGAGAAAACATTACTTGATTCGGATTTCCTACTCTCCCAAGCAAGATGATAAAACATGTATCCTGCCAGTCTATTTACTTTGAATATTGCTACCTCTCAATTGCATTCATTGCTCAGCTACAAGAATCAACAGAAAACTGTCTCTGCCTGTAACACTAGCAGCGATTTGGAACTCTAAATAATTTTAAGGAGTTAACTTTTTCTCACATGTTGGAGCTATATTACATACAGGACTATGTATGTTCTTTGAGAAGTCCTGCAGAGTCTCCATAAGAAAATATATTTTTAAAAATAATTCCATTGAATCTAATTTATAAAGCAAACAGATAACAAACACATGCCACTTGCAACAATTTGCCTTTTAAGCCTAATGATTCCTTTCAGATTTCATCTGCTTTGTATCTACAAAGTTGATCTGATTATCTGGATATAAGGATCTCTATACAGAGAAACTTATCATTACCACTAGCAGCAAACCCACTGGAACAAATCTCACCTATCGTGAATAATTTCTTTTCCTCAGCACGAATTGGGAGATTTGCCCCACAACTACTGCTACCAGCTTCCATCTTTGTGAGGCCATAAGAATTTTGCATGCAGACAAGAGGCAGCAGGTATATGTTGAAGAAATAACTGGCAGAGAAGTTTGAAACAAAAAAAATGCAATGCTTCCCGTAGAGCAGAAATTGAAATATCCTATCTTTAATGCTCAGAAACAAATTTCAGAATTGTAAGAATTGTCATTATATGCTGAAGGCACCAAAGAAAGCAGAGACTAAGCAAGAGAGACTGCAGAGCTGAGTAAAAAAGGAAAAAGAAATAATAGAAACAAGCGTTATTCACTGTTTATGAATGCAATTATTCCATGGCTCTAGAGGTTACCAAAAAAAATCAGATACAAGTGGAATTGAAGATAGTTTAAGGAGATCACATTTAGTTAGGGAAAGACCCTCATCTAGTGTTTCTGTCTGTTCCCAGATAATCTGCTGGTGTCATATTACATACCAGTATGCAAAGCAAGGTCAGAAGCAGAGAGCAGGGACAAACAGAAGCTTTTAATTGGTAAGTGGTCAAGGGCTTAGAACTTAAGTATCATTCAACTATACATGGTGTCATATAATTTCTGTTTATTAACACTTCAGATCAATACATAATGAACTGTACTTACTGATATCGTTCCAGGGTAGGTGTGTTTTGGTGGCTGGACCAGAGGTTCCTATTTTTCTGTAGCAAAATACACAGTAAGCAGCCACTGACATTCTGTGTAAAGGGGCAGGGGGGGGAAAAATGTAATGATTGATTTAAGAATTACAGCAGAAAACCTGTAGCATTTTTTTCCTGTCTTTTTACAGCAAAGGTCGTGACGGCAAAGGTCACAATAAACCATGTTTGTGTCATTTTGCTCCATATAAAGCACTCCAATTAAAGAACTCTATAAACTTCTCAATTTAACGGGCTGAATTTCAATTATAAGAAAAGTTTAAAGCAGTTTTTTATCTATTATGTTACTGTTGATTTTAGTGACTAAGTATCTCCAATTAACTTCTCTGCTTCTAAGTTTCCTTTCCTACGTCTTAGTCACCCTTCCTTAAGTACCAGATATGGTCCAGATATTTCCATCAAGACATTACTCAGTATGACACGGGCTTTAATACAACTCAGTAACCAACTGCTTTTAAAGTTCATAATTTATTGTGCTGGCAAGCAAGTCTTTCAGATAACAAGGCTTAAAGAACTACTACATATGAACTACTACTTTTTGCATACACTGCAGAAGTGACATGAAACTTGTATCTTTAAAGTGAAATTTCAGTGTCTGCCTCAATGCATTTGCACTAACTGAAATAATGAGTTAATGTGTTTAAATGGATGTAAAAACACACCAGTATCTTCACATCCTAATCAAATTCTTGTTGGAAACATAGATGCCCTCATTAAATGTCAAATTAGGTCTGTGTTACCACAATCACAATTAACTCAAAATGATAAAATGTAAACCTGATGTTGAAATATGGAAGCTTGATATTCTCCTTGAATTTAAGGTAATCTCTACAGACCAAGAAAAGTGCTTATATAACTTTTATCATCAGTGTCCAACATCTCTAAACAAGGGGACTCCTTTTGTTTCCTTCCTTTAACATGTCTTCCCTCTTTTCTCATTTCCCCAGGTTTTGATTTTTCCCTTCTCTCTTGCTTGTGTTTCGGAGATTTTTGAAAAACATCAGCTCTACCCCAGCACTGTCTTGGGTACTGCACTGCAGACTGCTTTTTTGACTTCCATCATTTCAATATTGTTTATCCATTCACTTCAACAGAGTACACAGATAATCAACAGAGACATTGATAATTAGTCCTCTAGAAACACCTCTCCCGCCTCCAAATTCTCTGTCTCACGACAGTTCCTTTACTACCTTTACTCAAAGAATCACAGTACTCACATTTACTCTTCTCTCTAACCACAGTCTGCAAGAAACATGTGGTTCAGTGACAGCAGGTGCCAAAATTACTTAAATCTAAAACATGCATCTGCAAATACAGGAGACCAAACTGAGTGCCACTTCTCTGTTACCAGGAGCTTCTGTTCAGGTCCAAGAGCAAACACTGAATTATCAAATGTTAAGGGTCTGGAACGGACCTTAAACATCACCTAATCCCAACAACCCTGCCATGGGCAGGGACACCTCCCACTAGACCATGTTTCTCAAGGCCTTATCCAGCCTGGCCTTGGACACTTCCAAGGGTAGGACACCCACAACCTTCCTGAGAAATCTATTCCAGAGTCTCACCACCCTCACAGTCAAGAATTTCTTTCTAAACATCTAGTCTAAATTTCTCCCCTTTTTATTTGGACCAATTACTCCGTGTCCGATACTACAGCTCCCGATTAAATGTCCCTCTCTGACTTCCCTGTAGGACCCTTCAGATACTGGAAGGTTGCTGTGAGGTCTCCATGCAACCTTCTCTTCTCTAGGCTGAACTGCCCCAACTTTCCCCGTCTGTTTTCACAGGGGAAGTGCTCCAGCACCCTTTATCAACTTCACGACCCTTCTCTAGACTTGCTCCAGCAGCTTCATGTCCTTCTGATGCTGGGGACCCCAGAGCCGGCTGCAGGCCGCCCAGAGATCCCAGGTGGGGTCCCACCAGAGCGGAGGAGGGGGGCGGAATCCCTTCCCTGGACCTGCCGGCTACGCTGCCCTCGGTTCAGCCGGCTGCTCTCCGGGCTGCGAGCGCGCTCTGCCGGCTCACGCTGAGCTTTTCATGCTCAGGGACACACAGGTCTAGTGAAAAGGACCCATTTCGCCCCCTGTTTCACAGAC
>VXAD01013595.1:88621-103126 GCA_013399195.1 Dicrurus megarhynchus | reverse complement strand
AAAACCCACCACCGCAAACCCAACTTTAAGCAATGAAACACGCAAAAGGAGCCAAGCGGGGGTGGCTCTACGCCTCCTTCCAACGGGGAGGATCAAAGCACCCGTTATCCTGAGCCCCGGCCGCCCCCTCCTGTGCCGGCCGCCATCCCCGCGCTTCCCCCCGCCGCAGCCACCGCTCCTACCTTCCGCCTGCGCCACCGCTCCCTGCGGCGGCCCCTGCGTGCGGCGTGACGCCATCGCGCCGCCGGCAGCCCCGGCCCATCCGCGGGCGCTGCCGGGGGCGGCGTGGCGTGNGGACACTTCCAAGGGTAGGACACCCACAACCTTCCTGAGAAATCTATTCCAGAGTCTCACCACCCTCACAGTCAAGAATTTCTTTCTAAACATCTAGTCTAAATTTCTCCCCTTTTTATTTGGACCAATTACTCCGTGTCCGATACTACAGCTCCCGATTAAATGTCCCTCTCTGACTTCCCTGTAGGACCCTTCAGATACTGGAAGGTTGCTGTGAGGTCTCCATGCAACCTTCTCTTCTCTAGGCTGAACTGCCCCAACTTTCCCCGTCTGTTTTCACAGGGGAAGTGCTCCAGCACCCTTTATCAACTTCACGACCCTTCTCTAGACTTGCTCCAGCAGCTTCATGTCCTTCTGATGCTGGGGACCCCAGAGCCGGCTGCAGGCCGCCCAGAGATCCCAGGTGGGGTCCCACCAGAGCGGAGGAGGGGGGCGGAATCCCTTCCCTGGACCTGCCGGCTACGCTGCCCTCGGTTCAGCCGGCTGCTCTCCGGGCTGCGAGCGCGCTCTGCCGGCTCACGCTGAGCTTTTCATGCTCAGGGACACACAGGTCTAGTGAAAAGGACCCATTTCGCACCCTGTTTCACAGCTGGTCTAGGCAGCTCCGAGCCCCGTCCCGCACCGGGGTGCGGTGCCCACCTACCCGCCTCGCGACCNAGCGGCGGGGGAGAAGGCGGGTGTGAGGGATCGGAGCCCCGGGGAAACCTTCTGTCCGCGGCGGAGGTGAGGGACGGGACCGGATCCCCTGGGAACCGCTCTGTCCAAGGCGGAGATGAAGGACGGGCGGGAGGGATCGGATCCCCTGGGAGCCCCTGTCCCCAAGGCGGAGGTGAAGGGCAGGAGGGAGCGGCAACTCCGGTGGGGAGTGGGATTGTCGCAAAGAGTCTTTGAGTTTAACCGAGGTGTTGTTTGTTTGGTTTTGTTTGTTGGGGGTGTGTGGGGTGTGTTGTGCTTTCAGATTTCCTGTGATCGCCAGTGCGATCCAAAGCAAGGGTTGTTCTTGCCGATTCTTCAGCGTTCGTAAGGGAACCGAGAAGATGGTGAATGTTCTGAAAGGTGTTCTGGTTGAGTGGTGAGTAACAGCATTTACTGCCTCTCCTTGTGTCAAAGACTGTGTATTTCTTTAGACCTGGAAATAATCTAAGTAACTGAAGAGTCCATACAAAAGGAATTGTGAAGAAGGGTGGTGCTGAACAAGCAGAGAAAAGTGTGACCTTTGGAGAAAGAAGGAGGGAGGCAGCTGTAGATAATCCTAATTCCAAACTCCCATTTTTGTTCTCAAGAGACTGTTTTCCGCTTACGCTTTACCTCTTTAAAGAAAGAAAAGTACATATGAATATGGGCTAAAAAATATGATGGCAAAAAAGTTAGCAACACATTGGTATAAAAATCCATTTTTTTGCAAAATATATAATAGTCTGCAGATTATTTTAATTTGGCAAAGTAGAGAAAAGGATATAAAATATTTAAAATAAGCATTAACTATGAGAAACTATGCTTCAAAGTTATATTATACCATATCTGATGGTCCCCTAACATTGCCACATTTTTTGAAAGGTATACAAATTAAAATTTTAGCTGTATACATAAGTTACCTATATGCTTATCAGGTACGACTTACCCTAGTATAAGCGATCCAGTTGCCTTAGCAATTTTTCACTTGAAAATATTAGATGCTCCCTTTTGTTCTTTATATTGCTTGCAAACAAATTTTCTTGGTGGTGTTGTTTGTGAACAAAGTGTTTACTGATTCTTGAGGAAGACGAGGTAATCTTTAATTTCTCCTCTCCTGTTTTTTTTTAATCAGCTCTAGACTGAATTCCATTCAAGGCTGACATGTGGTTGTGTTTGTAGATCATATTCAAAAGGAATGTGCTTGGAGTTTGTAAATGTCAGCTTTTGATGTAGGTGCAATGTACATATTTTCATATAATCTCATTTCTGGACTGAGACTCAGGCCCCTGGCGACCTCCAAAATAAAAAGAAGCATCACTTAAGATTTGTGGGGTCATCATATAGCATTATATGATGTATGAGATTTCTGCTGTACACTTAATCTGTTAATATGTTTGCAATCTATAACTGCGCAAAAGCAGTTCCATACTTCCAAAATGTTTTCTTCTAAACATTTAAATTTAATTTGGAAGGTGACATGACTGTTCAGCTAGGGTGTGAGAAATGTACAATTCTTGTATGAGCACTCTTTGTCTATACTACACTACTTTAAGTGAGATCTGTGTTCTGTGTTTTGGTTATCCTTATGCTTTAGGAAAACATGTTTTTATGAGGCTATTGCTGAAATCAGAAATGTAAGTTCAGCTTTGCCTTATTAAGGGTTGTATTTTTGAGTTTTAGTTTTGGTTTGAAACTTTTTAAGCTTTTGGTTTGAAGCTTTTTTTGAAGCTGCTTTAGCAGCAACATAGGGAAATTTATCTGCTACTCAAGCAGCTGGTTCTACTCATTAGACTTTATTACCATTTTATTTTTGTCTCTAATGTAACCAAAACTACTGTGAAAGAAACAACTTTTACTAAAGCTTCATAAACTGTATTTAAGTTGTGAGGGACTCTTGAAATTAATTTTAGTTTTCCTAAAATCTTTGGGAATGTCTTCAAATGGTGTTTCTTCTGTTTGTAACTGTGAGGTGGGATCTGATGTGTGTTTGTCTCTACAGTGACCCAGCAATGAAGCAGTTTCTGCTCTACCTGGATGAGTCAAATGCTTTGGGAAAGAAGTTCATCATACAAGACCTGGATGAAACTCATGTCTTTGTATTAGCTGAGTTGGTCAGCTTCCTCCAGGAGAGAGTGGGCGAGTTAATGGACCAGAACTCGTTTCCTATTACTCAGAAGTGAGAAAAAACAGAGAAGTGAGATTACTGCAAGTTTTGGAACAGTGAATTTCAATAGCTTGGGCGGTTACTGTTTCAATAGATAGCACTGTGGCTTGTAAGTTCTACATAGAAGTAGCTACTCTAGAAAATGCATCATTTTCATAGACAAAATAGTCTGGAATTGGATTTTGTTTCTCATTTTGAAAGAATGTGGTATCTTTATTAAAATGCTTAAAATTATACACTTGAGGACTTCCATTGAGAATTTTTGATGCATGCTCTCTGGTTTTCCTTTAGGGTTTTTATCTTGCAAGATGATATGACCCAAAAAGTAGAGTAGTGTTTCTGTACTGGAATGCTGTATGAGGTCCTCTGAGATGTTGTGTTCCTGTGGAATTGATTGATTCTGATTATAGTGTGACTGATAAAAAGTAAAGAATGTCTGTTGAAGTATGATCTGTGCTTGATGGAACATCTCTCTAAGTTGGAGGCATGGTCAGATTTTGCTTTAACTTGATGGGTTTTGTACAGCAGGATGACAGTTGGTGTGAGTGTTCTGTTGTGTCGTTTGGGCTTGGGGGGCGTTGGGGTTTTTTTTGTTAAAACATGTTACAAATGCCCCATACTACTTTTACCAAGGCTGTGATTTCTGAGTTTGGGGAGTGGTGGTGGAAGTTTGGAGGGGAAGGAGAGATATCAAAGAATCAAGACAAAAAAAATGCATTGCCCTAGATCATCACAATTTAAAGGGGTAACAGAAATGGGAGAGCAGTCCTATAGGTATAATTGCTTGTATTTTTTTACTGATGCTGATAGTCACAATTATTTATGTGATCAGACTCCCATGCTCTACCTACAAACAAGAAAGCTGGGTTTGGATTTTTGCTTATATTTTTTTTTTCTTCAGCTTAGCTCTTCCTCCCATATTGCCCTTTGCTGCAAAGAAAAAAGCTTTGTAGTGTCATGGTTTTTTTGTTTGGATTTTTTTTTTTTTACACTGTATTTGTAACTTTAGCTCAGACACTGGCTTGGTTTTCAGACCTATTCATGTACATCAGATAGATGCCACCTTTTTGTCTTTGAGAAAAAGAACAAGTGTAAAGAGAAAGGCTCTTATAAGGAGCTCTCCCACTGCTGCTCGTTTCTCTTGTCCAGTAGATACCAGATTAATTGGTGGGTTTGTCCTTGTTTTTCGTTTGGACTGTTTTTTTGGTTTGCTTTTTTCCCCCTCGGGAATAGGTAATCTTCAGGAGAAAGTTTCACTAGATGTTGTTAATCAAAAAGCTGTCTAAAGAAAGTTCTGTAGAATTGTATTTATTCAGACTCATGAGCATGAGCTAATAGCCCTGTAAAATTTAACTTCATGTCATTTTTGGTACCTTCCATTTTCTCTGACTGTGTAGAACAATGAGTTTTGGTCCAAGTTGTTTAATCTCTTTCTTTTGCAAGTGGGTGCTTCCCTGGTCATGTAGATTAAGAACCAGCTACATGTCTTTACTTGAAATAAGAAGTTTAAACCTTATTTATAAATGGCTTGTGGTTTCTTACCTCTTTCTTGAGATTGACCTCAAGAGATTGATCAAACATTGACCTCATAATTGTTATTTTGTGGAAGATTATTGGGTGCTCATTTAATGGAGAAATATCAGTAGTTTTAACATGGCATTATAGCTTCGTACAATTTATTTAGAAGTGTCTGTTTCCTTTCTTTGGAATCCTAGTTTATTTTCCATCCAGATTCTTCTGAAAGGTAAATCATCCATCACTCTTGACATGACAGCGTTTGAAAAGTCATGTTTGGAATTCCATATGTTAAGCTTCTCGGTATTTAGTGTGTCTAGTGCTCAATTTCTATTGTGACTTTCCTTTTCAGTCTATAATAAACTTCTTGCAGTTCTTGTCTTTTTCTCCTGGTTAATTGTACAGCTTTGCTGCTGCATTCCCTGTGTTTTAGCTTATATTTAGAATTGATAAATGGCTTATGTAATAGAGAGGGATAGAAGTTCCAAACTGTATTAACTAAACAGTTAGGCATGCATTCTTTTACTCCCTGCTCGCAATTTGGTTTTTTTGAGCAAACGAGTTCATGGACTTTTAACTTCTAAACCTGCCAATACTTTCGATCCTTCTTGTAACCTAACAAGGCCTAACCGATTCTGTGCTGGAAGAATAAATAAAAGATGTAAAGATGCAAATTGGTATCATCAAATGTGGTCTAAGGAACTGAGTTCTTTGTAGTTCCTAGGGAAAAAAGGGTCTTGAATCAGGTAGTATGGTGAAGGAAATCCAATGAGGAAACTTTTAGGACTTGAGTATGTGTATGAATTAAAAAAGCAAACAAAAAAAGAACCCAAGCAAGGGTCTCTGGAATTTGAATAAACTTGGACCTCTGAAAGGTTTTGATTGTTTTTAAATGCATGTAGTCCTGGAACTTACATGCCTGGAACAACAACAACAAAAATATTTGCCCAGATGAAAGAAAAGTAGATACTAGTGTTAAAAATATCAGGACATTTTGAGATAGTTAGCATTTACACTTACAGATTTTAAATGTTTGTGCTGGTTTTGATTCAGGTGTGAAATATTGGTGAGGAGAGCTTGGAATGAAACACTGTGTTAAGGATATATTTTTTAAAGGCTGGAAACATTTGAGAATAAAAGCTTTAGGTGATCTGTTTAAATATATGCATGCTTTGATAATAGATTTGATAGGGTGAGAAAATCAGCTCTCATTGTATTTGGAATATTATATGGTAATTTAATGTTTGTATCCATAACTAATAAGTTCACTTTTTTGCTAGTATCTAGCAAAGAACTATAGTCTTCTCAGGTCCTGCTTGAGCAGCAAAAATAGAGCTTGAATGACAGACTTGTTGCTGCTTGTAAAAGCACCAAATTTTATCTTGAAGGGCTTTCACTGCTCACTTTTTGCTTTCAGACTGAGTTGAAAGTATTTTGTCTACTGAAAGAAGAGCATGGTGGAACAATTACCTAAAAGACACTTGAACTTCATTTATTACTTGCTACTTATTTATACTTAGATCTAAAAAAGATTGCAAGTTCACTTGTTTGCATTTTGTAATGGAAACAGTTGCTCTTGTGTAGTTACTGCAACTTGAACATGCTCATCAATACTGCTTTCATGAACACGTGCAGAAGCTAAAGAGTAGTATTTGAGAGAAAGATGAGAGAGATGTCTAAAGCAAGAAAGGAGAATTTGAATAATTTGAACAAAATGTTATGTGGGAAGAGAGCAATGGAAACTAAAAATGCAACTTCCTAGTAATATAAAGCAATAACATTTTTATTGAAGATTATGCGATTGGGCATTTTGATTTTTTTGTTGAAGCCTCCGACCTTTTTTGTTTATTAATGGGCTTCAGAGAAAGCTGTGTAAAAAGGAAATAAGCCTAAATGCTGTCACATATTTAGATAGTTTTATAAATTGTGGGATAAGCTAATTCTGGAGAGTGGGTTATTTTAGTGTGGGGGTTGGCAGCACAATGAATATGACCCCGGTTGGTCAGTATAGATAGGGGTTATAATGACTTGGTTAGTTTGTGACCAATGCCTAAGCCCCTTTTCCTTCTCTCCGGTACAACTAGCCCAGGAAGAACAATGTCCAGTGCAGTAAAGGAGGAAATAACCAACAATCACTAGAGAGAATGGATGGGGCCTCAAGAAAGAAAATAGAAAATGCAGCTGAAGGAAAATAGAGAATGCTTTAGGAAATTCTACCATTTTACCTGAGAGAACCAGACTGGGTGGATTTGACTCTGTAGCTAAACTGCCTGTGTTGTTTCATTAAAAAAGTAGGCATCTGAATCCATTTGAATTATAGTGGTTTTGTTTATTTGTGTAATGTACTTATAATGATAATTGGGGGGGTTGTTTTTGTTTTGATTTTTGGCTTTTGTTACTTAGTGCTGAGAGCTAGATGGCACTGTACTAAACCTTCTCCAAGTGCTGTTGTACGTCACGAAATCCTATTTTACAGTCTTTCCAGGTTTGTAGGGTACATTCAAAAGCATCTCCCTCTTTTTTTTTTCTTTTTGCTAATGTGCCATTACAACACATTTTACAGTTTTTTCTCACTCAGCTCTGCAGGGCCACCTCATGTGTGTGAGAACAATCTAGAGAACATGTATTTTATGCATTAACAGGATTGTTTACTGTGAGCTGAAGTAAACAGGATTGTTTACCGTGCATTGAAGATAATGGTATTTCATGGTGTCATTAAATGACTTATATTAACCTTTCTTACTTGGCATCTTCACAATAAAAGTGCCCAACTTCAGTCAGCCCCTAGGCTGAGATTGCAAAAGTAGGGCACTAAAAATCATACATAAATGTATGTATGTATGTATATATATATATATGTGTATATATATATATATATATGTATGAACAAGTTAATCATATAAACCAACACAGTCTGAGAGGTATCTTTCAATTAAGCAGTAGGCCATTACAGAAAACAGTAAGCTTTCGTGATAAATTTTTTTTGCAGTTCCAAATTCCACACAAATTTTCACACTGCCTCCTTGATTATCCCACAAATGATCCCATTGAAGCTGGTGGTGATTACTGTGAAATGAATGCATTACTCAGTAGGTTAGAATTGGGTGTCCATGTTTGTTTTGTAATTTAGACTGTGGCAAGGCCTATATGTGCTATACAAAATTAAGGATTCAAAATAAGTTGAAGTTCATAGTGATGAAAGAACATATTCTTCCTAAAGAAAGTCATTATCTTTGAGTTTATGACTTCACAGCTAATAAGAAATTTAAACAATGGGATATGTGATAGAAATTCGATGTGGAGCTGGGTTTTTGTTTGGGTTTTTTTAATGTGGAATAGAAGTAATATTTTACCCATCTTTGTTTCATATAAAAAGATTTTCAGGACTGAAGAGCTGACAATTTGAAGGCAGACCAGTAAGGGGAGCTCTTACCAATATTTTAAGCTGCTTTTAAAAAAATTGTTGCAGCTTGGGCAGTGGTGGTTCAGAGACTTATCATGCTTTGGAACATTAGATATGCTTTCAGGTAGAGATGAACGTTCAGCTTCAAAGGATCCTTCTAAAAAGATATTTGCTGTTGGAGATTTTGGAATATTTTTAGCTCAGAAATTTCTTAAATGTTTAGGTACCCAGTGTTTCCTTTCTAAGCTGAGGTACACAACCGTTTTCCATTAAAATCATGAGTCTGAAATGTGGTCTTCCTGTCAGATGTTACTGGTAGGTCTGTGTATCTCTACACCATGAGCCTGCTTTAGAAGTTGCTCCATATTAAGTTACATATTTTTAGTGAGTGTAAATCAAAAGAAGACATTGTTGATAAGAAGTAATGTTTATGAATTTTTTCCTCTTTATTTGCTCCTAATACAAAATGCATGTGATTGTAGGGTACCTATTCCTCAAATCACATGCATCATGCTGTATGGAAGAGCATGCAACATTCAATCTTACTGTATTTGAGTCTGCACTGGGGATTTCTGCATCTATATCCCTACAGTGTTGCTAACAGTGCATGCAAATGAGACAGATAGAAAGTTTTTCCCTCATTGGCCCCCCAAATGAGTAGCTTTATTGGTTTACACATATAGAATGATAAAATTCAGTACGTTCCCTAAACAAACAAAAAACTCCAACACCTACCAATTAAGTTTTAATATGAGGGGAAACTCACCCTAAGAACTTGAATATTTGGGATTGTATTTTTCATATAGACTGAAAAAGTAATTTTCTCACTTCTGATGGCATAGCACTAATAAGATTAACTGCTGACTAGAAACAGACTATAGAATTGCTGCCCGGTGAAAAAAATTTAAAAGTGAAAATTTTAGACCATTATTGTTAGCTTTCAGCTTTTTGTGCTTGAGCAATTTGAGGTGTTAGTAACAACAACTGTAAGGTTCCTGGAAGAAGTCTTAGTACTCATAATACCCATGCAGGAATGTGCTTGAACACACCAAAGAAAACCCATCCAACACCAAAACTGACAGATAATTGATTAGCCACATAACTAGCCCCTCAGGAAAGAGACAGCAAGCAAAATTTCTGGATGACTACAGATTGAAGGAGTTGGCTGTCAGAGCTGTACAGCTGTTCATTTTTCTATTACAGAAAGGATGGACCCAGCTGCAAATCGCAGGATGTGCAGAGTGATGGGTACACTTCCAGTTGCAAAGATACCACTTGCAGATAAGATAGTACTGCATGTTTCTGCAATGTTGGCATAGCTCATACGCTGTCAGTAGAGAGAGATACACACACCAAGCAAATGATCTCTCACCGTTTTGTGTGTTGTGCTCCTGATGTGAGCAGAGGGCTGAGATGGGATGGCAAAAGAGAAAAAAGGTAGCAAAGAGGGAGAAGAGTATTTTAGGCTTGTACCTTATTTTCTCTTAATTCTGAAAATGAACAAGATCAGAAGGAGCATAAGGATCAAAAAATTTACTTGCAATTAACTAGAACTTAATTGGTTTACAAAAGGTTCTGTGTTTATCATCACAGCCAACATATCACAAGGACTGGGAGAGCAAGTTTTCTTAATATTACACCTAGTATTCTACTTTGTCCTGAATGGGACCACTTTTCTATGTGGAATGATAGTGTAGTTTTACTTCCTCTTAATCTCTTCGTTCTCCTACACTGGCAACTTTATTGGGTAATAAGACATGTTTTGCATGTGTGTCATATGTATATCAGTATATATGCAGGTATTCCAGAAGCTAGGGATTCAGCAGCAGTGAGTAACCCTGGAATAATGATGACTTCCTGTATCGTCAACCAGTTTGAAATTAAGATATGACAGAAAAATCTCTTTTCAGCTGTAAAATGAAGCATGCTCCATATATTTGATTTTACTTTTGGTCTAAATGGAGACTAATTTTATCTTTTAATTTTAGGGAAGTTATGAAATCAGGATAAAACTGAAGAAAAAAGAAGCCTGGTTTCTTAATGAATATTTGAAATCAGTATTGGTAAGCACAACCACATCAAGGCAAATGTGATAGAGGACGGTGACAGCTTTATGGTATTGGCCAGGTTGCCATTTGGGCAGAGAGAGCTGCAAACAGCATTTGAGAGCAGCCCTAGAGTAGGGATGAGGAGGGGGCAAAGCTAAGCATCTGACCAAATCTATCAGGAGGACTAAGCAACCTGAAGTCTTGGAATCAGTAAACATTTCCCCTTTTGGCTTTGAGTAGGGTTTTTAAAAGCTATTTCTGCCTGTTTAGCCTGCTGTGTGACAGCAGGAGCCAGAAGGAACTGTAGGGAGTGGGAAGGAACAATTCTGAGGGTGGATGTGTTTCAGAAGGTGGTTCCTAAAGTAGTTTGCTGCAAGTATGAAAAACTAGACCAAATTGAGACTGCCTTTTCAATGTGCAGTTATTCTAGCTCATTTTTTTATTGTACTATAAAACAAAAGGAACTGGGAAGGTCCTATTAAAAAGTTTTACTGTTTGACTTGATAGCTATGAGAAGCAACCCACTACACCTCTATATATGAAACAGTGAAGGAAGCTTGCATGTAATGCATTTTTTCGTTGTCATCATAGTTACATGAATATCATAACTAAAGCAAGTGATAAAAACAAATAGAGAAGACTGTGAATATAGTCTACTTGGACTTTATTAAAGCCTTTGACACCATTTCCCACTGCATTCTCCTGGAGAAACTGGCTGCTCATGGTTTGGCCTGGTACGCTGTTTGCTGGGTAAAAAGCTGGCTGGATGGCAGGGCCCAGGGAGTGGTGGTGAATGGTGCTACAGCCAGCTGGCAGCTGTCACAAGTGGTGTTCCTCTAGGCTCAGTACTGGGGCCAGTCCTGTTTAACAACTTTATCAATGGTCTGGACAAGGGGATTCAGGGCACCTTCAATCAGTTTGCAGGTGACACCACGGTAGGTGGGAGTGTTGATCTGTTGGAGGGTAGGAAGGCTCTGCAGAGGGATCTGGACAGGCTGGATCGATGGGATGAGGCCAGTGGGGTGAAGGTCNTAGGGTGAAAGAAAGACATTCAACAAGTCGAAGTGCCAACTCCTGCCCTTGGGTCACAACAACCCCAGGCAGTGCTACAGGCTTGGGGCTGAGTGGCTGGAAAGTGGCCTGGCAGAAAAGGACCTGGGGGTGCTGGTCAACAGCAGCTGAACATGAGCCAGCTGTGCCCAGGTGGCCAAGAAGGCCGATGACATCCTGGCCTGAATCAGGAATAGTGTGGCCAGCAGGACCAGGACAGGGATTGTTCCCCTGTGCTTGGCACTGTGAGGCTGCACCTCAAGTGCTGTGATCAGTTCTGGACCCATCATTACAACAGATATTGAAACACAGGGGTGAGTCCAAAGAAGGGCAACAGAGCTGGTGAAGGGTTGGAGCACAAGTCTTATGAGGAGTGGCTGAGGGAGCTGGGGGTGTTTAGCCTGGAGAAAAGGAGGCTTGGGGGACACCTTATTGCTCTCTACAACTGCCTGAAAGGAAGTTGTGGTGGGGTGGGGGTTGGTCTCTTCTCCCAAGTAATAAGAGGAAATGGCCTCCAGTTTTGTCAGGGGAGGTTTAGGTTGGATATTAGAAAAAATTTCTTCACCAAAAGGTTGGTCAGGCATTGGAACAGGTTGGCCAGGGAAGGGATCACTAGCCCTGGAAGTTTTCAAATGGCATGTGGATGTGGCACTTGGGGATATGGTCTAATGGTTACCGTGGCAGTGCTAGGTTAACAGCTGGACTCGGTGATCTTAGAAGTCTTTTTCAACCTTAATAATTCTATGATTCTATAGTACCCTTACCCTGTGGGAGAAAGAGACTTTTCCTTGCCCAACAGTATTTCTTAAATTTTAGGGAGGAAAGGGATGTTTTACAGTCCTTACACTGAGTGGCATTACTGTAACATGGGGATCTCAAGGGGGAACAAACATAGAAAATTGGAGTGCTAATAAGGATAACCAGACCTTTCACATCTGGAATTTATTTTTGTGTCCTTCTAACACAAGGATTAAAAGGATCAGGGAAATCCCTAATCAGGTATTCATGAAAGTAAGGGTTGTTTCTTAAATCATTTTGTTTGGACATGGAGCTGCTTTCTATCATTGTATTATATTTTGCTAAAACCATTAAGAATGCAAACAGTCATATTCTTGCAGTGTATTTTTCTACTCTTAAATCTAGGTTGAAAGGTGTTTTTTTTCCAGTGGAATAAATGGACTTAAATATTTGGTCATGTTCCTTTACAGAACTACCCACAATAATGCAGGCATTATGCTGTAATTATGCTGGGTTTGGTTTGGTTTTTTTTTTTTTTAAGAATTAACATTTGATTTTACAACAATCTCGGTATTTGTCATATCTTCTAATATGGAAGGTGATAGTACAGACTATACTAATTTGGGACTCTGGTGCTAAACTGTGCTTAAGACCTTGAATATTTTGGTGGCTTTTCTCTTCTTATTTCACATTTTTCAAGAATTCTCTCTTTAGTTTTGAATTTGAATATTATCTCCATTGAATTTTGGGAAAAAAAATAAGAAAAGGACTGCTTAAGCTTTGCTGTGCTGTCTTTTTACTTGAACTTCTCATGAGACCACACTTGGAAATAAGAGGTTTTGAAGAAACTATATATGGCATGGGTCTCTGTAGATTTAAGCTAAAAAGATATAAATTTATATGTCAGCCATTAAGGCACTTGTCTGAAAAGCCTAGGGACCTTGGAAGTATTTCCACCAGCTGCTATTTGTTTTAATATTCTAACGTGCTCTTTGCTGAGAAAGTTATATTAATTTATCTTTTTTTATATTGTAGACATATTCAAAGGGCTCACTTTGAACTAGGGTTTCATAATGCTAAATTTCTTGTGAAATGCATGAAAAGGGAGCCTAACCTGATGTAGTAAATGAAATAGGCAGAATTACTCTCTTAAATAGAGCAACACACAGATAGTCATGTCTATTTCTCCTGGGCCTCCTTAGTACCCATTTCAGGTTTAATTTACCATTCTTCAATGTAATTGATCACTACTGTATGGAGAATTCTAGGTGAAGTCTTCCCAATACCAGTGCAATATTTTTCATATTCCAGAACTCTCTTTGAAATTCTGGAATTATTCACTTCTTTCATGATGTCATCAAATACCTTGAGAATACCAGGTATTCTCTTGCTGACTGACAGATGCAGATTTTTCTCCTCCTCTCTTTTCACTTGAAAATGATGCCTTCAATTTAAAATTTTCAAGTCCTTCAATTCATGACTTTGTACCAGCATATTTAATCCCACTCTTTTTAGTGGTCTGCTTCTGGGGGTCATCCATTGTTTTCTGAATGATATATCTATTTCGAGTCTAGGCTGTATTGTTGATCCTTAAGCTTGTGTCATCAGCAAATTTTATTAGCACACCCATGTTTTTGTTCTAAGGTCACCTAACAAAAATATTAAAAAGGTCAGTATCATGACTAATTCTTCTGGAACTCCATTTATTGTATCTCCTCAGTCTGTTTTCTTTGGAGCACCATGCACTGCCACACTTAACTAGTTAAGATGCCTTGCCATCTGTACTAATCCTCATGTCTTCAGTTATTATCTTGTGTGGCATTCTTTGAAATACTATGTAAAGTTAAAAAAAACCCAAAACAACCCACACACGAATATATTTCCCTTGTTTAGCACTGTAGTGGTTTGACCCTGCCTGGATGCCAGGCACTCACCAAAGCCATTCTATCACACTCCTCCACAGCTGGACATGGGAGAAAAAATATAACAGAGCTCATGGGTTGAGATAAGGACAGAGAGAGATCACTCACCAAATACTGTCACAGGCAAAACAGACTCAAATTAGAGATATTAACTGAATTTATTACTAAAAAAAATCACAGCAGGATAATGAGGAGTAAAATAAGACCTTAAAAACACCTTCCCCTCCACCCATCCCTCCTTCCCAGCTCCACCTTCTCCCCCTCACCAGCACAGGGAGACAGGGAATGGGGATTCTGGTCAGTTCATCACAATATGTTTCTCCCACTGCTCAGGGAGAGGAGTCCTTCCTCTGCTCCAGTGTAGGGTCCCTCCCACATGGGACAGTTCTCCATGAACTTCTCCAACGTAAGTCCATCCCACAGGCAACAGTCCTCCCCAGACGGCTGCAATGTGGGTCACTCTTCCATGTGGTGAAGTCCTTCAGGCATAGGCTGCTCCAGCCTAGGTCCCCCATGGGGTCACAAATCCTACCAGGAATCCTGCTCTAGCGTGGGTCTCCAAGGGTCTGCAGGTCTTGTTTTCCCTGTTCAGGTCTTGGAGAAGGGGGGCAAAATATATGTGGAAGGTTGGAGCTAGCACTTCCACAACAAAAATGAGGCAGGAGGAAGCTGGAGTGAACAGCCAGGCAACTGGAG
>VXAD01013595.1:0-86673 GCA_013399195.1 Dicrurus megarhynchus | reverse complement strand
CCGCCCGCTCCGCCGCCGCCGCCGCGCCGAGGTGAGTGCGGGAGGTTGGGCGGGATGGGCCGGGTGCTGTGCGGGGCCGCGGGCGGCTCCGGGGCTGTTTTCCTTTTGTTCCAGTGGGCGCCGGCAGGGCGGTCCCGCTCCCCGGGGGCGGGGGGTCCCGGTGCGCCGGCGGGACGTGCGCGTCCGCCGTGTGCCGCGAGCCGCGTCCTTCCCGCGGCGGTTCCCCTGCGCCCGGCGGGCACCGGCCGGGATGAGCCTCGGAATGCGGGCGGGAGGCTGCCTGGAGCCCCCGTCCTTCCCTTATACCTGCGGCTCCGGGCCGTGGGGCGGGGGTGGTGCCCGCCTTCCCCTGGAGGTCCGGGAGCGGCCGGGGGGTCCGGGAGCCCCGGGCGGCGGCGGGGAGGGAAGCGCTGGCTTTGGCTCCGGCATCACCTGTGACTCTCCGTGCACCGCCCGTAGCGCTGCCATTTGTAAATATTTTTGGTTTTTTCTTGTATTTTTTTTCTCCCCCCGTGCCCCCGCTGCGTTCCCCCCGTGCCCCCCGCCTTAGCGGGGTGGGGGTGCCCGGGGGGGCGCACGGTTCGGAATCGTGCCCCGCGGTGTGGAGAGATCCGCCTAAGGAGCGCAACTCCTTCGCATTCTTTGTGTTGTGTCTTCTCATCGTGCCTTTCAGTAAGCGTCTGTGTGCGAACGTGTTCGAGCACCTTGGCTTCCTAAAGGTTTCCGAAAAAGTGCAGTAGTCGTTTACCAATTCAGTGCTTAAATTTGACTTAGGCATTAGAGCAGACAATTAAAACCAGCTGTATGGGGTGAGATCAAAGGTCTGTCTTGTTTGGATTCCCGTTTCTGCAAGTGGCACATAGCAGATGCTTAGGAAACACCATAACAACAGGGTGAGCGTGCTGTGAATCTTTGGGAAACCAGCCAGGCCTCCAACAATTTGAGGTTAAGGGATTGCCTGAGTCAAATGTGATGTTTTTGTATTTAAGAGTCCTTTTTCACCCATGGCTTAGATATACGTGTTTTTCAAACGAGAACAAAACAAAGGCCTCTTAATAGAAAATTTTTATCTTTTAAAAAATATAATTGCACTCATATTATTGTCATAGTTAGTTTCATTTTGCCAGGATTAAATTTTCCCGTCCAAGGATTACTAATTCATGAGCAACATCCTGTGTTTTGAATGGGTAAGGGGTATTTGCAATAGGTATTTTCTGCACCTATGAAGACTGTAAATAAAAAAAAAACATGTTTGTTAATATTTGTTTTTACAAATTGTTTGCAAAATTTAAGTCTTAAAGTAACTGTTTAATAAAATGAAGTATAGTAAGAGCTGTGTTAAAATAGCAAGAGTTTTACCATAATACAATATTGACAGCTTTGGAGATGATTATATGAAGCACTAACATTTAACTGTGTATACTTAAGTTTAAAGACTTAAATTGTTGTCTCATTGCATCAAGATTTCTGGTAAAATTATTTTGAGGATACCATCACAGATTTTTCCATAATAGTAAAATCATGGTGATCCCTGGGGATGCAAGCTATGATCCTGTAATCCTAGTTCAAGAAATAGCTTCATGCCAGTAGTTCCTAACCTGATTGCTCTTATAAGGAACATTTGCACGAGTGGGCCTCATTTTTCACAGGCAGTGTGAATGTCAGGCAAAGTAGAGCTATTTCAAAAAACTGCATATTCCCCCACGCCCCCAATGGAATTTTGTAAGAAGGTCATTAGCAGTTTCTTGGGGGCTGAAAGGAGGTAGTGGGTTGATAGTGTATATAGATAGCTATTTATAAGATTAAAAATAGCTTAGAAAACTGACAACTATAGCTGTTATGAATGATTTTCATAGACAATTTTTTTTTTGTACATTGCATCACTGCTTCCAACAACAGACTGGATTTCTCACCTAGTCAACAGATGTTTATTGTAAAACCCTTAACACATTTCATTATTCTATGAAAATCCTACTCATGTTGAACTATACTGATCTCGTGATGGACAGTTTAAAATATTCAATATTTTTCCTTCAGTAAGGCAGTGAATAGATTTAAATGGTTCTATTGTCAGCTTGCACCAAGGAAGCTGTTGTAGTGCAGCTGATTCATTTTTATCACAAAAATTGATTGATTCTGCTGAACTTTCAAATAAAATCGGTTTTGTTTATAGCTAGCCTCTAGAAAAAGTTGTACTTGTTTTATGTAATTATTAAGCATACTTATAATACACAGTTTTTAGCAGTGATTTTCATCAGAAGGTCTCAAAGCACCTTGCAAAAGAATTCAGTGTAATTATTCTTTTCTTATCTTAGGGTAATTATTATCATGTTGTCTAGTGCTCGTAAAGAGATTATTGTAGAGATATTATTGCTATAAGAATCTCTATAAGAAGGTCTAATAATAAAATCAGACTTTTTGATTTAATTCTTTTTTTACAATAAAACCCCAACAAACTCACCTTTCTGTTTCTGTTGTAGCATTTTTATTTCATTTAATGGTGACTGAGGTAATTTCATACCATACCTTCCATGCCAGTGTTGGAAGCTAAGCCTGTGCTTTATGGAGAACAGACTTCTCTTCCTAGTGTCAGAAGAAACCTTGCTGAAGGCTTAACTAAATTCATTGATGAGTTAGAAAATTATTCAGGACAGTTCCTCTTAAGGTGATCCAAGTATTAATGGTGCACATCTCTAGTTCAGTTACCAGGGAGCTTGACTGCTCAGAGAGTTTGTCCATATGCCTCTTGATGTCGATCAGGATAAAAAAATGTGTGTGAATGAGCGAGCTACATGGCCAGCATCCTCATATCTTATGTGTTTTCCTTCATCTCTGCTATGGTAGAGCTGGTAGAAACGGTACAGAGTGTTTCATTTTTTTGAGTCACCATTTTTTGAGACACCAAAGTGTCTCATTTTTGTAGTGCATTGGTAGCAGAACAACTTCTGATGCTAGGGATGTGAAGTACACATCTTTAAGTTGTTTTCCAACTATCTCTATCAGTTGGGGTGTGCAGTTGATTATTACTAATTATATTATTGGTGCATTTTCATAGTTACTTAGGACTTCAGGTCTTACGCTGGGTTGATAGTTGGCAGAATAGAGCAAAAAGGTAGGGTTTTTTTAAATTCAAGATAATACATTAAATCATTGTCATTTAGGGACAAGTTAGGAAATGTATGGTAGATTTGATAATGGAAGGATTATAATTTGAAAACTGTATAGTGTACTATATGCTAAATAATACGGAAACTGTATTCCTAGACAGTGTAATGCTATGAAGAAGTATAAGCTTGTATAACTTAGATCTAAGCTGTAAACCTTTTATTAAGGGGAACGAAGGCTTAGCTACTGTAATGAAATGTTTGTCAGAAGTTGGGCAGGTGTAGTCAGTGATTTCAGTTGGCTCTCTGTAGAAACAACGCCTTCTTGTTGGCAGACTTGCATCTAGATTTCACTTTGATCTGTGTGGTTTTGGATTATTTGGAAAAAGGTCCAAGAGGAAATGTTTTGGGAAGTCCAGTTTCAAGAAACTGCCTATTGCTGTTCTCATTCTTTTTGTGTGACTCTTGTTTTGATCCATGCTTGTATTATTTGATCCATTGTTTCTCTGTTGTGTAATTTTTAACTAATGACTTTGTTTACATCATTTTACAGTACTTAAAATTTAAGTATGTTTTAAATGGTCCACAATAATAGCTTTCACTTTGTGCTCACACCCGTGAAAGGCCTTAGTATTACTCTGCTGTGTGCCATATCCTCGATAGCTATAATATATCAAAGCTGATCTGGAGAACCTCCCACTGGAAAGCTGGGCTGTTTGTGTAGTGTGCAGGTCCTTTGTTGCCTTCTGCATAGTTGGAGAGCTAACAGACCCAGGTAGTAGTCATACACTTTCCTGATGCCCTGCGTTTGAATAGTCTCCAACATCCTTGTGTAGTGCAAAATACTCCTGCAAGACATTAGCTTGAAGATTGACTCTCCCGTTAAAGTATAAAGATCCCGCATTTCTCCATACTCACATCAATCCATCCTATCAGTTCTTCCTCTGCTTTGTAAGTGCTATGGAATAGGTTCCTCTCCTTTAAAAGCACTCTCTTCATGTAATATTTGTTGAAGCAAATAAATAACAGCTAAACTGTTTTCTAAATAAAATCCTCGTATATCTCGTTTCACTAGTTTGAACAGTAATTGCAATGTAAAATTTCAAAGGTGGCCAAATCCATTCACACAAAGGTGGCCAAATGCATTCACATACAGCCATTTAAAGAGAATTAGTGCAAATACTATACCAGGCACCACTTAAGCAGATGAAAAACATAAAAAAGAGCCATAAATGTTGGACACAATATGCAAGAAAAGAATACATCTGCACGTATAGCAAGAATGTGATAGAAGAGCAGTGCTTTTGAAGGTAAGTAGCAAATAAAGTTATTGGGAAAAGCAAAGGTTGACTGCCTGCTGTGATTGTGATGGATCACAGTCCACAGGAGACTCTTTAGTTGGAGAAAGACCATAACTAACAAAATTCTTAAATGAGGGAGAAAGCACTCTCACTTCTATTCTCTTTTGGATGCAGTATCTAGTACAATGGGAACCTTGGTCTTTTGGGCATCCAAGCATTAGTAACAATGTTATTGCTGCCTCTGCTTTATAAAGAACAGATCTCTCTCTTCTAATGGAATGGTGGGATGACTTTTATGAAATCCTTTCAGTTGTAAATAACTAAAAAGTGAAACACAACCCTAGAGATCTACCTGTCTGAAATCTGATTAAAATACACAGAAGGTAGATTAACTAACACAAATGCTGTCTTGAAGATCATAGAGTATGGATAATAGTTACTGTTGCATAAAAATAGAAAAAACATTACTCATAAAGCTATTTTAAGTGTTAAGCAAAACTTTTAAGGGGGAGTGAATTCAGCTAAGGGAGAAGGAGGAAGAGTTATATATTTGTGGCGTCTTCCCCGGCTCTCACGAGTCATGTAAGTATATTAAGAACTGTTACTATATAAATATCTTGGCTGCTATACAAGTGCCCTACATAGTGTTTGGAAATGAGGGACTTGAACAGTGTAGGTGTTGAACCAGCTTTAGATATTGTACCTTCCTTTTTCCTAGGCATAAAAATATGGACCTATGAATGGCATATCAGCTCTGACCAGAGATGTTTCTACATCAGTGTCTTGTTTTTAACAGTGAATGGCAGTAGATGCCCAGGGCAGAGTATGATAGGGTGTGCAAATAGCTGAGTGTCTGAAGAGAAGTTCACTGAGTTCTAGCAGGGTGCAGTTCAGGGGTCTCTGGGCAGATGGTATTTAGTCATTTGGGTTTTAATAATTGTGAATTTATGCTACCTTTTCTTCGAACCCTTGATAGCTTTAGCATCTGCAGCATCCTGTGACACAAGAATGACAAAAGTTTAACATGAGCACTTTTAGTTCATCTGTTGCCAGCTTAAGAGTTACAATCCTCCACTCCTTTAATTTGCTTGATGTAAAACCCTGTTATTTTTAGTTTGTAAAATTTGATGGGAAACTTTAGTGGATGAAGTTGACTGCCTGATGTGGAACACATATGGAATGTCAGGCCTTGTATGCAAACTCTTGTTTACTGAGAAATATAAAGAAAGGACTCTTCATAAAAGTTCTTTCACTTTCAGTAAAGTCCAGTTTATTTATGCATTGCATTTTTCTTAACATGGAACCTGAGAAATCCTTGTAGTGAGTTTTGCTCTTAGCAATGTATCTTTTTGTAAAGACTATGGTGTTCATATTTACTGAATATGAATTGTCTGTAGAAACATTGTCAGCATAAAAAGCTGGCCTGTGGAAAGTAATTGCCAAGTTTATAAGACTGAAGAAGGTTTTGATTGAGGTTTTAGTGTGCGCTTTCTGTAGTTGCATAGCAGAAGACCAGTCGGTATTTTACCCATATTTGTCACATTAGTCATTCAAAAACAAGTAAGACGTTCCTGAATAATTTGGGAACAGAGCAGTATGTAAATGAAATGGCTCTTTCCTATGGTCAGTACAGGAACTTTAACTTAATCTGTAAAGAAATAATGATATAAACCAAATGGGTTTGATTTGCATTTTCAGACTTGGATTGTGCTGGAGTCTGTTGAGGACTTTTCCAGTTTGATGTGGACTTATCCCTGGTTTGGATTTCTGCTTCCTTCTCTTACCTGATAGGGTTTGTTAGCAGATGTTTACTGATGTTTGATGCTTAAGGCAAAGGATGCTTTATAGCACATATATATGTATTTATGGGTTTTAATTTGTCAGATCAGAAAATGGGGCTACAGCTTCCAGTGTCCAGTAACTGTTTATGAATTCAATTGGCTAAAGCAGTTAAAGTGTTTGAATTCTAGGAGAGATTTAAATAAGTGCATTTGAATTTTATAATGACATGGGAAGAAGCTATGCAGTGAAAATCTGTTAACTTGCATGAATGATCAAGGGATAAAATTAAACCAGCTCATATTACAGGTATGCAGTTTGGAACCATTTGCTGTTTTCCCAAGGTGGAGATGAAGATACTTTTTTTAAAAAAGATTAAAAAAAGATTAGAGCACTGGGGGAAGGGACATGGTTCTTCTAAAGATACCTATACAAAGTCTTATTGGGAATTGTAACAGAGCACTATGAGCAAGAATTAGTCTGTTTTTCTCCACAACAAAAACTTTGATGCAGCAACAGGGTTCCATTAAAAGCAAATACAAATCATAGGATTAAGTTCTCTTTCTCTGAGTTACTGACCTTTTAGAGGTGGATTCCTTCCAGATTTGCCAGCTCACCGAGGAGACATTCTCTCTTCCTTTTTACCAGTAGAATAACCCTGTGGAACACATATTCAATCCAATATAAGTTATTTCCCAGTGTTGCAAAGAGATTTTCTGAATTTGAAAGTCTGTTCACTGGACCTGTAATAAGATTGAGGAAAGTATACTATATATAAAAAAGTATAATTTGAGCACAGTACTTTTGCTAGGAATATGCCTGTACAGTATTAGTCCCTCCTCTCAGAGGCATTAGGGACTCATGCTGGGTAAATACAGTGGCAGTATCTCCTAAAAAACATTTCAGCCTGCATGCTGCAAGTCTGATTAGCAAGGTTCTAGTCTGCTCTTCTGCAGAGGAGATGGACATGGAGAGAAGACGTAAGTGAAACAGAGCAAAAATGAGGTGACAGACACATTTCATCCACATAATATCACAAGAACTGTGTGTTAGATACTTTGTAGTAGCAAATTGCTGACTGTGTCTTTTAAGGAAACATATTCTGTCAAAAAATACCCATATCCGATGGATAAATAACCAATACCTGGATGACAGCGAGATGATGAAGGCACAGGAACGGGGGTGATGTGAAGCAGTATGAGAATTTAATAACCTTATTGACTCTTACAGGTAGGATTCATGATGACTTTTTAAAGGAAGGATTTTAGAGTCTGGCTGCTGTGGCTTTTGCATGGTATCTTTTAAGTCCTGATAAGGAGTTACAGAGGTCTGCATTTGTTTCCTTAGTTGTTATGAATTAGAAGTCAGTAACAGAAACCCCTCCCACAAACTAGTACTTACTTTTATTAACAAAGGAATAATTTGGAAACTGCTCTTTCTTCCAAGGATTTAAATGAGAGACCACTGAATAGACAGTGATGTTGTAGCTTGGGAGTTGAGGAAGAAGGTGTATAGAAAATTCTTAAAATACAGTTTAATTTTCAGTACTGTATTGGTTGGTTTTAAAGTTATTATTAATACAGAAAACAGATGATCTGAGTGATGGTTGTTCTGGGCTAGAAGTCACCACTAATGCTGCAAGATCTCATAAAAGATAATCTCCTATTTCCATGAGATGCAACCGTAAAGTCTTTTGTCTCTGTCATAGGAAGTTTATGTTCCGAAGGTTGGACAGTTGTCTTCCTCATCTCCCTTTGGAGTTTGCTTTAAATATTTCTGGTGGCTTGGAGAGAAAATATTTGTGATATGATTGTCTGGTGCTGTGGTGTCAAGCTCTTGCAATTTTAAAATAGTATTATTTTAAAATAGTATTGCTTCTTAAAGCTCCAGAAATACTAGGAAAACTTTGTTCCCTGCTTTGGATTTGCATTTGTGTCCATCTTTATCATCCAAGGATGCACAGGGAAACCAAGAAATAGCCAGCATTTGTTAATGAAAATTCTTCTAAAACAATCAAATGATCTTTGCATGGGAAATGATAATACAATTTTTATAGTCCCTTCAGGAGGAGATCTGCTACTAGTTGTCCATTTTTTGTTACGAAAGATGTAATGGCACAGATACTTTGTGAGGATTTGGATCATACTGATTTGCCTCCAGCGGCGTTGTCACAGCTTTGACAAATATCATGCCTGATGACTGAGTGTCCACAGTGATGTGCAATTGTCTCTTTTCACTTACATTTACTTCCACTTTGTTTTCTTGGTGTGGAGACTTAAGATCTCATGGCCTTCTGAGCCTAATGCTTGCTCAAGCTGTGGAATAACTTTTCTGCCTTGGAGTATTTAAAAAGGTTTGGATTTTGCCTTCTACAGTGGCAGGACTAGCGTGGAAGGACTGAATGGAAGATCCTTAAGTGCTGACATTGCTCAGTTTTGTTTCTGTTTTGATTGTCCCTAATGACATTTTTGAGTGCACACATCCATGTGTCGGGTGATAACACTTGGTAAGAATAGGCTTGAGGTGATGCAGGTTTAATGGAGAAAGCACTGGAGAACCTTCAGGGAGTACAGGAGTTCCTTCAGTTGGCGCTCTTGATTAGGCTGGGGGCTTGGGGGTATGTGTGGTGTATTTTTTGTGTGTGTTTTCATGTGTTTGTTATGTTATGTTTTTGATTTCAAATTACTTTTCAGTGTTTAGGACAGTTTCTTCCAGTCTTTCTGGTTAAGAGTTAGGACTGCATTTCCTGGATGCTGATATTGTTACTGTCTTTGCCTTCATTGAAATTTAGAATTTTGCAATTTTGTGGAATGCCAGGCAAGAGATTGCATTTTGTTATTGCTTCCTCATTTCCTCTACATCTTTATAGCAAATGTGATCAGGAGAGAAATCTTGGGGGTTTCTTTTGTTTAGTTTTAAAGCACCTTGTTCTGTTAGCTGATCTAAAAACCTACCTGGAAAATTACTCCCATTTAAAAATAAATAACAATTGCATGCAGGCATACTTGGTTGCACAGCAAGACCTATTTTTAGGGAACGTTTCTGCCCTGTTTTTACTTCATTTTAGATTCAGAGTTTCACCTTCGTTTGAGACATCCTAAGGAATTTTGGCTTCTTTTCCAGTCCTTCGTGATAGATAAATGCGTGCATCCTCTGGATCAGATTTCAGAATTGTTTTTTTGAGGGAAGCCATGCTTATCTTCAGATAACCTCAGGTATTCCAGTAATTCCTAGTGTATTTGAAGTTCTGCCTCAGCTTGTTTGGTGTTTACTCTTAGTGGATCTTGTAGTTGGAGAGATGAAGTAGGTTGTAGGAGGCTGCTGCTATGTGAGTACAAAAACTTAAAAAGCAATTGCAACCTCATGCAAATGGGTGTTCTGATGAAATGATGGTTTAGAAAAAAACAAAAGCCAACCTATGTCAGTCTAAAGTAACACCTAAATTTTGTTTTTTTTTTTTTTTTTTTTTTTTTGTGCGCTAGCTGATGATTACAGCAGCAGATAAGGAGACAGAACTCCTGTAGGTCTCTCAATTCTACCATAAGCTTCTGTATTGCCTTGAGATGCTTAAATTGTCTTTTACTTAGCAATAGAATGGGAAAAATGCTATTTTACTACTTTTCTTAGAATCACTGACACTAGTAGAGCCTAGAGTAGACACCAACATGACCCTGATATTTTGAACCCTTTATCCTAGGACACTGGATAAAGGGTTCAAAATATCAGGGTCATGTTAAAAGAAATGGTCTAGTTGGAGTTGAGCCAAATGTTCACTCAACTGAAGATGACTAGACTAGGTACACCTTAAATTAAAAAGGTTGCAGAAGGAGAGGGGTCTTAAATGGGACAGGTGAAACTATAAATATTGTTATGCAATTCCTTATTTCCTGGTGTTCTTCTTGATTCTTGACTGTGAACTCTTGGCTTATCACTTAATGTCTGTAAACCATCAGACACAGCAATGCTGCTAAAGTTACAATACTTCAAAATATTATTAATAATGGCAAAAGTGCATGGCTGGATGAGGTACCCACACAGGGCATGTATTTGAACATATCCACTAAAGCACACTTGTATTGAAAAATTCCTCCATATGTTTATAGCAGATAGTGAATCACAGGAAGGGTCCACAGCATTGCTTAGAGTACTGTGTGTTGGGAGTTTCGGGAGTTAGCAATGACAAGTCTTTATCACCCATTCATTGGTAAGGGTGTAGTTGTGAAAAAAGGTTAGTTCATTTTATTCTCCCCTGTGTAATAGCGAATATATCTGTAGAGTATTCAGCTTTATTCATAGAGATGCTTTTTGGCTGCAGATATTTATGTAAGGTTGTGGGAGTTTTCATTTTCACAGTCCTTTAGCAATGTTTGTATTTACTGAAGCAGTACAAATAAAGCAGGGATGCTCTTTTGTTGGAAAGTCTTAGCCTACCTGTTTGGGATTGTTTCTGGGGAACAGACTGCTAATTCCTGTTACAATTTTCTTTAATACTCAGCTCAGCTTTTATGCCCAGATTAATTTTTGGACGGTGTGTTATACAATATATAAAATATAATGTATCAATGTCAACGTTAAGATGAAAATGAAACGTTAGTTATGTAGTCTGAAGTTCCGCACAGCACTGTCCTTGGATTGTATGAGAAGATGAATGCTTACATTAAACTAGTGTTCTTTTCAGAGGAAGTAAGATGTAAATTCACAATACAGGTATGATGCTTGCTCTCACACATAGTCAACTGTTAATAGGCCTGTTATATAAGATATAGGTAGAGACCTTGTGAAGAAGAGAATTGTACTCCAGGCAAATAGGCAAATACAAAGTTCATCAAGTCACAGAGAGGAGTAAGAAAAGTCAAGAAGGTCCTTGTTTTGCAGCTTGTGGGTGTTTTGGTGCAAATGTTTATTCAGAAATTCAACCAAACAAATGAAACATGCCATGAAAAATGCAATGAACAAAACTGCATTCTTTTGTGATAATTTTCTTCGCTGTTTTTCTTAAGTTGTGATGCGAAGCTTCCTGTGTGTCTCACCTTGAGCTACTTGTCACCTCTCTTTGTAACGTGTCTTGTTCACCTACCTTTTTTTTCTTTCTGTTTTTTGAGGGACTTTGCAGGTTTACTTGTCTTCTTTGAGTAGCTGAGTAAATTCAGGGATCTCTCAGGGATTTAAATTCATCAAAAGGTGATTGCACTGTCATGTTTCTTCCTTTTTCCCTGTGCATTTATGAGTTTTTCTTTCAGGACAGGCTCCTGTGGCTATGTGGATGATACTGTGCACAGATCCTCAAAGTGAGACTGTTAAGGTTTTTGCTCTCTAGACTGTGATGTTTGTTAGGTGGCCTGTACCATAGTACTCAGGTCTTTTCTTTCAAGCTTTTCTTGCAGGATATTTCAAAGCTGTCTGTTTTAAAGTAGAAAAAGTGATAACAGGGAGGGAAAAGTTGAGGGAGATGCTGGATACCATACCAAATAAAACTCAAAGAAGTGCACAGCTTGTTTGGCAGCATTAGGATCTCTAGTGCACTTTGCAGCATGCTTGCTGTGAACTGACAGCCAGAGACCTTTTGTTCACTGTTTCAGAAAATTTCAGGCCCAGAACTCTGGCCAAAACGGTGTTTAGACAAAAAATGGTGTATAGGCACTGCTCTGAAAGCCATAGTTTCCCTTCTTATGTTGAGGTTTTCAGACTCTATGCCATACTCTCTACTATTTAAAGGATCAAAGGCTTAATAAACATGATACTTCAAACTGAATTATTTGCTCTAGCAGCTGTTCACATGAAGTATCTTCTGCAAAATTTTTTGGGTGTTTAGAAACAAAGGGGGCAAATTTTCCTCAAGTAGGTTTGTTTATCTCTGGTGGTTTGTTGATTTTTTGTTTGTTTTTTGTCACTCTCTAGATTCAAAATCTTTACTGATTGTAAACAAGACATTCTCTCTTGCTGGTGATAAGGCTAAATCTGCCCTGGGACAATTGGTTCTTTCTTAGCATGATGTCAGTGGAAAGCCTGAAAATGCTGCCACACAGCAGCTAGGAAGGCATTGTTTATTGTCAGTGGCTTGTCAGATCCTTTGTATCATAGAAATTGGTTGTGTATAGCATAGTAGTGACATCCTTCGGTCAAATGCCCTGACTCTTTGCGGTGATACCCACAATCAGCAGGGTATCATAGTGTGTTCATAGCTTGAGAATATAAAGACACATTTTGCTGAACCTAGGCCTTGATCAACTGGAAGGATTGCTTCCTGCTTTCTACTGCTGTGTTTTTTGTTGCATGTTTGTGTCATGCAGAAATGAAAATGAAACAAAGGTACACAGGTTTTGGGATGAAGCAGATGTATTGGTTGTCAAAGAGGTATTTTTGCGTGTCCTATCCTGTTCCCCCAGCCCTGTTTTGTGGTTTCAGTAGTAGACAAAAATATGTCTGGAAAGCATCCAGCATGAGGATAACAGTCTTCTCTCAGGACTTTGCAGTCTGTATGATTTTTTTAAGGCAAACACCTATTATATATTTCTCTCAGTTGGGTCTTTAAGAGAATAACATGAAGGGAATCACTGCCCTCCTAAATTTTTCTTCAGCGATTTCCTCTCTTTTGCTTACGTGCTGATTGTACATTGTTTTTTAAATAAAACAGTCCTATCTCCCTATGTGGACTTAGTGTCTAATTCATGGAAACAGGATTGTCTTGCATAGTGGATTTTATGAACATGTGATTTCTCATGTCGAACAATGTAGCATTTAATTAGCATGCTAATGAAAAAATACATCAGTAACTTTGTTTTTGTTTAGTTTGGGTTTGGTTGGGTTTTTTTTTTTTTGAGTGTAAAAGTGTCTTACAAACATTATTACTAGTCTGAAGGACACAGATTCTCCCACTTCCTTCCCCTCCAAACCCTGTATCCCTACAAAGCTAATTAAACATCCCCTGTACTGGATGGCTGATGTGCTGTTAATATGTGTGTACAGACTCTTGGCCTGTTTACTCAGTCCAGGTACTTGATACCATGCCTGAAGTCTGATTTGGGCCTTTTGGCCAAGAACTTTAGCATCATGGCCTCAAAATAAAACTGCATGACTTCTACATGTTAATCTAGTGCTCATTTTACCTTATGAACCACCTGTGTCTTTTCAGTATGGCCTTAATTCATCCCATTTTCCCAGAAGGAAACTTGCTCCTTGAGTCGTTGCTTTCCACTTAGAGGGATTCCCTCCAGCTCTGCCATCAGCTGCATGACAGGGATAATGCTTGTCATGACCTGATGTCACAGCTGGAAGGGAGCAGATCAGTCAGTGGTCAGGTTGGAGCCAGCTTCTAAAGATTGACTCACTGCTGCCATGTGACACTGCACGGTTTGGCAAATAACCACTGCAATTTTTCTTGTCGTGTGCTTATGTAGGTGGCCTTGAATGAGGGGAAGAAGAAATACAAAACTCCGCAATAGCGCCTGTTATGGACTGGATATATGCATTGTTCATGCCATATTCATTCATCTGAAATCTTGTGGATGGTGAGATTGAAATGATGAAGACTCTTATTTTTTCCTGAAGCTTTGAATTAAGTAAAACTAATTCATCCAAAGGGATTTTTTTTTTTTGTCTGTAAAGCAGACAAAATAAGTTGAAGTCTGGCTTTGTCCTTTTGATATGTCTTTTCCTGCTGTACCTGATAGAGACTATCACAGGTCTACTGCTGAATGATTAGAAGAGAATGTGTGCTTGTACCTCATGCAATTCACTTTAGAATTTGGCTTTTAAGCTTGGTTTATCTTCATTATTAGCTTTTAAACTGAGATTTGGGACCTTTTTGTGTTGTGATGGAAGTGCAGACATGGGTCTGTAATGGAAGAGGAGCCTATGGCAATACCATTGCCAAGTCTTTTTTTACTATGCTGTGTTAGAGAACATTTACAGGGTGGCTAAAAATGGATATAAAAAGACACTATTTTAAAGTAGGACTTTTTGTCTTAGTCTATTGTAGTAAATTTAGCCTTTCATAAAAGTTGTCAAATTGAAATAAAATAGCTTTAATAATAAGTAATGTGAGTATGTATTGCTTAAATGTTTTTGCTGAGATTTTAAAAGTGCATCAGATCACTAAAATGAGGGAAATTGCTGGGTAAATAACTGGGTTCAGTTTGCTGAAGGAGCAGATCAGCTTGCAGCAGATTTTCTTCAGTAGTCATAGAGGAAAAATTGTGTTTATTTCAGTATAGTTTATGTGAGGTTTTATTTCAAGGAGAAACTGAAAAGGATTTTCTTCTTAGAAAATGTAAAAAATCAGAAATTTGATGTTGAGATCAGCTATTTCTACTGATGTAGTGATGCAGCATTTAGAAAGTCACCTCAGTTCACAAGCTAAAGATAGTTCTTCCTTTTATTTAAAACAAATTAATTTTCAATGAAAAACATGATTAATATGAATCCGAAACATCTAGCGTGTAGTTTTATTAGTAACATTCTCTAAATCTTATAACCTTGGATTCCTGTAAATGGAATTCTAGTTTCCTTTGAAAGTAGCTTGATACCATTGAGAGTTTGGAAGATAATTCTAGAATGCAATCCTTTAAAATATTGCTTTTTTGGGTGGATTTTTTTTGTTATCCCCAGCAATGTTGAGGATTAGACAGACATTAGATTTTGGGCTGTTGTTAGCCTTGTTATAGGCTGGGTCTTAAAACACTTCAGAGTACTTGTGTACTTGCAGTGTTATGTATGCATATATTGTTTGTCAGTGGGACATATATGGCAGTTTGGAGACCATTGTTCCAGAAAGAAAGACCATTTAACCATTCTTTTTTTGAATGCAAAATTCAGAATGTCTAGAAATGGACAGAAATGTTTTGAAGCAAGATAGAAATAGACTGGAAAACATCAGGTGAACTAAACTCAGGGGTGACGGGATTGTACCACAGACTGGAAGCCAGTCATGTTAAATTCTGCCTTCTTATTTCAATGCTATCTTTCCCTTCAGTATTAGGAAGGTTGCTCCAGCTCTGTCCTACGGGGGAAGTGCCATGGTATAGCTGAGCTGAGCTGACATCTTTCTGTTTCTGAAAGGTCTTCCTGCACCTTAGTCTTGAGCCTGCTCCTTTGCTGCAGTTCTGACACTCATCTGACCTGTCAGTGATTTAATCCAAATCCCTAAAGCCACAGAATATTTCTCACTTTTTTTAATATTTATTTTATGGTGTATTAAGAAACTGAGTCCTCCCAAGGAGATGTCAGACAGGCACCTGGCAGTGAAAACAGAGATGAGGGCCAACTGGATCTAGGAAGGGAAATTGAAGTGGGTCACTGTGGTGGCAGAGATTAAGAAATCTTTCTATGGCATAGGCTGCTTTGAACAGTTTGCTTGTCTTGCAGGCCTTTAGGAAGGAATTATACTTACTTATCTGACAGGGCTGGTAAGAAGACACTGTAGTCTGTGCATTCAAGGCATCATAGGGTGTGAGAGATTTTATAGAAGCAGTCCTGCCTTCATGTATATGGAATGTACTATTACTTTGGCCATAAAACTTTATTTCTCAAGGGACAAGATGTCATAGAGCTGTAGGATTGCCATTTGTAGTGGTTGACTCTGCCAGTCACATACCAGCTCTTCTGTTGACGATGGATGAAGCTCTCTTAGTAATTTTGTGGTAAGACTGGGCTCTCTGAGTCATTGAAGGTTGCTATGAGAAACCCAGTAGTGTTTCCATAGGGCATAGCAATGTAATTATAGAAGCTTCATTTGAAAATTGGTGAGGTGTCACTTATTTGTAGCTCTGCTTCAGAGCAAGAGCAACAATAAATGTTGAACAGAGCAGATGACCTGCATGTATCCCGATTTTCTCTGCATCTGCATGTGGCCTTCCAGGAGATGGGCTTGGGTTTGCTTTTAGTCTGTTGGAGCTCCTGCCGATCTGGGTACTGTTCTGAGAAGCAGCAATAAAGGACATTCCCTATCAACCCAGAGCAGTTGCTTTGTACTTTGGCTTTTGGCTCTTGCAAGGAGAGCAACAGATCCAGGAATGACAGAACACACTGGATGAGGTAATGTTATTAAACAGTAAATGCCTTGCTATGCTCTGCGTAAAAATTTTGATAAAATGTTGAAGCATTGAGAGAAAATAATCCTGCAACATCTGTAAGGCTCTACATAGGAAACACCTATGTTTTATTGTAGAACATCCCAGCATATGTGCTCCCCATCCCAGTGGGAGACTGACTGCCTGGCAGAAGATAGTCTGTAATCAGATCCCTGCAGCTCTGCATTGCTCTAGTGTGTCTGTTTAGAATCTAGCCGTGTCTTGCTTCGTTTTATGGTTCATATTGCTTTCTGTGAGATGGATTTCTTCATCTGAAATGAAAATTGGTAAACATGCAAGTGCAAAATAAAGCTTGTGAGTTAGATTTATAAAAAGCTATGTTATTGGTTTCAGTCGACTGAAATATCAATTTAACTATTTTTTTTGGATGTTAGCTTTAGCTTCTCAAGCTTTAATCAACATGACATAGCTTTCCAGCCTTGTTTCCTAACACTGGCTACAAGACTTCAGAAGGTATTTAACTACAGTTAGTATCTGAAGCAAAATCATGTGGATTGGAAATGTTATTATTTTATGGACATTTTGCTCTAAAAAGGGGGGAAAACGTCCATGAAACTTGTTAATACTGTCTCCTACCTACTTATCCAATAGAAATAAAAAATTATATGCAAGTTAATTAAACAGACCAGATAGGCTTTGCAGATAATTTATAGCTGTCTTAGAATACTGAGGGTGGAATATCTCAGCCTACGTGGATGGAAACAGGAAAGAAGTGTTAGAGATTTCTTAAGTCTAATGCTATACTTCGATCACTCCTGAGAAGGGAGAAGAAATTTTGGGTTTGTGAGCAGGCCCCTTAAATGTCACGTTTGTGTGGGATTTTTTGTAGTTAAGTTGCTTAAGGACTTTGTGTACAGTAGGGATTGCTAGGAAAGAATGGAATATTTGTTTTATGGGTTATCCATCAGTAAAATGTTGTTTATTCCAATTCTTAGTGATAGATTCTGGTAGGATTACTGTGGAATTGACACTGTGGGGAATAAAGATAAAACTGTCATGTTACATATCTCTCAGGTGCATTAATTTGTAAAATTATTTGTTCCTATATGATAATTGCCTTTAGGGGTTAGCTTTTTGCAAGCTTACTGTGGAACATTTATCCGTTCAGTTCTATGTTAGGGTTATTTAACATTCTTGGAACAGTGTATGCCATCTCCTTGCACTGTCTTATGGCTTTGTGGTTTTATTAATACACTGAATTCCTCATCCTAGGAATGTAATGAGCGGGTTATTAATTTTTTTTTCCCTCCCAGATAATCCTAGCCACCTTTCCACATTCTGTTTTGACCACTGACACAAGTATTACACAGCCCCTTTTACAAGAGAAATACGTTACGATATCGATGTAAGGAGAAATAGCAGCAGCAGTAAAGCAGCTCTGCTGTGATGGTGTACAGGTATAAACAAGGAAGTATATTTACATGTAATGTCTTGTTTTATGTCTTTTTAGAAAAGAAATAGACTGATTTCAGGCAAACGCAGTCTGTGGATTATATATTAAGTATAACAGATTTTTTTTGGTTTTTTATATATCTTGTATCATTTTAATCAAGCAGCCCAGTAAGGAGTTGTTAGGTTGACAATCCAATGAAGTCAGCATCTTTCAGGTATTATTTGAGGTTTTAGAGTCACTGAGCAACTAGATTTCTCCATATTTAATTTAGGTATTTAATTCTTTTAATAGCTAGGAATAGAATTTTTGTGTTCTGATATTGTAATTTCTGTATGTTCATCATCTTTGTTTCATGCTGTCATTCAGCAGAAGAGTAAGTGAAAAGTAATAGATAATTTTGTTGTTGGGGTAGACTTTTCTTACAATATCATTTTTAAGTTACCTAATTTCAGAAGCCTTGTATGAAAATACTTTATGAAATACTGTATTTTAACCTTTTTCTGTAATGTTTGTCGTGTGCATCCATCTGCTACAGATCAAATGCAATGTCAGTTTCAAGCAGATACTGAACTGTTGAATTCATTGCAATCTAGCTAATAGAGGTAACAACAAAGCATATAGTTTCCTCATAGTAACCTGTTATTATGTGGTCTGTGAATAATGCACAGTTAATGGTAATGTATTAAGGTGTCAATGCAGCATTAGACACTGAAGTACTATACTGTCTTATGTTCCTTGAATCTAAGAAGAAACTGGAATATACTGATCCTCTTAAGCTACTGAATTGAAATCCTGAAAAAGATGTTTTCATGTAATTTGTTTTAATAGACTTTGTAAGCTCAAGGGGATGACTGACACGGCAAGATTATGATGTTACCTTGCCAAGCTGCTTACCAGAAAAAGCAGAAGAATTTTGCTTGAACAGTTTGCAAGCAGGCTTTTTTAATACAGAAGAGGAACTTTCAGTACAGATGTTGAACCTTCAGATGTTGACTTTTACAGAGGGAATGGTCAGCATGGATTATATGCTGTTTCTTTTCTCTGATTGTTCTGCTTCTTCACCCCTTCACAAAAATAGCTCTTTACATAGTAAATATTGGGCTTTCCTACAGCTCTGGAGGTACTTTGTGAAGTCCTTATTTAACTAAAAAAATAATGTACTAAAACAGGCTTGTCTAAATATATAGTAGTCTTAGGCATAGAAGGAAAAAAGTAACTATGTAAGATAGTTACAAAATTTTACATAAAAATTATGTTATGAAATGACCTCAGATTGCTTTTGTCTTATTATTACTTTTGTCTAGAAGAAGGAAAGCATGCTTGAGCGAAGTGTGATTGCAGGACTCCGACCTTTATTTGTCAGATTCAGCAGAAGCTGTCTGCTAAGTAGCACATAATCTACTAAATGCAATCATATTACTTTCCCAAATCCAAGTTTCCAAAATGAAGTACAAAATGTATGAAGCTGATATTCTTCAACCAAATCAATCTTTCCTCTGGCTATTTTGAAAAGTTTACTGTTTTCCTCTGAAGATCCTTGTGTTCCTTGGGAAAGGCAGTAAGGTGAAACTTGGCAATGGGAAAGAAGAAAATCCAAAGGGAAAAAACCCACACCAGCATTCTTTCTTGTTTAGTCGTGCATAACTTTAGCTTTAGTTGTATGTGATTGCATTTTGCTCTGTGAGTGTTTTTCTAAAAGATACAGATTTAACTGTGATGATGAATCTTCCCTTTTGATTCTCATGCTTTGTAGATTCTGAATCTGAGCTTTATAAAAAAGAACCTTTTAAGCACAGGTTAGGTAAAGATGCATTGAGGGTTTTCTGTTGAGGAAGAGAAATAATTGGGTGCAGTAGTTTGACAGTTATTGTGTTTGTATAACTTCCTGGGGATAAAAACAACAGAATAAAATTAATTATAGCACTAGCTACCAAGTAACGAGAATATCACTTTTCCTCAAAAAACCCACACTAGTTTACAACATTTGTTGACTTTCTTGATGAAACATGAATACTTGTTCAATGGAAGAGCATTTTCATAATTTTGTAGAGATTATAGTTAGAAGCAACCACTATCTGGTAATTGTACAGAGGGCATTGAATGAAATGTTCAGAATTCCTACTTAAAATAACTAGTGTTGCTCCTTGAATATACTTTTCTAGAGTTTTTGAAAATCTATTTCTGTTCTTTCATTTTCATCTGTGATCATTTTAACACATTTATTTTTCATGTTTAAGAAAATAGAAGACACAGTCATTGATAGCCATCCTCCCACTGAATACCTCTGTAACTGGCAATTTTTAACTATTATGGACTTCTTAATAGAAAGGTTGCAATGTCCCAGTCATGCATGAGGAACGATAGAGATGTTGGTGACTACAGCATACTCCTATTTCTTATCTCCACTTTAAAATTTTGTATTTTAATATGCCTACTTGTATATTTCATATGTCTAGCTAGGCCAGTATGAAGTGAGAATTGTGAAGACATCTACAAAGTAAAACTACTTGGACACAAGACTGCTCTGTGAATTTACCTACATGCAGATCTGCCTTCCTGCCTTCAGCCCACCCACCAGACCATGACTGTGCCTGGTGGACACCTGTATCTTTCTGACCTCCTTGCTTCTGTCTGGACAGGTGGCCAGTCAGCACTTGGCACATTAATGCAGAGCAGATCAAAAATGTTGTTCACCTAACAGGACATGTGTACGCAGCTGATCTCATGCCCTCTGAGTATTGATAGTGAAACAACTCCTTTCAGAAGTCTTTGCTTTGCTCCAAGCATTCATTTAAAGCTCCTGACTTTTACAAAGGCTTCTTCAGTGATTCTTGATTATCAAGGTTGCCTCTAAAGCAACCACTCCTTGAGTTAGTCTGTTTCCATTATATTATATACCTCCTTTAACCCAGAGGCCTTGACACAACCTTCCAGAACCATGAGGAAAAAACGTGGAACTTGAAGCAAAAGAGGACAAGTAGAGGGAGAAGATGAAGCTGTTCTTAAGCTTTGCATCTCCTTATTGCAAGGGCAGAGTATCCCTGCTCTGCATCTGGACCTCTAAGCAGTGGTTGTGAAGTGAGTGCAGGTCCTCAAACACAGACTGGAATCTTCAGTTATGGCACATTTGAGGGACATCCAGGACTAGAGTTAAGTTCTTCATCCCAAAGCTAAAGACTGAGAAACCCAAGTTGTGTGATAAATGCAAGTCCTGTCTTTTTGTGTTTTTAAATATATAAACACACACATATCCCCAACCCATTGAAGGTCTCTGTGAGAAGTGCCTTGCTTCACAACTCGAACCAAGCAGCCTGTGGTGAGCACAGGGCTGAGGGTGGGTAGCTCATACCCACAATCCATCTCACACCTGTGGTGCAGCTTGCAGGCATCACCAGGAGCTCCCTCCCTGCTGCAACACGCTGCACTCGCACTGCTTCTCAGGAATTATCGGGTTTCCGACCTAAATATGTCTTGCTGTCCAACAAAAATAATTCTTGTTTATGAGGCTCTTCTGAATTTTAAAACCTGATGACTTCTGTTATTCTCTCCCTTCATCTCCCCTTTCGTTTTTTTTATGTTATTGTTTGTTTCCAGTGTGGCAGTGCATGTGTCACATACAGAGGTGTATTGGGATTTTTGAGTATCGAAAGTTCAGCGTATGTTCATAAGAAAGTATTAAAGAGCCTGTGGGCAGATACTGGAGATAATTAGGAACTAGCTGGAACTGCTGCAGACTCGAGGGATGTTTGCAGGCTGCAGAATGTTCCTACGGGAAAGAAATTGCTCTGTAATTACAGGCAAGGTCAGCACAGTCAGTTCAATGGAAAAGAGATGGTGAGAGCTGAGGCTCCTTCCCATGAAGGTCTTTGAATGTTATTAGTGAGATACAGTTGTTGCCACTTTTTGAGGAAGTGCCTGGTGAAGTATACATTGTCTAGGGGTTCTCTGTGCTGTGAGGATTGCAGCCTTTTCTTGAGAAAGAAGATTGACACTTCTAAGTGTAAGGAATTTCTTGGTCACTTCACATTTCTTTCAATCTCTAAAGCTTTTGGATGTGTTTTTCAGTGGTGTGAATCTCCAACTTTTTAAAAGGCTAATATGTGTTATTTGTGCTTTTTTATTTTCTGAAACAGGTCTTTCAACATCTGTCTGAGATATTTCAGCTCACTTCTGTTTATTTGACAACGAGGCATATTTTCGTGGCTAATGGATAGTTTTGGCTCCAGGACATCCAAGCCATCTTAAAACCATCCTCAAGAGGAAAAACTTTGCTTCCCTTTCTTCTGAGGACAAACCCCTGAGTTCGGAAATATTCTGTGCCCAACTTTGTTATCAATAGCCTTCAGGTGGCAATAGTAGTTGCAAGTACTCCTCCTCCCTTCTGTTTCTAATTTTTTTGGTACCTTTTCCAGTTTCCCAGTGCAGCTCAATATGGGATAGCACTGGGACTGTGTCAGGGATTGATTCAATTGAAAAGAGCAAAAACTTCTGGGCACAGTTCAAACTGATTGATTGAAATTTATTACCACATTTCCCAACCCCTTTGTGCATGGTGAGTTCAGTAAGGGAAACTGTTAAAATCGGTTGCTGTTTTTGGAGAGTAAGTTTTCAGCAAGATCAGCTTCTTGAACTACATGATTGAAAGAGTGCTGGTGCTTTGTGTTAGGAGCGGCAGGAGAGATATGGTTGGTCACAAGGGAAATTGAGAGTGTGGCTGGATCTAGTAAGCCAGATATATATTGGTCAAGTTAATGAATCTTAATTTCTAAAATTTTTTATTGGATCATTTCTCAGATATTCAGACTGTAGCACCTTGAATGGTCATTCTGGCTTAAGTGAGTGGCATGGTGTGCCATGCTAGAGGTTGAGAAAGAAGTGATTACAGTGGTGGGAGCAGAGATACAAAGCATTCAGCTGTAAGACAAACAAGGTATCATGAAGTCTAACCTTCAGTTATTTTTCTGGTTTGCTTCCCTACCATGTAAGCATAACAGATTGTTATGTTTGACTCAGAAATTTCCCGTGAGCGTGTTTGACCAGTAACTCATTGAAGGAACTTGCATCAGTTCTTTCACAAATGGATATATTATTTATTCAACAAAAGTATATAGTTGTTTAAAGAACATGTTTCAAAACCAAACAACAAGAAAAAGAATTTGGATATTCTCTCTTGCATGTTTTGGTAGGATCAGATATCTGAAATACCCTTAGATTTGAGACTGAGTTGGTTCTGCAGTACTTTTATCTTTTCTAACTTCTTTTCCCTGTGAACAGCATGACTTTTTACCTCACTTCCTGCATAGGTAGGACTTTTAACAACCTGCTGTATTTTACGTCTGCAGGCCTCCACCTTTTGGAGAACATGTATAAATTTGGCAACTCACAATTAGTAGCTTCTAACAGTTTGCTTAAAAAACGTAGGTGTTTTTCTTGAAAAATATATTCCGGAAGGCACTTTAAAATTTGTTCCTTGAGTATTCTTTCTAACAGTTTTTAAATTTAGCTCCCATTTAATCTGTTGGTGTAGCATCAAGAATTCAAAGTGTAATATATATAACGGTTCTAGAAATAATACAAATATTTCTCTTATTTTTCATATAAAAGCTATAATGAAAAAGATCGTGCACTTTAAAAAATGTATGCAACATAGATATATTGCCTTCTCCACTATTACAAGAACCCAGGAGGGTCATTCAGCTACTGCTATTTTTTATTTTCACTTCTCTGAGAGTGTGATTTGGGGAGGTGGTAGTAAGGTTGTCAGAGTATTGCAATGAAATAAATTTTGTCAATATTCACAATGAATGTCTGCTGAACAGCCTCAAATACAAGTTTCACTTCCCTCAATATGCCAAGAAATAAATTTTCCATCAGTTTTATTTGCTTAATGATGTATAGGTACATATAACCAACATTACAGTGTCTGTATTAATGGGCTGGCAGTTATCAGTGTCACATCTCAGTACCTGGCGTTACACCTTTGCTACGTGTCTGGTTTTGGGCGGCTATGCTGGAGTTGCAGATCTTTCTGCATCTCTGAATGACTGTCTTGCTCAGGCTATCTCCAAGTAGGGGAAGGGCTTCTAGAGTTACACAAGAACAAATACTGTGGAGAGAAAGCCCTTTAAGAACAACCACAACAAAAATCAAGCATCTTCTAACTTCCTTTTTATCTTCACTCTTCCTTCATTTTTCTTGGGGTAGAGAGCATTTTTACAGCCACTTATTGGTATTTCTTTAGAATCACATCCTCCAAATTAGTTTTGTATTGCTCTGTAATATGCAAGGAGGGTATTAACCTCAGTGACTTATGCCACAGTGGGAGGTGATTAAAGTAAAGATAGATAGAAGATGTGAGTGAAAGCAGAGGAAAACCAGTACCTATTCAGGTCAAAATTGCTTTTTTCCCCATGGAATTGGCCCATTTTTAATGGAAAAAGTCTTTTATCTCCAAGCCAGTTAATATTTTCTTCAGGCGTTTTAGGAATGTAGTTAGTTTTGTTAAATAATTGTATTTTTTTTTTAATAGGATTATTTAATAATTTTTGTTAATTTATAAGGTGGACTAAATAAACAACAAATTGTATCATCTTACCAGCTTCTTTCTCTATAGTACTTAGCCTGTAATACAGTAACTCTATTACAGGATGTGCCAATTGTGTGGTGTGGTGTTCAGCAGTAACCTTGGAGGTTGCTCCCACAGTCCCCATTTGATAGCTGGTGGGATCATCTGCCATCAGCTTGTGCCAAACCAGTTGTGGCTGGCACTTTTAAAATACCTTGCTCTCTTTGTGGACACTGATGTATACATTTTTTCCTTCTTAGACTGTAAAGGGAGGGAAAGCTACAGTTTCCTTTGACCTTATGCAGGTTTGACAGGAAAGAAATCTGGTTAGACTGAAAAATCCTGAAGTCTTTTCAAAGACTCTTTATCTTATATTTCTTTCCTTAAGATGTTTGGGCAGTCAGAATCTTCCAAAAGCAGGCTGTGAGTCCTTCTTTGTTTTGGTTTTTTGGAGATAATAATTTAGAAATAGTGTGTAGTCACTTCAATTTTCGTTCTTTGCCTTCCTTCCCTTCCCAGTCCCCTTTTATCCTCACCTTCAGATTCTCTGCCCTGGAGCCTTGAAGAGTAGGGGTTTGAATAAACATAAAATACCGAAGAGCTTGCTGCAGTATTGGTACATTTGGCTGTGCATGACTTCTTTCTGTCAACAAAAGAGACACCTCAATGAAAGATGCATGAGAACAAACAAGTATTTTTCTGGTTGTCCAGCTGTGGCTTAACACACCTTTTATATTTATATATATATATATAAATTTATATATATAAATCGTTTTATATAAGTTAATGGAAACAGTTAGAAGATAAAAATGATGAGTTAAATATTGACACTACAATAGGAGAGCTTCTGTTTATAAGCACATTTTTTAAAATTAGTACCTAAATTTTCTGTCACGCAGAAACATAACTTGCTGCTGGGTTTTGCATTTGAGAAGAGCTGTGCTTTCAAAACAAAAGGAAATAAAATACTCGTGGATCCTGCTTTCCTGTGTCACAGGTGTAATGTTTTTGTCTCATTAGGTGTCTGTACTTAATGTTTTACATCACTGGGCTTAGACTCAAAACAGTATTAGAGGATGAGTTCAAGCAGCATCTCCCTTTGTTAAAGGGAAAATCCAGAGAAAAGGTATTTTCAGCTATCTTTTAAGTGAGAGCGAAAGCAGGCAATTTGTTGATATTTATTGTCCTAGTAGTGTTAGAAATAATTTACCAGCAAAATCAGACTGTGGTGTACTTCTGTGATTAGTCCTTGCACTGCTGTGAAAGGAAAGGTGCATAAAATTTGTTTATAAAAAATCTTCAGTTAAAAATTTGGTTTGAATGAGTTCCATCTGGAGGGCCAAGTTCTCTATGTGGTGAGCCCAAACTGACTTTGGACTAGTGGTGAGATTGTGCAGGTAACACCCAGCTCTTCTATCATGCTTTTTATCCTCTGCTATTGAAGACACTTCACAATAGAGGTAGAAGCCATTGCCCTGGTGTTCCGTGGTGGGGAAAAACAAGACAAAAAGCTTGGTTTCAGCATATGAAAAGGAGCAGAATTGTGAGATTGCTGTAATGACAGCAGAAAGGGGAGTGCCGAAATTACTGATTTTCTAGAGGGAAGATTAGCACTTGAATATTTTAATTAGGTTATTTCTCAGAAAATACAGAATGGATGGAAATGAAGAAGAAGGGAATGGAAAGAGTTAATATATTATATATGTAATCTTAATTCAGCCTGTATTTTGAGTGTTTGATACTACAGTCTTAAAAGTCTTTTTTTTCTTGTCTCCGAATATAACGTAATGTTGATCCTCAGTGATTTAAAGGTAAAATATTCTCATAGGTTGTATTGTATTGAGAAAGTATTTCAATAATGCATTTGAATAATGGCTGATTTTATTATTTTTGTAGCTATTTTAGATTTTCATCTCTCCCTGTTCAGCATTTCTAATGCAGTTAGGATATTTTAAAGAGGAGAAGCCTTTGGTCTGTCTAATCTTGGAAGTGATGGTAAATGGTACGGTACTAAGGTGAGAGAAGGTTATTGACCAAGATGCAGATGAGTCCTTTTCTCAAACTTGTTAATCTTATATGCAGTGAGTAAGGACAGAAATTGCACACAGATTTTATGCAAAGCCACTGTATCTGTAGTTACCTGTATTTTGAAATCCACTTGTAAACTCATGGTTCTTGTACAGTTCAAGCAATTCTGTTTAGTGCTTACCTTGTTCTGCTCTAACTGATATTTCAGAGATTTTGTTTTCTCAGTAAACATTTTTTTTGTTTCTCTGTAGGATTAGTAAAGGCTTGCATCATAATACTCATGCTGCTAATATAAAATGTCAACTCTTGAATGCAGATATCTGTTAGGAAGGTTCCAGTGGGTATGGAAACAGTGGCACTGATCCTTCGGAGGATCAAGTTTACTTACGGGATAAATGCAGAAGTTCATCTACAAACCATTGTACTCTGAAAGATTTTCTGTGTTTTCCTGTATGTGAATTTCTTTGGACTGTAATTGAGAAGCATCAGAAATTCGGAAAGGTGACATTTCTCATATTGTCATCTTACCATGATGAAAAAGAAATTAATAGCAGCCATTATTTTTAAAGCTTCAGTGAGTTGTAGTGCTGAAGAGGTCTGGCAGTGACTCACCAAATCTCATGGACAGTGTTTCTGATAAGTCAGCCAACTGTGCATGTTGTAAACTATGTTACAGCTTTGCCTTTATATCTATAAATTTGTTTTCTTATCTATTTTCTTTTTAAAAAAAACTTATTGATAAGTCTATGTTAGAATGAAGTAAGTGCTTAATTACAGGAAACATGAGGTTAGTATAGTGCTTTATGTAATAAAAACAAGACCTTTTTACAGCTCTGATGAGTGTTATGAATGCAGCTCTGAATTTAAATAAGCTCTCTTTAGCAGTAGCTGTATAGATGCAATAACTGCATATGTGCGCACTTCAGATACAACTTCTGGAATATCCTGAATAGCCTTTTGCTTTGTCTCTTGTGCTTTATTTACAATCTTCTTTATAAAAATGACTTAGGGGAATTTTTCTGCCCTTCTTCAAATGGAGATTTAAGCAGGATTTGAATAGTTTTTAAATTAATCTGTATTGATTCAGACTTTTAAGCTTTAATTTTGAAGTACCTTAGATCTCTTTAAAGCAGTAGTTTCAGCCCTGGAGGATTCTTCCCAGCCTCTTTGAGACTGATAAGTTCAGCACTGTACTTTCATGGTTTGGAGCATCTTTTCTATGAGGAAAGTCTGAGAGCCGAGACCCTTCAGCCTGGAGAAGAAAAAGCTTAAGGAGATCTTTTCACTGTGTACAGTTGATGGGAGGGAATTAAATGAGAGAGACAGGCTCTTAACAGGGCTGTCCAGTGAGTGAACCAGAGGCGATGAGCACAAACTGAAACACAGATGGTTTCCTCTGAACATCAGGAAACACTTTGCTGTGAGGGTGACTGAGCACAGGTTGCCCAGAAAGTTCATAGGGTTTTCATCCTTGGAGATATTCAGAAGCTGCCTGGATACACAGTGGTTGGACCAGATAATGACCAGAGGTCCCTTGCAGGTTGGCCCTTCTGTGATTCTGTTTGTGTGCCTCAGGGTCTAACTCTGTGCCTGCTCTGTCACTAACATCTCTCTTCCCTGTCCTCGCTCTGAAGTTGTGAAATCTTTAAGAGTTTGCCTCAGAGACTGTGACCAGAAGAAAGCTTTTTTTTTAACCCCCTCTAATGTATGCTTCCCAGATACATTTCATCATTTCATTAGCTATGCATGTCCATTGTGAAATGTTTTGGGAATTTTGAAAGTGAAAAAGAAAATTTTGTAGTTCGTCTTTGTGTGTATATCAAATACAAATATATCAAATGTGTATGTCTGAATAATTTTTTTATCTATATATAATATAGATACCTTATAGGAGTCCAATATAAAATCCTTAATCATAATGCTTGGATTACTGTAGCAGTAATACTAGTATCTTTAAGTTGTTTTGTGACTTACTTTATTCACTTTTTTCTTTGTGTGTGTGTGTCTCTGTGTGTACTTTGCCTTGCAGAGTTGGAAGAATCCAGGGATTTCAAGTTTTGAGTAGCGGGCATCATACAAGATTACCACACCTAAACTGAAAAGGCAGATGCAGCTCTGAGTACCAGATTGGCGCGTGCACTGCATGTACATGAAAACGCACATGTTTTTGTCATCACGTAGACTTGCTCTGGCATATTCCTGAGAGCTTTGCAATTGATGAAAATTAATTTGAGAACCAGATGGAGCACCTTCGCAGCACAGGAATCAGTAATCCATGGAAAGACACCTGCCAGTAATGTTCAACTTTCCACATGGTCTTCACGGGTGAAAAAAGTTTGCAAGAAGAGAAAGAAAAAAACACCCTCTGTGCAGAAAAAGCCTAATAAATACCTCCACAATCTAAATCAATAGCTGTGAGGGAAACAGAAGAATCAAGAGGGCAGAGGAAACTGATTTAGTCCTAGCAGAGGAATAATGCATGGTCTTCGGCACATTTTGCTTTGGGCTCAGTAGATTGTGAATGGACTAATAAATTGTGACCTTCTGCTGAGTAATGATGACTGGAAGTAAGTAAGTTGAGGAACTATGGGACAAGTCTGGGCATTGAACTGAGCAAACCTCACCATCCTTCTTGAGTTAACCAGGTCATCAAACTTGCATATTCTTTCTCCCTCTCCTTTTTCCTCTTTTCACTTAGTGTGGTATAAATACTAGCTAATTGAGCTCATAAATGTTATTCAAATAAAACCGTTGGAATACTTCATATGTTTCCTTCTTGTAAAGCTGCAAATGTTGTGTCTGGAACTATGAATCTGTGCCGTAGACAAGCATCAAGAAGGAAAGATCTGATCAAACAAGCAAGGAAAATACCTAGAGAAATAGTGAACCCAGGAAGTCAGATTTTTAATGCTGCTTCTCTTTCTTTTTTAGATGATTATATTTCTTCCTTCCTTGAATTTTAGAAGATTTTGAAAGAGTGCTTACTTGATGTGCTTTAATTCTGGCATTTGTTTTTTATGGTAGAATGAAAAGTCTGTGATTCCTTGTAGCAGAAAAAAAGGGAAAAGTAAAGGAAAAACAGCTTGACATTTTAGTCTGTTTCACAGGAGAGAGAACTTCATGGTTCACCTGAGGCAAACTTATCTACTTTGAAAGCTAAAAGCTTTAGAGCATTTTTGATTCTGCTATAAATGAAGAGGGGGTTCTTTTTCATTCGTGTGTGGCAGCAAAAAGTGGGAAAGCAGGCAAGATAGCGTGATAAACAGTTCAGGCTGTGTTGGGTCTCTGGTGGAAAAAAGGTGCTGCAATGAAAATTGGATTGGCTTTGGATTGCAAAAACTTTTGAGTCCAACGAGCGGCTCAGTACCAAGAGGGATTTCCCAACTGGCCTGGCACACCAGTGCCTGCACAAGTTCGGGTCTGTTGTTTCACACGGTTTGTGTGCCTTTTTTTCCCTTTATGCAATCTCTTTCAGCTTTAGCAGCAGAAATACATCTGATGGAAAAGATATGCCAGAGGGCAGCTTGGAAAAGAGGAATGTCATATATATACATATATATGTATGTCCGTGTGTTTAAATTTCTGCAACTGAACTTTTGAAGAAAATCTGACTGGAGGAAATTTTAAAAGCCTTAAGTTACTTGAAACCTACACATTTGCAACTCTTTGTCTCTGGAATTGCATTACGCTAAACTGGAATCTCAGGCTGTATAAAGATTATATCAAGTTGAGCAAAAAGATGACTTAACCATTTCTTGAGCGCCTCTTATGAAGTAGCTGTTTCTCCAAAGGATAAGTGCACCCCCAGTCTACAGACTCAAACAAAAATGAACCTGAATTTTTTTTTTAAGTGTTACTTTTTCTTAGCCAACTGCCATCATCTTTTATAGAGGAATTTTTCACTATGCATTCGGTGGATATTTATAAACACTGACCCCATCCTCCTCCCTTTCAATGATCTATCCCAGGTCAGTCTTATCAATAAAAAAAAAAAATTGATTTAAATTTTGTGCACTAGACATATTACTTACTTATGTCAAAAAATAAAATATTTAAAAAGCATGTATGCAGCAGTGGAACATGGGCCTGTTCTTTGCAGCGATTCCAACATCCTCTGCCTCTCCTGGAAAGGGAGAGTCCCCAAAAGTGAGAAGGAGAAACCAGTGTGCAGGAGGCGGTACTATGAGGAAGGCTGGTTGGCAACAGGCAATGGCAGAGGAGTTGTAGGCGTCACTTTTACTTCCAGCCATTGCAGGAGGGACCGGAACACTCCTCAGAGAATCAACTTCAATTTGAGGGGCCACAACAGTGAGGTAAGCAAAACATGTGTTACACTTTAAAGAAAATGATAGAAATGATAGCTATCTTTTTTTTTTTCCAAGTACTTCTGCTTGAAATTTGACAGAGTGGTATGAAGGAGGCTCAAGACTAATCCGAATGTGATTTGGGTCAATTGAAGTTTTTCTGGTAAATTCGAGCGTATAAGACTGATGGTAGGAACTTCTCTGGAAATGTGTCTGGTTTTGGTTTGGCCTACTTTCTCCTTCATTCCCCAGCACCTGCCAGTTTCCAGGCATATGCAATAAATGCATGTTAATGGGAGTTAAAAGTTGTGATAGTTGACTGCTTTTATACAGTACTGAAGTCTGGCCTGGAAGACTAATGGAAAGGCAGGGGAATGGGAGAAAAGCTTGGTTGAAGTCTGCCAGATTTTCAGAAGCTGCAAACTGGAATGGCCTGTGACAGTAGATAGCTGTTGTATATGGAAAAACTTTTGATTTTGTTAGAAAAAAAGGCCAAGTGTGACTTCTCAGAGAAATGCTGAGATGCCTTGCAGTAAAGTGCTGTAACTTCACTGTGCAAGGCATTGTCCTGAGTACAATGATACAAAAACTTTTCCACTTGTATTTTCCAAAAGGCTGTTGGTATAAACTGATATTTCAGCTGTGCTTTATCATCTTCCTGGCACCCATCTCTTTGTGTGTATAATGCCTCATGGAAAGTACAGGTGATGCCCAGTAGCATACCAAGTGTCTTGGACAACAGTGAGGGCTTACTTTGTTTCTGCTTTTTAGTTAGGATGTGTTTGGATGTGCTCTTTGAGAAGGATCTGTCCAAATCAGAGATTTGCTGTTAGGCTGGTGGGTGGAATGACATTTTATGTACTGAAATGAAATCCAAAGATACAATGTGTTTTTTCTTGTCTCTTGTGCTACTTGGTGGGTGAACTCAAATATATGTTGCTCTTTCAACACAAGCTGCACCAAAGATTCAGGGCGGGGTAGTTTTGGTTCTTGTGGAGCATTAATAACAATCCTCTTTTTAAGGAAAAAAGGGAGCAGCCAATAAATACTTAGTCTGAAATAATTGCTTCCACATGCTTTGTGTGTATGGAGGTGTGTGGGTGTATGGTAAATCATACAGACTTTTATATGTATAGATGAGAGACAGATTCATGTATATGTTTGTATCAGGTTCATTCAAAAAATTACAGCCACATTTTCCCAAAGGGAAGAATGATGTTTAAATCCAGCATTTTGGTTTGAATGACAGCTAGTTGTTGGTGTAATTTTCAATTACAAATTGCATTTTATTTTTTAAGTGTGGCACAATAATCACTTTTCATTTCTCCATATTTTGTTATCTAACTTTTCTGTGGGCCTGGGCACTTGTTTTTCTTCTTTTGTGTAATATATATTATGGGAACAATATAGGAAGTGCTGTTTGCAGGAATGTGCAGTCTTATTGGAAATACAAGACTAGGTTTCAGTATGTGCCCAGTTAAGTGGAGAAGATGCTCATGTGCATGCTGCCCTTTGGGTTTGGCTAGTTTTGCTTTATTGACTCAGTTGGCCATTAGATTCTGGGTCACTGCATCGTTGCTGTGTGGATTTAGCTGTGCTGTTTGCGCAGCCTTTCAGCTAACAGTGATTGGCATGAGAGAGAGACTCAAATGAAATGAACATTTTCTGTTTGAATCTTTTTGTTGTTGTTGTTGTTTGGGTCAAACTTGTCATTAATAAAGAGTTGTGTTCCTTTAAGTAATTTTCCTGATAGCAGGAACTGTGTGAATGACCAGAGTAGAGACTGCCAGTTTATATCTCTGTCAAACAAAACTGATATGGTGGGATAATACTGAAGGAAGAGAGAAGTGGCTTTAGTGGAACTAGCTTTCTGTGATGAGTTTGTGGCTGCTATCACATTTTCCTGCTGTTGTGTTTTTTTGACCATCATTATAAGTAAAAGTTCATTCTTACAGGATGGTGTGTTACGCTCTTCACCAGGCTTACTGAATTTAATCCTTTTATAGGAGAATCCCACTGATTTGGATAGGAATGTTAAAAATATATAGTTGAATGGACAGTGAGATTTTTTCTTTAGAAAACACCTTTTCTTCTGAATCTGTCTGCCAAAAGATTCTTGAAAGAAAATATTGAACAGCAGTACTTATTGCTCGTATTTGCATAAGAAGTAAATGTTTTGTTTTCCCATTCTTCTGTTAAAAAGCAAGCCAACAACAACGTTGTCTCTACTGTGTACCACCATTCATAATGGAAAATGCTGATTTCGCAAGCACATCGTGGTGTGTGTGTCTGATTAAAGCCATGTTTGTTGTACAGAATGGGCCCTTAGATTGTGATTGACTTAAAACTCTCAAGAGCCTGTTTGATTCGCTGACCGGTTCTAGAAACATATTGTATTGTTTTGTTCCCAGAAATGGTGATTTATACCTATTTTATAGTTTATTTTTAAGTGGTAATTTATACCTGTATTTTTCTCTGGGATAAATCTAGGGCACCAAGTGAAGTTTATTGCTTTTCAGTCCTACAATGCTACTTCAACGTTAGTGTGTGTTTGATTATAAAGTATAAAATGCTGAAATTAACAGAATGGAAGAGTGACAATACAGAAGCTAAATGCTTTCCATTTGGGGTGTAATTAACAATATGCTGTGGGCAGAGCAGTACACTGTATTTCAGTTTTAGAGTGAAAATCTAGAAGAAGAGGTAATGTAGCAGCGCTGTGCTTTTGGCAAGAATGTGAGACTACTTTTAAGTGAGTCAAGAAGGTGAATGCTTATGATGTATTTTTACAATGTTTTTATGACTGCTGAAGAGATTCACTGGAATCTTTTGGTATAGTTTCTCGACTCAACATGCCTGTAGCATATCAGAACAAACAAGAATGAGGAATCCCCAGGACTGAATTACTGACATGCATATTATGGTGGTGGATTTGAATGACTCATCATGTTGAACAATAATTGAGAATTACAAGCATTGTAGTCTGAGCCACACTTGTGTTTCTACAATTGCTTTGTTTGGTTGTTAGAGTTTGCAACAACCTAATTTCTTTCTTTCGTAGTTACTAAGGAGAATCACAGGAATTAAAATAAGCATATTCCCATTTATTCTGTGGCAAGGGCTGAAAATACTGCATTTTGTGATACAGCTTTTTTTTTTTTTTTTAAACTTTGGCATTGTGTTTACAGTCCTGAACCTTATGTAAATAATGTGCAGCACTTTGAAAAAAATGAAAACTTAAATGGGTGCATATCAAAAGCAGAAGCAAGTTTGATGCAGAAGGAAGAGAAGATGTGAGTTGTGCAGCACTTGTGCAGCTACTCCACTGCACATGTTGTAGGAGGAACATGTTTCATCTCTGACCATGGGATGGGAGGTGTCTTTGTGTGAGGCTGGGTAGTGGAGGGAGCAGATGTGAATGACTGCAGAGACACATGGTTCAGTCTGGCTTTTGGAGCACTTCATTTGTTCTGGGATAACAAACCAAGAGAGGCTGGCAGGGTTTTTGTCTGGCAGAAAGGTTAGAGGCCAGGAAGATGTACCATTGTACCACAAAATGTGTTTTAGCAGCCAAGGAGCAGAGGTCTGCTGGTCTGAAATACCTTCCCGTCCCCTGCATGGATAAGCACAGTGCTGTGCAGAAATTAGAGTGAAATTTAGATATCTTTGATTTTGACTTAACTTGACTTTCCTTGGCTGCACTGGGAAACTGTTTTAAAGGAATTGAACACATTCCTCTTATGACTCTTATTATATCTGTGATAAATTCAGGATAAATGATAAATATCTGGTTACTTCAGTGGGGACAGGGTTTTATCTAGCGTGGCCAGTAGGCTCTGAACCCTGCCAGGCTGAGTATTTTTTTATAGTGCCACAAAGATAGCAGCTTTCAGCATTTGATCCATCTTGAGTTTTCTGGGGAGAGATTTTTAGGGTGCTCTCTGAGAGATAATTAGGAAAAAAGCCCAAGCTTAATTTAGGAGGCTTCAATTAGCCTTTTAGGGATTTTCCTTCCAGTGAAATATTTGTATGATGTCTCCAAATCAAATTGGTTGGACAGTACCATTGTAGGTGTTTCTTCTAATAGTTTCTGTTGTCTCTAGTGTATTAAGATGGTACCAATTTTTACAGCACTTAATGTTTCTTAAATTACTAGTGTTTAAAAAACTGTGTCGCAGGTGTACATTTGCTTTTGACTGTGCTAACTAAAAGCATGTCTTTGATATATTTAATAAGATTTAGTATGCTAATTGCTGGACCGAAGCATTAAAAAGTATTGCAAGAATATGCAAATTAGATGCAGTGAATTAAGTAACATGCTGAATACATTTTTGAGCACATTTGACAATTTTACTGTAAAGATAAAATTATTTGTTTACTTTTGTCATTATTTGAGTGTTCCAAGCACATGTCTACAGCTGCAAAAAACCCACTCTGTTAATTTAGCAGAAGTTTTAGAAGTAGATAGGGATGTAAATGTATCTCAGCTGGACTGTCAAATGAATTAGTTACAGCTTTTCAAAGGAACACTCCTTTAAAAATATTCAATACATGTTGGTTTTCATACTACATTAGTTATGGAAGTCTACACAGTTCTTGGTTTTGTTTTCGTTTAGAGTGGAAGGAGCTTAAAAATGGTTTTTCCTGTTTTAAAAAGAAAGAAAGCTTTTCTTTATTCTGTCCCATCTTTTTGAGGTTGTATGTATCTTGCAGAGCAGATTTTTTTCCAGAAGTCTATTGCTTGTTTATGAAATAAATTTTAAAAACTCAAACAAGTAAGCCCTTTCAGTAGTGTTTCTTGGTTTGTAGTGTCACTGGTGAGAATACAGAAAAACAATACAGGAAAACTTTTTTTTGTTTGTTTAAACTTTGTTTTAATGTAAGCAGCATTTGAATGTTAAGTGGGATTTTCATTATGATTCTTGGACAGAAAAATCTAATCAACACGTGAGTCTTGACAGTATGGATCCCTTGTATCAAATGTTGCCTTCAGACACAGCTGGAACAGTTGTTACTGATGAATAATTAAAAATCCTGAGGTAGAATGATGCCATGATGATGCCTTTTGGTTTTAGTAGCCTCAGTGGTACAAGACATACACTGTTGTAAACCACAGTGGTACTGCAGATCTCTTTTCTGTTTTTCTGTCACTGCACAAAGAAGACAGGACATTGTTGGCAGAAATACTGTCTCTTTGTTACAGCAAGCTAGTGTAATTGGAAAAGACAGACGAGCTTCTGGGCATACAAGGTTCTGAAGAAAGACTTGTATTTCTGAAAGCTTGTGTAGTTTTTACAACCCTCTTACCTGATACAATGCTGAATCTGTCTACAAACCATGCCCTTCTTCTGTCCTTCAACTATTACAGCTACAGAAAAATAATTCTGCAGAGAGAGGCAGAACTAGTAGGAAGTGACTTGTAGGATGACAGTAGGTCCTGTGCCTGACTGTGCTGACTCTGTTCGATTTGTATTGTGACTGGTATTGCCAGGCTTTTCTGACTGCCTGTTTTCAGAAAGGACAAACACACTGGGCTTTCTTGTGGGCTCCTTATTACACTTTCTTGAACTGTCAGCTCTGCACTTGATCTGGGTGCTTGCATGCTTTTATTTCTTAAAGCAAATATTAAAAGAGCCAAAATACATTTTAAACCTTTCTGATAGTCTTTTACCAATCTTTTCAACCTTTGATGAAGTTTAAACGTGCTTCATGGCATGCAAAGGTGTCTTTCATAAGCTTCTTTTAGGAGAATTGTTAAAGAAAATAAATGGAGCAATAGGTTGGAAAGGATTAATCCTTTTCCCTTAAATGACAAATAGCAGTCTTGCTGTTTCCCATTTCTATGCCCTGTAGCAATTTGCAAATGCCAAGGTATGGCCTAAACTTGTGTACCAGCACACCTTCTGTATAGTTTGTTCACTCCAAGAACTGTGACCACTTTCAGTGTGTCTTCTCCTTTTCCTTTGTGATACTGTTTTTTTCCAGCCACACCCAGCTCCTACTTTCACAAATGTTTTTGTGAAAGGCCTTTTCTGTCTGTCCATTTTTCTCAATTGCCTCAGAATCCCAGCCTCTCTGTTCAATGTTTGTTCTTATGCAGTCGTGGCTTTGAAGCAAACCATCCAATATTGCCACAATTGTTGCTGAGTAATGAGAGTTGGTAATGCTGTGTTGATGTGCTACTTGGAAATTGCTCTTGTAGGTCATGCAGCAATTTGTTTCCTGCAAAGGTTAGGTCAGCAGCTTGGGAAAGTTTTAAATTAAGAGTTTTTCTGGTTTGTGGTAATAAGCATCTAGACAGTTACCCTGAAAGCTGGGCAAAAAAGGAATATATGATGTTGTGAAAAACGAAGTTCACTCTCCTGTTAAGATTTAAAAGTTTAATAAAGGACAATAAGGGGCAAAGATAATAAAGCAAAAAGTCACAGTGCTGGGTGCTTTTGGCACTCAGCCAAGTGCACACCTGTGGCCTTTAAAACGCCCTTTTTATACACCTGGAGTATTACATATTCATCAACAATTATGCATATTCATAAACAATTATACATATTCAAAACCCTTTCCAGTAAAAATTCAGAATGGAATCTTGTTTTGGTAATTCCCGGACTCGAACCCACAGGTGATTGCATATTCAAACCCTTTTGAGTAACCACTCAGAATGGAATCTTGCTTCCAGCAGTTCCCAGAATCATATTCAAACCCTTTCGAGTAACCATTCAGAATGGAATCCAGGCAAATAGTTCGTAAGCATAGCTATTTCTAAGTTTTTTTGTTAAATGAAACAGTATTTAAGAAAACCACATCCTCACAACAATGCTACCTTATATAGCATATTTTACATATAGCATCTATTTGTGGCAGAGCCACTGTTACAAAGGCTACTTTAACATCACTTATTTTAACATTTGCAAAAAGCCAATATTATAGCATCTATTTATCACAATGTGAAAACAGTACTGTCAGCTTTTAAACAAAATTAATCATATTTCCAAGTGGGTCATCCATGCAGTTTTAAATTCTACCATGCCATAGTGTGTAGCTAAAGTTTTGCTGTTAGATAATTCTACTCAAAAAATGTTTGCAGTAGAATCAAGCTCACCTATATCAGAAATTAACCCTAAGCTTTTATTCCAAAAATTGCTGAAAGATAACAACATGCGTATTTTAAGATAATGATACGCCTGAGGGGCATTTCTTGCTTTTTGAGTTAGGGTGAAGACACTTTGCTGTTCTGTATAGAAGCAGTTGTTCAGCATGATAATCTTTGTGTTCAATGAAAATCAATGTATTTTCTTTAACAAAAGTTTAATGATGAGGACCTACTGATGTACTGAATAGATGAGATTACTCACCTATTAGACAGTTGATACCTAAGCTTGGAATATGAACACTTTCTGAGTGAAGTGTTCAATAAAGAATTTAGTATGAAATTCTGAAGGCCTTGTATAGCATACATATTGAGCATCTGAATAGTGGGGAAATTAGGTTTTATGATAGCATTTCTGAACCATAATAATCATTAAGGACACTGCCTTGGTTTAAACAGTTCCCAGAGGAATTCATCAAAGTACAGATAGTGTGAACAGATAACATACCCATTACAAACTATAAACAGTTCACAATATAATTGAATGTAAACATACCCATTACAAACTATAAACAGTTCACAATATAATTGAATGTAGAATACCGAGTAACTGCTTGTCAAGTATAGCTAGAATGTAGTAGGACAGACAAAAGAAATTTTATAGGCACTTATCCTTGGGCAACCAGCATCTCTGCTTTAATAGCAATGCTTTGTGAACATGCATGATATCTTCTGAGGGAGTTCTCAGTATCCTCTTTGCATTAGGAACTTCCTTAAAGAGAAGTAATCCACTTGTATAATACAAATGTTATGGGAAGTAATGAAAATGAAGTTAAATTGGGGAAATTCTTGTGAATTTTCAAAAAGAAGTGCTGGTTTAAGGTTTTCATCAGAATTGTGATGTTCCAATTCTAGAATTACTTGACAAATTAGTATACTGGGAAATAGTATCCTTATGCATTCATCTTTTTTTTTTTTTTTTCATTTTAAGGAAAAGAAATATATGTAGATGACTTTACTAATGAAGAAAACACAGCTTTGTTTACCCTAATCAGAATGTATAACATGAACAAACAGTGTAACCCTTACCGCAAAGAGGGCAAATGGTGTCCTTGGTGACATCAGCAGTTTGAGGGAGGTGGTCCTCGCCGTGCGCACTGGTGAGGCCACATCTGGAGGGTCATGTTCTGGGGTGGGGGTTCCCCAGTACGAAAGGTCAATGAAGGGCCACAAAGATGATTGAGGGATTGGAGCACCTCGCCTGTGCAGAAAGGCTGAGAGAGATGGGACTATTCAGCCTAAAGAGAAGGCTCAGTAGGATCTTATTAACATATATAAATACCTGCAGGGAGGGTGCAAAGAAGATGGAGCCAGGCTCTTTTTAGTAGTTCCCAGTAACAGGTAAAGGGCACAAACTAAACCGCAGGAGGTTCCTCATGAACATCAGAAGATGGTTTTTTACTGTGAGGGCAGGTGGCTTAGACAGCCCAGAGAGGTTTTGGCGTCTCCATCCTTGGAAATAATCAAAAGCCATCCGAACACAGTCCTGGGCAAGCAAATCCATGTCCCTGCTTGAGCAGGGAGCTCAAAACTTTCAGAGGTTCAACCCCAACCACTCTGTGACTTTGTGAAATCTATTTGTAAATCTAAGTGAAATCCTTTGCACAAAAATTGGCGAAGCAGCATAAAAAAACCAGCTCTTGAAGGCAGGCAGGAAGTGCTAAATATACAAAAGTCTGGAGAGAATCCATTCAAGTTTGGCTAAAATGAGAACAAACTGATGTGCTAGAGGAGGAGGAGGATTTTTTTTTTTCTGAGGAGAAATCCAGATGGTTTTCCAACTAGTCAAAGAGTTGGAGAGCATAGTCAAAATCCTCATGCAGAATTACAGGCAGAGGTTATTAAAATGCAGAAGGAAGTCAAAGCTTTTGGATGTGAGAGTAACTTCACAAGAGAAACAGAATTTGGGAAGGAAAATTGCTGTTGAGCTGAAGAGAAGGAACTGTTTAGATGCACAAATCGTGCTGTTTGAAAAGTTTTAGAAGAAGCTACAGAACTGAAGTCTGTTGTAAGCTATAGAAATCTACAGCCCTGCTTCAAACAAAGTGATAAAAAATGCGAAATGTAGACACTGAAAGATCAGACTTCAGGAAATTGTATCACAAGGTAGCAGTACCCCAGTTACTGAGTTGGCTCATCTGCTTATGAAATGAGAAAATGGTAAGTAATTGTTTGATCAGGGAAAGACAAGGCAGAACTGTGAAGAAACCTGCAGCAGCAGATGCACACTGCCTGGGAGAGGTGTGTACATGCACCTGCCCATGTGCAGGAGCAACGGGTGCAGCTGGAGTGCAGCCCGTCTCAAAATGTTGTCTGGGTGGAGAATGGCACTGGCTTTTGTGAAGCTGAGCAAACGTCTGGGGGATCTGGCACGCACTGATAGTCAGCAGAAGGCGGCAGTCAGTTCCACAGATGCAGTTTCCAGAGGATAATGGCCAACAGCAGAAGGCTGATTGTCAGCGGTATGGTGATGTCCTGTTAATGTCTTGAGTGGTGTCCTGGAGACAGGGCCAAATGTAAGGACCTGCAAGAGATATTGGAGAAGTCGGGAAAGAGTGAGTATTTCAGCCTGTTAAAGAAGAAATCCAGTCTTCTGAGTAGGCTGGCAAAAAGAAAGTTCTTCCACCCAGGGAAGAGGCACCTTTAAAGCCTCAAACCTGAAAGAGCTTAGAGGGGGTTGAGTTTCACAGGAAAACCAATTCCACCAAAAGGAATATCAAGGTCATTCTTCAGGTAGAGACACAACAGAGAATTATGTCAGTGGAAAAAAAGAAAGTTAGGAAGGAGACTCAAAAATCATGATTATTTGATTACAAAATACTAAAAATGGATATATTTGACCTTAAGCTGCACCAGGGGAAGTTTAGGTTAAACATCAGAAAAAAATTCTTCACTGAAAGACTGATTGGGCACTGGAATCGTCTGCCTAGGGAGGTGGTAGAGCCACCATCCGTGCACGTGTTTAAAAAGAGACTGGACGTGGCACTCAGTGCCACGGTTTAGTTGATGAGGAGGTGTTAGGTCATAGGTTGGACTTGATGATCCCAAAGGTCTTTTCCAGCCTAGTTCATTGTGTGATTTTGTGTGATTTGTAGCTGCCCTAATGAGGACCTTTCTTGAGGAATGACCTTATCTGTAAAGGGTGCACATGTGAAGATATCCCAGAAGGCTGTTTTGAGGATACAGTGAGACTGCTTTCTGATGCTCTGCTTTGGGTAAAAGGAGTGTTGATTGCATACTGGAGTTTCGTTTATAAGGGATACAACAAGGTATCCATATTAGGGCTATCATAAGGAAAAGGGATCCTGTTTCTTCTTCCTTCCCTTCCCCCACTTCTAATTTGGTCCTGTGCAGTATTTTTTGAGCCTGATAATATACAAATATCTTGCTCCTCATCTGAGCACTTTTCTGGGAGCATACGATGGAACTGTGTTTCCAGCTGCTGCACAGAAATGAGAATGTCAAATGCCTGATTAATTAAGAAGGGGTGTTGCTGTGGAGGGAGTTGTGTTTATTGTAAGGAATGGATGCTCAAAATGTTTAGTTCCTTGAAATAAGGTGTCTTAAAAGTATGCAGAGGACTAAGTGGCTAAGAAGGGCTGCAGTTTGAGAGTACCTGTCACTTCCTGTTCTGGTAATATCTTGAGCTAGGCATATGCTTGATGACCTAAATGGGACCAGCACTGAATGAAGTGTATGAAATGGAAGAACATTTGATGTTCTTCCATCCAGGCTCAGATTGCTTTACTGTACAAAATGAGCCGTTAGCATAAGTTATGTTTGTCGGTGTGTAAGACAAATGTTTTCTTATGTACATTATCTTAGCAATTCTACTTTTGCCCACAAGACACCCCATTGATCACAGATGTTAGAGTAGGAATTGCTGTTTTCCTATGAAAAATCATTATCTACATGTTTCATTTAAATTTCACTGCATTTCCAGCATTCTCACTGTTTCCAGAATAATGCTCTCAATGGTTTCTTCAGATTTAGTAGTCCTTTTACTAATTAGAGATTCCCGACTTCTGCATTTCACTTGTGAGAGAAATCTTGTGTCGTTAGCTTTCTTGAATATTAGCAATATTTATGCAAGTTATAAAAATGTAAACCAGGGCTTGTTTATTGAGAAATACCTATTGGCATATACATAGATGTTGTTCTTGTTCTAAGGGAATCAGAAGTCTTCTGAAGCAGTGCTTCAAATTGAGAGTTGTTCATAATGACAGTTCTTTCTCCAGAAGAAACAAATCCAGCAGGGAGGTTAACAAATTAGATTTTAATATTGTCATTTTAATACATACTATTTATGAAACCAATTATACCTTGCTATTATGCCTTATGGCTGCCATACAGTCATTCTGTTGAATAAACAGATTCAAATTAGGTTTTGACACAATGTTATTATGTATTATTAAAGGGCCTGCCTGAAGCTGGCATTTCTTTGGGTTAATTGTGGTAAGGGTTCTAGTCTCTGTGGTCACTGAGTAAGTGTTAAAATTGTCCTCCCTCAGCCAGCTTCCTCCCCAGTTGCCTCGGAGTGGAGAAGTGAGATGTAGTTGTGATTACACTGGTCAGGGAGATGACTGTGTTTAATGCAAGGTGGTGGGGGTCAGTAATTACAGGTGTAGGTCATTTTTCCATCCTGAAGGTCTTGCTGCTGACAACTAAAATCAGCCGTTGAAAGCCTGAAATGGGAGAGATGCTTCTCTAAAAACAGATGATCCTACTCTACCTTTTGAGGCAAATATGTGTAATTTTGTTTCCATACATACGGAATGTTTTCCTAATGCCTCGTTCACATTTTAATTGCTCTTTGTGCAGCTTTGATGCATGGTTGTAACAGTAATCAGAACAGGTTGGCCAGATCTGAAAAACTTCCATCTTGTCCATAAGACTAGAAAGCACAATATATAGAACATGTATGCTGTGCACTAGGTACTTTATCTCTTCATTTGAGATTTTTTCAGTGCAATTTCTGAGCATGAGACTTTTATACTGAGATACACTGAGGTTTAATCACACGTATATCTCCTATTTCAAAATAGTAAGACAGAGACTTAAAAGATTTTAAACTTGATGGTTTTAGGCAGCTGGTTTTTAAGTTTCTTGTGGCCTTTATGTTTGTAATCTTAAGGACAGAAATTTGAAAGCTTTTTAATACTGAAGGCACTCTAGGCTCCTAGGTTGTTTTTTCTAAAACTACTAGTAGTATTAGAAATACCTTTCTATTAAAATTTTATTTTTTAAACTATTGGTGCAAAGGCTGGTAGCAACTGAATTGCTAACATTACTTCTACTCACTCTACAGAAATTGTAAGCTTTCTAATATTATTATTGTGCTATTGAAAAATAGATGGTATTACCTAGTGGGTACTCATTATTCCTTTACTAGCATTTGTTCAGGCAGAGGTTTTTACTTATTTGATGTAGGCATCTAGTATGTAATTAATTTTACATTAAGTGATAGCAGCTTTTATGAGAATAGGGAAAGAGCTCAGAATTTAGGTAGAAGTGGGAATGAGCCTGAAGTGTAGGTAGGTGGGAGTTTTGGGACTGTTTGGATTCAAGATGCAGGAATACCTGGAGGGAATAGGTGGCAGAGAAGAGGGCAAGCCTGCTTGCTGCTTTTCTAATGTGACTTTCTGCCAGGCCTTGGGGTTGGACCTATGGTTGTGATGTCCTGAATTCATGAACAGCTATCAGATGTGGTCACAGTATCTTCATCCTCTGCGGTGAGTGATCCAAACCAGAAATGACAACTTTAATAGCTGTTAGTTAAGTGTAGATAGGAGATATCAGTCCTGCTCATCGCTTTTTGGGTTGATGGTGCATGTCAGGAGCAACATGTAGGTTTATCCTGCTTCTTTTGTAAAACTTGAGCAATTTGTCAGACAGCCATTGTGTATCAGAGAGAAAGATTAAGCTATCAGAAGTTATGAAATGTCAGCATTAGCTGCAGTTGATTTACCGTGTCAGTTCATTTCTTTGAATGCGTTGGTGCATACATATTGTGATTCAGTTTTCAATTACCTGAATACATACTTTTTTTTTTTGGACTCCTTGTCATTCTCTTCCATTCAGTGCATGTGGATGAGGGAAAGTTGCCCAAACAAGTTCTATATTACTTGTTTTGGAAAGTATGCAGTGAAGGGCATGAAGAAAAAAAAAGTCTAACGTTTGGGCAACTCAGTGTTGCTGTGAAGGATTTTTTTTTTTACACATAGCTTTTCACCGTAACCTGGATGTATTTCTCATTTTCTGAAAAATGGTAGTTCTAATTTTGCTATCTTTGGAACTGTGAAGATGAATCAATTAATTTTCATTAAATGATCAGATATAATTCTACACAGGTAGCCAGCATTTCTTGGCATTTGTCTTTTTCAGTTTAATCTTGATATTCTTCTGGGTATCTGATTTCACAAGCCAATTTAAAAATAAATTTTCATGACTCATCTTCAGAGTTTGATCATGAGTAATATTTGACCCCACTGAATGTGGGCACCCGTACAGTGAGGTTTTTTGGTATATATCTAGCTAATATTGAGGAATTCCTCAATGGACAGCACAGCTGCCTTCAAAGCTCAAAACTTAGGTGTATAGCAGTCAGAGTAAGGGGATATTTGCAATGTTTTACATCCAGCTCACTGTGATTCAGTCAGTTCATCAGCTTAGAAATCACCTGTTCTGAGCTTTAGAACAATTGTAATGATGTGGGTTGTGCCCAGAGGATGGATAACATGATTCATGTTAATGAGAGGTTATAATAATTGAGTTCAGTGTTGTTGATGATGAGATTAGAGATGTCAGATCTAACATGTTCTTGTTAAGCTTGACTTTTAAAAGTATTATAAGAAAAAAAAAATCTGTGATGTACTTATATGCTGCAGTGATTATTAAGACTGAGAATCACAGGTATTTGAGTCTGAAACATGGTATATGACTCCCTTGGGTAGGCGTGAAAGCTAGAAGAAAGTCAGATAGTAAATTGAGTGAAGTTTCTTATTGCCAATTAACTCCAGAATCACTTGAGAAATGCAGTTTACCAGCCAACTTACTGTATTCTCACAGCAAATACCTCCGCAGTCCAAAAAATCAAATTGAGGTTTTAACCCTCACCAGTAATCAAGGCTTTGTACGTTAATGTAGGTTTGCTCTCCTATATCATGTGTTAAGCATGGTATTTCAAACAGGTTTACATGTGTTTAATGGAACATACTATTGCATTTATGAGTAAAGTTATTCCTTTTGTTGTGAGAGAAACAATAAATATTTTACCTTTCTCTTTACTGTGATAACTTTGAGGTGTTACTTTTTATCTTGAATGTCAGTGGAAGCGAGTTTTGAATACACGTGGGATCAAATTCATTGAGTAAAAAGTGCTGCTGTTAAATAAATCAACCTTAAGGCTGCATTTTCAAGTCCTTACATTGCCAGAATGAGGCAGAGGCCCATAAAATAACCTGCGGAAGGTGCATGAACTGTACAGGAGGCTTTAAAAAGAGGGTAAAATGTCTTTTAAAATAATTTTTATACTTCCAGGCTGTTGCAGAGAATGGTTTTTGGGTTCTCTGTCCAATGTGATGATGGCTGACTTTCCAAATTATTTTTACAAGTGTTCTTGAGCAGTGACAGTTCCATCACACTGTGCTGTGGCACTCATGGGTAACTTCTGTCAGTGTAGATTTAGCTACTATTCTTGTGAAATTGAAATTTTCCCTAATAGAGAAAGATGGGTTATTATTTTTTAAATATTCGTGAGGATGGCACTGCTTTTAGTGGAACATGTTAAGTTCTGTAAAATTTTAATCTAATCTATTTATAATGACAACTTTCTATTTGTTCTGGGTTTTTGGGATTTTTTTACAAATTGAAAGTATTGAACTTTTCACTTAAAATACAGTTTTCAAAAGCCATTTTGCTCACTCCTCTTCATCTTTGTATTTCTGCTTAAAGAAAATAGTCTGCTGCTTTCTTCATTCACTATTTGGGATAAGTAAGGAGGGGAAGCCTTGAAAATACTTCATATAAAATTGAAGACACAGATTTCTATTTCTGTGAGCCAATAATAGTCTAAGTTGAAGATAAGAGGCTTGTTTTGAGGATTTTTGATCAGCTGAAAATTTTTGGAGTAACTCTAGTCACGACAATCACAAAATTGTTTGATGGAAGGCTACTCACCAATTTGTATTCATTTTTGGGTAGTTATTAGCAAGCTAATAACTCTGGTTGGTCTTTTGAAATTTCCTGTCATTTCGTCCTTGTTCTGGAAGCAGTGGTGTCTTTCCAAGGGATCAGCCTGGCATTTTATACCACATTTCTCAGAGGTAATGATGAGAAGTGCAGTGTATACAGACCAGTGTTGGCCAACGTTCTACCCAGATGAACCAATATCTTATTCAGGCGTTAATAGGAAATTGGGTCCTTTGGCTTCTCCTCTGCCTCATGACTGCACTTTGTGTGGGGCACTACTGAGATGTCCTTTCCAGAACCAATAAAGGTAAGCAGGTACCTTGTACCAGTGAGTTGTGTTTGTCCCTCTGGTGGAAGTTACCTGAGCAGCAGCTGTAGAATGTGCTCATGACCGTGCTTTGCTGGTGGTCCGTAGGTGGAGCTTTGTCACAGCCCTGCAAGGAATGAGGTCTGGCTGCCTGTCTCCTTTGTGTTGTTACCAGCGGTGATGATAAATTGTTACGCCTGACTCAGCTGCAAGAGCCACTGCAGTTCTACAGCGGTAGCACTCTGTGTTGTAGATAGCTGGAGCTGATCTGTCCGTGGAGCCAGGCTATCCCTGAAGCTGAGTTGGAGCAGAAGCTCTCTGTTTGCTTTCCCCATTCTGCAGGGCTTTTTTTCAGTGAAGGATCCCAGCAGTAAGCGACCAAGTCAAGCTACAGAACAGATGGAGGCAGGATCTCTCAGTCACAAGGATGCCAAACCAGCTAACATCAAAAAGCTGTTAAAACTTACAAGTATATGACAAACTCTAGTAGAAATAGAATGCTGGATCCTACAGAATATTAATCTATTTTATGATCTCCCTTTTATAAATAAAGCTGTATAACAAAGTGCTCCAGGGTCCTTTCAGATGAAAGGCATTAGATAATGGCGCCTTTAGATGTTTACCTCTTGTCTGGGCCTGTGAATTCGTTTATCACTGAAATGCTTTATTGCAACAACACTGTTCTTGCCCATGTGTGGTGTGAAACCATTTGAATGTCGTTGTTATTTACTTTAGATAATTTATTAAGTTTCCTATTGAGGCCTCTATGGCTTGAATTAAAACACTGAAAGAAAATCTCTACATGAAGCTGCCAAATAAAATACATAGCCAGGCAAGATTAAAAATAAATAAATAAATGCATAAAAATCAGGCAAGAGGTCTGTTGGGTTTGTCCTTGTGCAAACCACCCACAAAGGGATTAGTTCCCAGTTACTGAAAGGAATGGAAAAAACATGGGTAGCAGATAAAAGAGCATAGGGAGGGGACACAAAATAGACAAAAATAGCTCAGTTGAAATAAACAAGTCTTGCAGAAAAGGGCAAGAAAAGAAGTGCATGCTGAAATGTTAACACAAAAATGTGAGTTGCTATACAGGAATGGAGCTCATAATGCAGTGGGGCATCCTGGGCCTGGATCTGATCCAGAGGAGGCAGGGTGCCTTGCTTACATGCAGACTGCAGTTTGGTTTTGCGTGGCCCTTTCAACCAGCTGCAAGAAAGGAGATGGCAATGCTGATACGAGTAAGAAAGCTGCTTTTCTGAAATGCAAGTTTGCTTGCTTTGCTTGGAATTGGCATATTAGGGCCCTTATCCACCCCCTAAGCACAGAATACTCAAGTAATTCACTGTTTTGCAGGACGAAGCCCAGAAGTGTAAAAAGATGCATGCTTTTGAGGTTTTGGATGTTACTTGCCTGGGTGATATGCTCTTGCTATCTTTTCCTAGGAAAGCCTTTTGGAGTCATCAGGATGCTGTAGGCAAATGGAGATCAATCACAAGGTCTTATCTAAAACATCCTGATTTTGATTGATTTCTCCACAAATGAACCTTATTTGTCATAAGATCATTTAAATGAGATCTGTGTTGCTGCCATGTTTGTTATCTGAACTGTAATCCTTCACCTGTGCCAAATTATTATCTGCAAACAGGTTGAATTATTGAGGGCAGAAGAAAAGTCTATAACGTGACTTAGTACTTTGGAAGGGTCCGCCCATGTTCTCAGTTTTAAATTTCAAAACAAACACACCCTGAACGTCATGTTGTGCTTTTATTATACCTTCTGGCAACCTGTGATTGGTTTCTGCTTTGCATGGCTGCCGCTTCATGGTGGCATTATTGATGGGGTTTTTTTCTGCATGGCCCTTTTAGATCTCTGTTTGAATGGTACAAATAAATGATGATGATGATAATAGCAGTAGTAATAACAATAACCATCGTCATCATCATCTTTAATTTCACTGCTGCTTTTTCTCAAGTGACATTTCTTTAATTTTCTCCTCCTGTCCCCTTACAGTGTCACCCTTTTTTATTAAAAATATATTAATAATTAAGTTACCATATTTTGCCTCTTCTTCTTTTATTCCTTTTGAATCCCTTTGTGTGAAATTGGCGCTTGTGAAAAGCTAGAAGTTGACTATTCTGAGGGATAATCAGAGAGATACCAGTTAGAGTGGATATGCAAAAATGTGTCAGCTGCAAGAATTTTTTCGGCCTTTTAGGTTTTGTACTCACCTTTTGCCAGCAGTCCTGGTGCAATCCCTAGTGCCAGTGCTGGGGTGGCTTCTATGTGGCATTCCCTATACATCGGGATCAGGAGCACATGTATAATTGTCTTCTAAGTGAAAGATTTCAATTATTACTGTCCTGTCTTAAGAGTGTAACCAAAGGCAATCTGTGGGTGACTAGAAAGGTGCCACAAATTCTTACCTACAGAGTCTTGTATAAATTGGGGAACTGTAAACCTGCTGGTTTATGAGCAATCCAAGGGTTGTTATATACAGTATGGCTGAAGGTTTATAAAGTAGGGAGACATTGCATGTTTCAGTTTCTCCTTACTAACCTGTGTTTGGTGTTTGTAAGTTAAAAATAGAATGGCTGTTTTAATCTAAAACATACATTAATCGAAATAGCTAAAAAAAAGCAGAGTGATAATTTGTGTTGTATCAAGCAAAGCTCTGACTCTGTTGAAGCTTTCTTGGACACTGCAGTTGTCTTTGTCAGTCCAAACTTGGCATACTCGCATGAAGCATCCTCTTCATTGTAGCTTTGAATGGATCCACAGATGGTTGCTATGCCCAGATATTCAGTGGTGCAGGTAGAAGGAGTGTGATGAAAGAAGTGGTCTGCTTTACACCCTTGTACATAATCTGCTGTTTAGCACTTCTCAATTTGTGGTCTTCCCTGGTGGTATACTGTCAGACTTCCAGAAGTCTGTAGTACTGGTTTTATGGTTGTGATAAAACAATCTTCTGAACTTTCTGAGAAGGTGCAGTTTGAAAAATGGAATATTTTTTTTCCTTTTTAAATTCTGTCATTAACCATACTTGAATTTTGCTGTTCTGTTTTCCCAGTATTTTTTGTTTTGAAATTAAACTCTTAGCTTTACCTCATTCTTAGTGCTACTTTGTCTGGCTCATCTGACTCCATGTCTTAATTACATTTGCTCCAAACCCCATCTGTATTTCTGAAATGGCTCAGTCTTGCTCTCTGTTGTGCTATTTAGGTTCCCACTGCTTAATTGTTTGGGCTGGAGTTTTCTGCCTAAACTTTTTGGTGTTCAGACAATTTAACGAGTTCCAGGTGTTCATTAAGGCCTTCGGGTGTTCATTGCAATTGTGATTTGAGGCATTTGGTCTGGTAAGGCTCAATGCTGACATGTTATAGAAACAGAAGTATGTTATGCTGCCTGTGTTGTTATATTAGCTTGCTTATAGATATACTGCTTAGTGTTCTTAAAATATCCCGTGACAGAATTTTAACTTTATTATACGATTGAACTTTTGAAGTGATGAGAAAAAAAAGATACTTAAAACTTCAAATATTGACCTTTTGAAAACAGGAGTGAAAAAGAAATACAGAGTAGATTTTGCCAGAGGCAGAGAGAGAGAGAAAAAAAAAGTTGGTATTGGCTCTGGCAATTTTTAGAATTAATTTAGAATTAATCCTAAAATAGAATTAATAGTAGAGTTAATTGTCACTCATTTGAGACAGGACAGCATGAAGTTTTACATGTTAAAGGCTTTACCCACAGTGGTTAAGAGCATCCATAGAGTATCAGATCAAACATCCAGATGGCACAGTGTCCTGTCTCTGGCAGTGACTGGTAATCAGCACACAGGAAAGAGTTTAAGCACCAGTAAGCTCATAATTATGCTTTTCTGATACAGATTCAGGAGTCTGCAGCTCAGGAGCTCTTTGGGCCAGGTACACGGGCCTTGTTCTTATGGCTTCTATGAATTTGTGTCCTTATGACTTTCTTTTGTGAATTTGCCTTACTGCTTTGCATCAGTGTAAAATTTTGACCCATCCTGTATAGTGAATTGTACAATTTACCTGTGGGTTGTGTGGAAAAAGTATTTCTTTTGTTGTTTGAATATCCATACTTCTGATTTTGTTCAGTGATATTTTTTTCTTCTGCACTGGAAAAGGGCATAACATTTGTTAATTATTTATTCCATGCCACTCCAGTAATTTATTTTCCCGATTTGAATCGTGCTAGTCTGTTGCTCATACAGAATCAAATGTACCCATACATCTGAATCATCTGTTTTTTTCCCCTGTTCTGAGTGTTTTGAAGTTGATTTATATGCATTTTGAGACTAGAGGAACAACCACCACACGCAGTAGAAATGAAAACCCCTACGATGGCATAATGCTGGTTTCTGTTTTCTCCTCCCCCACCTCCTTACAGTCGCTAATGAAGGCCAGTGTACTAATGACAGTTGCCACTCGTTATAGTTAGGGCTGATGTGTTTCTTTGAAAGAAAGCCTAGTGGGGAACATTTTAACTGGTGACGGATAGAGGACCTGACACAGGCTCCCAGTACAATTCCTGCTTCTTTGTTCCATGTAATATTTGTCAAAACAGTGGCGATGAATGTTGATATGTATTTACCTTTTTTCCAGCATGAAGGATGGCTGCATTCAGCATGCACACAGGCAGATAAAAGAAGTTGAGCAGCTTCAAAAGCTATGTCAGTCAGTCTGTCAAAATCACATTGGCAGACCAGGAGTCCTGTATGTACAGATGGGACCTGAAAGTGAGATCTGTTTGCTCATGGGGGTAAAGGGAGCTTGATTTGACGAGACTGCTGCAGAGAACAGCTGGCTTGCTTGGCTGTGACTGCATCTTCACATGCCATGTAAGAGGCTTGCACTAAATATATATTTTTTCTTTTTATTATCTTTTTTTTTTTCTTCCCTGCAAGCCGTGTTTCTCTCTTGGAGATGTGCAGCATTTGTGGACCATGTCCTCTCTGGGGCACGAGTTGCCTTTGCAGCCCTGGCCCTGCCCCTGGGGTCCTCCTGAGCTGCTCGGTGCATGGGGGCTTCACATGAGGGGTGAAGAGGCAGGAAAGCTGCTGTCACAGTTTACCTTTGCTCGTGCTCTGAAGGGTCCGCAGGGAAGCCAAAAGAGGAACAGAGGCCACTTTTCCATGTAGCAGAGTTATGGCAGGAGAGCACAAAGCAAGCAGGATGCAGGCTGTGAGCCCTCATTCCTCCAGGGACCTGAATTCTTACTGGATTTTGTGTTGAGATGTGTGCCTGTGCTCAGGAAATCCATCCTACATCCCTTGGAGAATTCTTATTAAGTGGCATCAAGCCTTGAAGCTAAAGCAAAGTCACTTACCTGCTGGCTAGAAGATCAGGGTTTTTTTGTAATACAGTTGTCAATTCAGAGCAGCTCTTCACCTACCAAGTTAATGGAAATACGTGTGTTTGAAATGTTGGGAGATTCTTCTTTCTGGTATCTGTAGCCTTTATGTATTTAATGTTGTCATATAATCAATTATCTGTATCTTCTACTATTGTCATGAGAAATAAGATCATCTGTATTTGTTTTAAAATGTGAGCATTAAAAAATTTTTGCATGTAGGCAGTACACTTGATTTATTTCTCTTGACTGGATAATAGGTATGAATTATTTTGCTAGGCTTGGACCATGGTAACACTGATGTACTGAAGTATTGATCTGTTTTCTGGTGACTGGTTTTTGTGATTGCCTTTCTCACAGAGGTTTCATGCATTGAGGGAAAGACTTGTGGGTCTTGCTACAGGTGTCCACTTTCCTGGCTTTGATCATGCTGCATACAGTGCATACTCTGATCTCAGCTACTTAATTCAGTAATATCTGTCCTCCTTGAAAATGGTGAGCATTTTTTAAAGTTCTTTTAAAAGTTTTAGCGAGGAAGACATTAAATGTCTAATACCTGTGTTGTTGAATGTAGTAAAGTAAATATATGGAAATGATGCAACTTAATGAGCATGTTTCCTTGAGAAGATATGACAGTGCAAAGAGTAGGTGAAGGGCACAGGCACCTACAGACTAGAGCAAATGTACAAAGGAACAAAACTGCCAGAAGACAAAGATTTGGAAAGAACAGAAAAAACTAGGACACAGTAATAGTTAAAGGGATAAAGCCTATAAAGAGTCGTTGTATTGGGAAGTCGAAAAAGAGAAATTTTGCAAGGGAATGCAGACATTAACACAGATTAAGTTTTCACAGCATAATTATTACTTAAAATGTTCTTTACAATGTCAGAGGCACTTATTTTTATTGTCCCTCGAGTCCTTGTAAATTCTGATTTTTTAATTTTTGCTTTTTGTCTGAGTAGAGAGCTGAGTTATGCCCAGTGACAGGCCCAGAGGTGATGGGCACAAACTGAAAGACAGAAGGTTCCCTCTAAACATCAGGAAATGCTGTTTTACTGGGAGGGTGACTGAGCTCTGGGACAGGTTGCCCAGAGGGGTTGTTTACTTGGAAATACTCGAAAGCCACCTGAACATGGTCCTGGGCAGCCAGCTCTAGGGATGACCCTGCTTGAACTTGGGCTTGGGCCAGATGACCTCCAGAGGTCCCTTCCCACCTCAGCTGTGCTGTGATTCTGCAAAAAAGTCCTTTAATTATAAAAAGGAACATTTTATTGCTATTTGCATATAAAATGCTCAGCCAACATAGTGGATGCTTGTAAAAATTTACATTCACCTCTAGATACTAAAATGAGCTTTCCAACCAAATAAATGTTTATTTATTTCAGTGATAAACGGGGGCAAAAGGGAAGCTTCAGACCAGTGTGAATTTGCGGCTTTATGTTCCCTAGCTGCAGAATAGAAGTTTTGCATAGTACTGTTGATTAAACATCTTATTATGGAGGATAATATTCAGAAACAACCTTGCTGGGGCCTTGTTAGCAGCACTGAGTATTCAGTGTTTATGACTCACTGGGATGCTTACTAATGTATTCTTGGGTGAGATCGAAAGCCTTTTGTTTGAAAATTTATTTTTTTAAAGTGGAAATGCAAAATTAATGGAGAGATTAATTGCCATCCAAATCTGATTATTTGGCAGGGCTTCATGTGTAAATCCATTGGCATCAGTGCTTGGTCTAAAATTATGATGATATTGACACTAAAATGTGAAGCACTGGCGTTTTAAGATGACTCACTTTAGGAAGAAATACTCTTATAAAATCAATCCTTCAGTCTGAACTGCGGGCTGGGAGAATGTTATTTGCTTTTGATAAGGGTTATGAAAAAATACTGATTGAAGGTTTACTGAGAGACAGAAATGTTGCAGGCATGCAAAGTTGGACAAGGTAAAGCCCTTTGGAGAGGACTGTAGAGGGAAAGCCTGCTTTCAAAGACATAGAATAGTATGTGTGAACCAAGACAGATACAAGCTAATTGGCTGACCTTACTGCATTTTCTATGAGTTTTGGCTTGAAAAGCAAAGAAGTAACTTCCAGTCAAAGGAAATTTTGTGTCTGCTTCTTTGAACTTCATTCTATGACTTGGATTAGTAATTGTCAATGTAGCTTGAGCTGAATTCCAACTTTTTAAAATGGTGCAGTATTTTTTTATTTTAGTTAGTTCACATTTTCATTGTTTTGAATGTGAAAGAAGCTGTGGAAGTGCAAAGTGTTGTATCTTTGGACCACTAGTCCTAATTTATTTACTTGCATTAATTTGTGCTCCAGTTTCACTCTCCCTGTGATTTCCCTTTATCTTCATATCTGCGTCTTCTGCTGCTTGGGATAGATGGCTTAGCTGGGAATAAAGCTGAGTATTTCATCATTTTTCTCAGAATCACTTAATGACTCGTTGTGATGCTAGTTTATGTAAGGGATGCATTCATATTTTTCTTAGTTTTTTTCCTTTTTCTGAGAGTATTCAAAGCTACACCTTGTTTCCCAATGTCTAAATCTAAATTTTAGTATTTATTTACTTTTTTTTTTCTGAATGGTAAAAGTATCTTTTTATTACTTAAAAAAAAGCACACCTAATATGAAATGCTATCTTAGTTCCCTGATATGTGACACAGCAGTAATCAAATATATTGTGTTTCATTCTCCATATCAGAGATTTACATAACACTTGAGTCTTCTGTGACTGTGGAGTTTAATAAAATTTAGATTGCATCTTTGCTTTGATATAAAAGTTATTGTTTTTCAAGATACTGGATTTTGCTTCTCATATTTCCTCTGCATATAACTGTAACTGATGGATGCAAATCCATCTGCAGTTCAGCTCACTCTCTTGCTGCATACTACAAGGTAAATTTGATTTTTATGGAGCAACTTGAAATAATACTTCAATAAGAAAGAATGGTTACGTTTATGAAAAGAATATTGCTTTTTGCTGTCTGAGAAGCCAGAATTCACCTTTGTAGGTCTCTTTGAAAGAAATAAAATGCCATGGAAACAGGAGGTTGTCGTAATATTGGGGAAGAAAAAAGGAACATTGGGTTAAGCAACATCTTGGTTACTATTTAGTTGGCCTATTTGGATTTCAGCATTCATGGGAGAAGGTGCTGTCTACAGTTTTTGGAAGTTAAAACATTCAATTACAGGTTCTGTACTGGTTCATAAATGGAAAAGATTCAAAAAGTTAATTGCAAGTGAAACTAGTCAGTTGGGATTAAATTGCTTCAGTCAGTAGAAAAAAAGAAATGTTTCTGGGGAGTCTGACATATGTTTGCTTGGAAAAAAAAATTGTGATAATAATAATGTCCATTTAGCAGAAGCTATTCACAGCAGGAACTTCACTTTAGAAGTTGGGTAGCAAGCACCATGTAGTTAAATGTTTTGGCTTGCTGGGGGAGCATATAGGATGCTGTCTCTGGCTGCTGTGCAATGGCAGCAGGATTTTGAGTGTGGTGACAGAAATGAGATGGGAGAACAGAGCAGAGGAAGGAAGGAGCTTAAAGCAGAAGTGCTCACTCCAGTAATAAAGAAAAAGAAAATATCCTGCAAGACCGCTGTTCTTTTTGTCCCTCCTCTTATTTGATGGTATTGAGAAGTAGTGTTTGAACCAGAGCAGGAAACAGCCTTTCTTTTCAACAGATGTCTTCCAGGAATTTCCAGTAGTGAGTAAATAGATGTGTTCAAGGCTGGGACTGCATGTTTCTTTTTATAGACAGATACTATTTTTGTTATGATCTATTTATAATGCTTTACTTTTTTAGTTCAGTGGAGAAAAACTTGTTTTTCATATGAGCATTTTTTGGTCCTCACATTTACTGTGTCTTGGGAAGCTTCTCTTGAGTTGTTTCAAAGTTAGGGGCTTTTTTAAAAATAATTTTAAAAAAATTGATTGGTGACTTGAAGCTGTAGTAACTTCCAGTTAGGTGATCAAGCTGTTTGGTGGTTAATAGGCTTAATTTTAGGTGATTTTAATTTTCTTGAAAGATCTGTGATGGCCAGCACTGTTCAATTCTCTCATTATTTGTAGAACTCTGCTTTTGAATGTTCTATTCTAGGAGTCCAGTAGGAAACAAACAAATAAGCAACTCTGGTTTTTTGCAAACATTAGAGAAATTGTTGAAAAAAAGAAAAGAGATAGAAAGCTGCAAAAGTCAATAAGCTTATGTGATCTTCTGGATAAAGAATGTAGATGTACTCTGCAGGTAGTCATTTACATTAAAAAAATTTAATTTGGTACTAGTACTATTAGTATGTCAGTGCAAGCAATGATGATGAGTTCTTTTAATCCTCATGTCAGCGTTTACATCATGTGTTACAAGAATTAAACTCTTCAAAGCTGTAGGAACCCGAAGAAAGGCGACAGTGCATCATCAAATTTGGCCACCAGTAGGTCACAAACTGTAATACCAAGTTCACTGCATAATTCAGTAACTTGGAAATTGACCACACAAGTTGTATCAGATAAAAATTTTCTCTTGCAGTTAAAAAATATCCACTCCTTTTGTCTCAGATGTCACAAGTTTCTATTTCATTGAGACAATGAAAATTGTGAGTCCTTGTGATATTTTTTTCTTACCTCTAAGTAAGTATCTAGTGGAGACATCATTGATAATCTGTAATTGCTTCAAAGTACTGCTGAAATACTCACTCTCACATGTAGCTGTCAAGAGAAATGCAGAGGGCTATTTGATACAGATTAATTGGTAGGAGTTACTGGGACCTGAAGGCGGTCTGCTTGTAACTGTGCGCAGAGATAACCAGGTGCTCCACTCCCCGTATTGTCTTCCTCATACTGTCAGAATTCTTTTTAGGTGTCTGTTACTGTTCTAATGAAAGACTGCAGATATTTCACAAAATCAATTATTTCAGTCTTTTCCTCTGGGCAAAGGGAAATTGAAGTAGTGTTTCATGTGATTGCTGAGTTACTACCAAAAGTGCCCCAAAAGCAATCCTTTGTGTGAGGAGATGTCTCAACACCTGCTGCCTTTTTCAACTTGTATATGGACTGTAGAGAGATCAAAATACAAATGCAGTGCAGCTGAGTTACAGCTTTTAAACATAGTGGGAAAATCACCTAGATTATCTGAAGTTTGTAGAAAATTAATGCACTTGGGTAGGGTTATGAAAAAGGAAAAACTTGTCTGCATAATAGCTGTTCTTGGAAGTATATGTTTACATGAATCTTTTTTTAGCTTAGAACAGGTATAGAGATTGTCACTTACAGTATTTTTAGGCTTTAGGGCACTTTCTAAAGGAAGAAAGTAAATTATTAAATCTAAACACACAACTCATTTGTGAGGAGCTTGGTGAAAATCTATTGCGTTTTGGTCATCTTCCTTAAACTTGATTTCTGTTCTGCCTTTAGGGGAACAATACTAACATGCATTTTAAAGCAAGTTATTAATTTGGGGGTGTTCACTTGATAGTATTTCTATGCATTTCTATTGCTATCTCTTATGGATTGGTTGTGGTTCTTTTTTCTTTTTCAGTCTTGCTATAGGCTGGGGCTTACTTCAGAGCCTGTCACCACTGGTTCATATTCAAGCAGAAGAATGACAGCCAAGCTGAGTGCTGGCCTGAGTGCAGCTCTGTAGCGGTTCCAGCTCCTGCAGTCCTGGGCAGGCAGACTTTGAGAAAAAGAGCCAAATTTTCCTCTCAGGAAAACTGCAGCCACATCAGTGAAGCCAGTTGGATTGAAGGCTGCTTAATAGTTCTGTAAATCAGGTTAACTGTCTATGCCTCCTTTTGAGCTGTGCTAAACTGGCCACTTCTGCACAGTCTGTACAGTGACAGTTGCCATGGATATAAGAATTACATTATTTTTTTCTATTTTTCTTGACATACAGTGCCCAAGCAAGACACAAGAATTGGCTTCAGAGGCACAGGAAGTATGTCAGCCCTCCAGATGCTCAATGAAAGCAATTAAAATTCTCTTCTGATTACAATAGAATCAGTCATGGTTTTATCTTCACAATAAATAATGTATTTGTGAAAAGATACATGGCCTTAAAAATTATTATGTGTAGTAGTTGTTGTATATTAGGATTTTTCTTCAGGAGGATGAGCTAGTAATAAAAGAAACATTTCTATATTTTTATGTAATGTTTTATTACTTACAGCGTATTAATGACAGATGGCAGTTATCACTAATTATATTACTATAGAAGAAGCAGCTCTGGAATGAGCTGCTTTTTTTTGTGTCTTGGTTACCTTTTATTCTGAGAGGAAAGTCCAATGCCCAAATGGTTTGGTGTATTGAAGTTGAAAGCATCTGTGCTGGTAAGCCAGCTTCTCACTCATTAAATGTTTTCATTTTACCTAAAATAGGATTGTACTAGGCTGTTGGTTGGCATGTTGCACCTGTTCTAGTGTTGAAATGAGTGGGTACAATATATTTTAAAAAGTGTGAAAGAACACTATGGCAGATGAAACACTGAGTGCCCAAATGTCACAAAATTCCTGAATTAAATTTGACTGTGACGCAAGTTTCTACTTTATGCACAGGCTTCATGAACAAATCTTTAATTACACAACCATATAGTGGGATTTCCTCTCTTTCATACAGCAGAATACCTAGCCTGCTTGCATTTACCATGGAAGCCTCCAAAACCATCATCACTTGTTATAATAGTTGGTGCTCAAAAGTAAAAATGCTTCAAAAAGCCTATGGAGGAGAAGTACCAACCTATGTTAAATGTTTGTCACAGCCAGTTATCTGCGACAGTACAGGATCCCTGGCAAATTGTTTAAAAAATAATGTTTAAATCCCTGACCAGCATGCAGTAAGAGGTTTGTTAACAAGGTTTAAAAGTTAGGAGAATTGTAGCACATAAGCACAGAAATTTGTCAGGAGTTTTGCAGCTATAAAGAACCATGCCAATTTCACATATCAAACTGAAAGGTGCTGAAAAATACAAAACCGATTGTGTTTCTACCCTTATTATACTTAAAGAGGCATAAATTTAAAAAGTGTAAGTACAGGCTAATGGTGAAGAATCAACCTGAGTAGGTGTTGAAGAATTAGAATTGCATTGTTAGTAACCAACTATAATAGTAATTTTAGAATGATAATAAAAATACGACAATATATAAGATACTGTAAGATATGACATGCCCATAATATAATATACCTTATATGCACTATATATAATATATTATGTAATTATAATGTAATAGTGATGATAATAATAATAGTACAGGACAAGAAGAGGCTTTGATCTCATAGTTGACCTTGCTTGAAGATATCTTGCTTTGAAGATACTTGGCAGTGATCTCTTTTCTGGAGCCAGTTCCTGGGCTGGTGCTGCATTTCCTAAATGCTGCAGTGTGGTGTTTGCACTGGCTTTGACACAAGGGCAGAGATGATCTTAAGGGGCAAGAAGGCAGTTGCACTCTCTCCAGTTTTTCTGCACCAGACCTAGTGCTCGTTAGTTCTGGGGAGGGTCAGATGAGCTGCCTGAGCCCCTACAAAATTAATTTTGTAGAGGAATTAGTGCCATTTCTTCTTTTTCTGAGGTTGCTGTCCATTTTACTTATTCGGATTATTGTGCGTATGAGCTGTTCACTGATTCTCTCTTTGGGTTGCGCTTAGCAGTTTGTGGGCTCTTCAGTCTTGTGCACTGCAAAGATTAACCTGTAAAGCTCATCATGTGGATTTTATGAGGCAATGATTGGGTTTTAACATGGCCTTGTGTTTAGTTCTGAATGCCATTTGCGGAGGAAAGAGAAACACAAAACCATGACGTATTTTAGAGGGAAGTAGGAAAGGAACTGAAGGAAGGCTGTGTGTGGAAAGCAATTGGATCTTGGTTGCTCTGGCTGTTCAGGGTAAAAGAAATAATGAACCTGTGTTGCTGCAGCCTAGCAAATTAAGGGTGCACGGATTAAAAATGCAAGAGCAGTTATCCAGTAAATTAAATTACCAAGAGAAGTAGTAGAATTGTTAATTTAAGCCCATGTAATCATAGGATAGATGAGGCTCCCGTCTGTTGTCTTAGGACCAGTGTCATTGTTTCTGAGATTTGGCAGCAAAACAACTGGCTGAGGAGCTCTCCTAAAATTAAAATAAGAAACACATTAGGTATCTGTTATTTGATGGCTGTGGTAAACATAAAGTTCAGAATAAGCTTCTTTTGAATTAGGTGCTCTCATCTGAGCTGCATCTTTAGTGTCAGCTCAGCCAAGCAGGTCTGGCTTACATAGGGAATGGAAAGGCTTTGCTTTTTCCAGTTTCAATCTTAATGTTTTGGGGGTTAGAGGAGACATTTTCTCAGTCATTTCCTTGCAGTGAATTGTTTCTGCTCTTTTCATTCTGGGTTTATGTGTAGATAAAAGGTTGGGGTTCATTTAGGCACCTTGAAAGGTTGCTCCTTTATGGCCAAGAAAGCATCTCCCTGTGTAGTGAGTGACCATGAGTTCTTGGCATTATCTATAAAAGCCTGCTGAGGAGGATGACAGTCTTTCAGTAAGCAATAGCTGATGATTTGGCACCAGCTCCAACTGTACAGTCTTTGGTAAGTGACTGTTTTGGTCAGTCACTTAATCTTTTTCTGGTTTGATTTTCCCTTTATAAAGCATGAGTAATATTAATTCCCTTGTTACGCCCTTTTATTCATATGTAGATTTTAAACTTCTGGAACGCTTTATTGTGGAGTATTTGCACAAAATCTAGCACTGTGGGATCCTTGTCTTAGTTGAAGCCTTAGAGCACTATCGTAAGTAGTGGCAGAAATAATAAGCTCCATTCCCTATTTATAAACCTCACAATAAGTAAGAGAGCTCTTTAGGTTGGTACTTAGTGTAAGTCCCCACAGACTGATGGAGGCTTTAATCAGGAAATTGTTTTCATATGAACTCAACGAAAGTTGAATTTATGAGGGAGTTAATTTTTCAACCATATATTCCCAGTGCAGGCCCTCATTAAGATGAAAGTCATGTTTAGAATGTGCACAGTTAATTTAGGAGAATCTACAAAAATGTTTTAAGTATTAGGAACAGTACAGCCTGACATTAAGGAGAGAATGCCCCAAACATGAAGAGTTCTGGAGTTAATGTTAAATTTCATGTATTTGGCTTTCTTCTAAGCTCAGAAATTTAATATGCATGAACTAGTAGTCTTCTGTGATGTGCTTTAGTGGTCAGAAAGTTGTGCCTGTGAATAACAGTGTTGTATTCCAGTTCAGATCAGGCTGACTAATTAAAACATGTAGAAATCTGTATTTTCTATGAGCTTTTCCCCCCAAGTTTATAGCCAGAGATCAAAAAGAAAGCCTTACATGCTGATTAACGAAGTCTTTCCATGTGGCATTTTTTCTTCCCTATGGAGGATGGTGATTGTTTTGAAAGAAAGGGACTGTCATCTTTCCTGAAGCTAGATTGCATCGCTATTCCTTCAGGTGCACTGGGATGTGGCCATCCCTCTGCAGTGTGGTTCTTAATGGAATTTTCTGCTACAGAGCGAAAGTCATCAGTCCCTGTTAATTTGGAAAGAGTGGGGGAAGATGACATAGCCATTAATCCTTAAACAGATAAATAGGCAGAATTTTTGAATGATGCATGAGATTTCAGGAAGCTTTTAGAGTATGTGAGAGATTCTTACGCTGAGATCCCTTGGGACACAGGAATGATTTAAAGCAAGATTTTCAGCATTTTAGTAACCTATTCTTAATGTGATTTATATCTAGGCTTACCGCTGAGTTCTGCATTTTGTGCAAGTGTTGCACTTGCAGATGTTGGTATATACGGTATTATTCATGTGTAACTGTGATTGGATTTTTGGTTTACTTGGAAAGCCTTACAACCTATAAAAATGGTAGTTGGTATTTCTGCAGTATCAGAAAGATCAAAGCTAGAAATTTGTTTTTTGAGATATAAATGCTCTCTCCCCCTCCCCAACTGTGAGACAAATCTTGAAATACTATTTTTAGTCCTTGCTGAAACAAAACATGTTAGTAAATATTTCATTTTCTGATTATTAGCCCATTTTATAATCTCAGTTCATAAATTCGCAATTCAGATTTTGTCTCACTTCACTACTAGCCTCATTTCTTACTTTTAAAGACACAATCTCCAGCTGAGCTAAAATATAAGTTGTCTGGTGGATAAAATCTGTTAGGGAAGCACCTGGGCAGACCTTCAATATAACTACTTATTTGAAAGACAGGGACAATCTGCTGCCGAAATAAAAATAGCATCTGAATTATCCAGAGGAGTCAGAGAATGAAGATACTGGATTAGAATATGGCTCATTTGTATGTAAATGTACTCTTTGTTCTTGAATTTGATCCTTAAGATCTGTTAATATGGAAGAGTAAGGGCTGAAAACCATTCTTGAAATTGATCCAGACAGATGCACACAGGTTAGTTCTGTGTGGCTAGATCATGATGTGCATGGTGGGGATTATCTGAAAAAAAAAATCTGTACTTGAAAAAGCCAAGCCTTGGGAGAGCAAAGCACTGTATCTACGATTGCTGGGGCTAGTGATCATCCATGACTTTAATCATGTAAAGTCTTATATTTGCTAGAAAGTTTCAGTGCCTAGAAAATCAAGTGGTAGATGCCTGCATTTTACCAACTATACCTTGCTGTTTACCTGTGAATAAACATTACCCAAATGAATGGAAATATTTTATGGAAGGGTGGTTTTTTCTAACTTGGCTACAGGGTTTTTTTCCTGCATAAAATTGAGGGAAAGAAAGCAGGGGGAAAAAAGAAAGAAAAAGGAAAAGAGACCCCCTTAGAACTAAGATTTCAGCCAAACTTGCAGATAGTTATTTGCATATCTGAATGTCATGGTAGCTCTATGACTGTGTTGAGTTACCTGCAGCTTAGGCTCTCTCGACTGTGTCCTGATGCCATGCACTTCCAGGCCATACTGGAGTTGTCATTTAGAAACTTGGTGTCATGAAAATGTACCTAAGTAAGTTTACACACACGGCTGTGTGGGCTTTAAATGGCATTCTGTCCATACCTAAAATTACACAGAATCAGGTCTGCTGTCATGGTTGCTCATCATGTCATGAAAGAACAGTTCTGTATCTTTCTGTAGCAGGAAAAAATCAGGAAACAAAAATGAATGAAAACAGAACTGTTTATTTGAAAAAAAAGGAAGCATAGGAAATCAAGAAATTCAAATGTAATGTTAGAATTAAAGCTATTAGTCTTCCTCGGATCTTCTTCTACATACGCGCTGTGGCTGTCTGCTTGCAGAGATAGTACATTTCATAGGTTTTGTTCCTTGGGTCCTTTGCTCTCACCAGGACACATTTTGCGTGGTTCAGGCAAAGAGAGAAGAGTCAATAGATCATGGCTCCAGAGTGTCTTTGATGGGTGCAGTGACGTGCCTCCAGATGCTTTATGCCCTGTTGGACAGGAACACTTTGGTGCCTGTGGGCACAGCAGCCGGGAGAAGATGTGCGCACAGTCCTGCTGTTCCAAAGGCAGCTTTTTCCATAGCCGGGAAATGTTGCATTCTTTCAGTTTAGCGAGTTTTTTCCCTGAAATTATGTAACTTTTATTAGTTGAATCTAATGTTCTTAAATGAGATGTTGAGAGAGAGATTATTTGCAATAATTTTTGGATGCATTGCACTATTTTGTCTTATAAAACAGAATACTAAAAATAGGTAATTAGACAAATGACAAGAACTTTGAAAGAGTTGGCATTTCCTAGTATTTGCATTATTATTTATTTGCTTAAACTTGCAGTCAAGTTTAAGATAATAAATAATAATGCAAGTATTTTTTGCTTAACCACACTTTTTCTTTTTTTGCTTAACCACACCTAATCTGTCTAATTAATAGAATTTTTTACAGCTTCCCATGCAGTACTTGCAGTAGTCAGTCTCTGGACATGCTTATTTGCACAGCCCTAATGTTTTGCTGGTCTCTTTAAGTTACATGGTTATTGGTCTGTAGCACTGGTATAAGATTGAGAAAGGTCATCTGAAAATAATTGCCTTGAACGAAGAAATCATGCTATGTTTGGGGTTTTTTTTTGGCTAGTGCACTTCACAATCGGTTATCTCTTCCATTTGTGTGACTTGTTTCCCACTTAATTTCATCTTTTACCTCCTGGCAAATAGCACTATGCCTCAGCATAATGATGAGCAGCAGCAAAGGTAAAAACAAATATATTTATATTTTTCCCTGCCTTCCAAATTTAGACATGAAAATAGAAACTAGTTAATGTCTACTGTTCAGAAGGGTAATAAATAAACATGGTTTGGGGGAAAGGCTGGATATACTTCAGCATTTTTCTATACTACGCTTTTCTGTAGCATGTAAAGGTTTTGTAAAATAATTTAGGAGGGATGCTGACAATAAAAAAATAAGCAGGAGGATAATTAGCTTCTGGAAACAATGTGTAGCTTTCGTTTCACTGAGACTTCAGAGGCTCAATGCTGAAATATGCTGAACTGTTTGCAGGATGAAATGCATGACACATACAAAGCAGCATAGTGCATGCAGAGTATTTGGAGTCCATCAAGGCTTGGAATAACATCTTTAATGCGCATATCCACCTACTGCTGGTTAATAATTCTGCCATCAGTGCCTACTGTTCCTCCTCACTATTAAGTTAGCCCTCTCAATACTGCAGCACAATTTTGTATTTCCATTGTCACTTGGGTGATCAGATGCTGGAGGATGTTGCCCACAGAGGCAGCGGAGTCTCCGTTCTTGCAGCTACTCAAAACCTGACTGGACACAGCCCTGAGCTGGAGCAGGGGCTCCAGCTGATCCTGCTCTGAGCAGGTACAAGGTAATCTCCAGAGATCCCTTCCCACCTCAGTTCTGTGATGAGGTAGCAAAGAGGGATAGCTTTTATTAAAAAATGCTGAAAGTGTTGGGTCATGCACAGACTCTGACTGCAAGGGGAGCTGGGGTTACGTAAGGGCAGCTTAAAAAATGTTGGCAGATCATGGCCATAGATGTTTTTTTTAAAATGTCTCCAGAAAATCTGTAGAAATAGCAATGCTAGTAAGTAATCAAAAGGCAGGATGAGTAGCCTTTAACTAGCTAGGGGATGGGTGTGACAAGGATGTTAGCAATAATAATGATCAGCTTAGGTACAAACCTGATGTAATAGAGGGGTTGATCAGGTAAGTTAGCAGGTGCTTAAAGGTTTTGAAATTGAAGAATTGGTGCCAGATTTTCCATGGCTGGAATTTTCCACATACCCATCAGTGGTTTCATTCAAGTGAAATGTGATCAAAATGTTTGTTTTAGCATTGCCTTAATGAACGAATGTTGAGGTGTTTTTTAATTCTTTTTCTTTCCTTTTCCCTTCTGGAAAGCCTGAGAGGCAGGATGGCAGCAGGAGCAGTACCTTTCGGCTGGTACCTTACGTTCCCCTGGCAGTCACATTTGGGCAACAGAGTGACTGGGGCAGCCGTCTCTGCAGGGCCACTGACAGTCAAGGCTTGCCTGTCACAAAGATTGCTGGGGACATGAGCTGTGCCAGGACTGTCTTCAGCACAACTTCTCTCCCTCTGGAGGGCCATGAAGTCATGGGGCAGGAACTCTGAATCTGTATTTTCTTTCAGGTGGTTCCTTGGCCAGGGATGCACAGGCCTTTGAGGTTAGAACGGATGATTGTAAACATTCAGTCATGTCTTCTATACTCTAGGCCTTGGGGCATCTTTCAATTATTGTATTAATGAGGTTAGGCATGGATTATCTGTTTTTAGGAGCTTGATAGATCAGCTGTAGTTTAGCCTGGTAATTATCATCACTGTTACACATCTCCTCCTACTGATTTTCTTGCCAGAATTTAACTGGTGATGGATCTTTGCTAGTGTATGTGGATGTTGAAACAAAAAGCTCGAGGACAAACTATGGCCAAATAAAACTTACATTTAGGATTCAGTAATGGGTTAGAAAATGTTTTCAGGAAAATTAAGTTCAAGAGGTAGATACATAGTTCTATAAGCCTTTAGTATTTTTATTCTTGGTGATGTAATTCTGAGGCCTGATGAAGAGACGTAGTCAAGAGTGATGATGACAATCATGACTGTGAGACAGGATACAGTCTCCTGTACAGCGATGCCAATTTAGTGGCCGGTTACTGGCAAAAAGCAGGCTCCTCTTCCGCCACCAATTATTTTCTCTTTTTTTTTTTTTTTTTTAATTGCTTTATTTATTTTTCACTTTCCTGCCAGCTTCGCCCCTGAAGTAAGGGCTGTGTGAGTGCTAGGAGAAAAGGCAGGACAGGAACAGTTCCTTTCTGGCCAGCCTACAGGTAGATGGGCTCAGCAGTGTCATTCAGGTCTATGGGGCCATAATGAACCCTAAGGATCTGACTAGGAACAATATAGTTTCATCTTGTAGCAAAGGTTTGAAAAATCTGTATTTTCTGAGATTTCCATTCTGATTTAGATGTCTCGGCTTTAAAATATTAAATTGAGAATGCGGACTATTACTGTATTAGGGCATTGCTGTGGGAGTACATTGTTAGTGTGGAACATGCAGAGACACTGAAGTCACAGGATTGACACTGGCATGCACACGATTTGATAACACCTCCTGAATAATACATGTGATGGGTACAGGATGCACTCACTGGTGTTGTGTGACTGACATGGATGTGAGGAAAGGAAAAAAGGTTAGGGCAGCATGACACCAGAAATGTGCTGCTGCCTCTTTGGCTTCCTAATTAGGAATGGGAAGAAAAAGGAGGAAAAGTGGATGGTGCTTTGTCATCTTGTCTCACAAAATGGTTAAAATTACAGTATGCTTCTACAGACACGTACATTAGGGAATTTAGTAACATCGTCAAGTTAAAGGCTGCTCTGTAACTAGGCTTTCTCTGAGGAAGCTATTGACCTGAGTTGGACCTTACTTTTGAAGATAATGCAGGAGAGAAGAAAGCAGATTATTGCTATTTTTTTTGTGTATATCCTGAAGTATTCCATATTTAAGAAAATTCTTAGAGATACATAATCCTGTTTGTCCTTCATTTACTTATTGATTATACTGGGGAACCAGGTAATTTGTGCTCTTTCAAACTTTCATGAAAAGCAGAAATTGCATGAAATATTTAACAAAAAAGGATTTTTTTTCTGGAATATTGTCCAGCCTGTATTTGTCTGCAGCCTATCAGAAATAAATAATGAAGAGTTTTATACACTGAAGGAAAAAATATCTCCCCTTTTTAGATCTTTTAAGTATGTGGTTTTCATATATGGGTGTATCTTTTATAGTGGCATAGAAGGCTTGGCAGTTCTGATATAAAAATGCATGGGATATTTTAACAATGAACATCACCACCCCACCCCCCCAAGAAAAGCCAAAAGCAAACCCCTTCATATTTGTGGGCATGAACATGAAACATGTAGTTATGTGTATGCTCTTAATGGGGCAGAATGGCCACGGTTTCCTTTGTGTCTCTATTTCTGAAAAAAGCTCTTCCACTTCAACACCAATATTTGAATGGGATAAAGCCTCATTCTCCTGAGTTTACTCAAGTCTGTAACTATATGGAATCACAGAATAATCAAGTTTCAAGGGGCCTCTGCAGATTGTCTAGTCCAACCCCTGTGCCCAAAGCTGTGTCAGCTGGGGCAGACCAGTACTGTGTCCAGTTAGATTTTGAGCATCTCCAAGAATTGTGACTCTGCAACTTCCCTGAGTCCAAATAGCACGGTATGTGGTACAAAACATTGACTATGGGACAAGAGGTGAGATGAAGAGCCAAGTTTTATGATCCACACTCCATGGAAGCATTTGAGCATATACTTCAGTCTTACTGCAGTAAACACAGTTTATGTTTGGGTTTAAGTGCAGTACTGAGCTAGAGTCATTAGGCATGTTTATTTTCATTTAACGGTGCTTTTGTTATTCTATTCAGTCACAGAAATCAGATGGACAATTGCCAGTTCTGCTGCCTTTTTATTCATGCCCTTTTATTTTCCTAATGTCAGAAAGGGCTGCAGTTGGAACCCAGGTACAACCATGTAACTCTGTGGGCTTTGGTCAGTTTTATTACTAGTGACTAGGAATATGTTTTCATTTTTATTGCTGTAATACTACATAGAACTGTAGGAATTTATAATGTTTGCATATGTAGAGGTGTCATTTATTTATAATGCGTGCAGTAATATTTTTTTTATGTCATAAACCCTTTACATAAAGCCTTTGAAAAAGCAATAAGACTGCAGCAGGCCTGTGCAATAATCTTGTCATCCTTAAATTATTTTTTTGAAGCACTGCCTCTCAAGCTGTCATGTGGGATACTTTAATCTCTTTTGCTGATGGCATTCACTGTGTCCGCTTCCAGGGCAGCCACAGGCAGACCTCTTTAGAAAAACAGATGAAGCAGTTTATATATAGCATTCCATTTATTCCTAATGAAATCAAATGGCCTTGTGGCCAGGACTTGGGTTAAAAAGAGCAGTTTATTGAGAACTTCTAAATAGGATAAAAGGAGTAACAAATGGTGCTGTATTCCCTGGCTAGTTGCCTTTTCAATATCACCTGGAAAATTTCCCTCTGAAAGGGAAAGAATTCACCACACCCTGTTTAGGTAGAGGTGATTCAGTGCTTCCTTGAAGCTTTTATGAATAGTGAAAAAAAAAAAAGAAAGATACACCCCCTGGTGCATTGGATGTCAGAACTGGGACACCAGAGTAACTAACATGTAATATTTATCAGGTTTCACAGTGTCCCTTCCTAAGCAGATACGTGAGGTATATGACTGGAGGTTATTTTTAATTGAGATGAAAGGACAATCTTAAAAAGAATATATATTGCAATTCCATTGCAGTTATGAATTTGGAGGGTAAACCTGAGACTTGTTTGTGTAACTGCATGGCCACGAAGACCTACTGACCATGATTCCTCATGGACAGAGCTCTAAGTAGGAAGTGTGCTCTATCTGTCAGTGCCTGCACAGTGCCCAGCTGTGTAAGATTAGACACATTTACACAAACACTGGTGTTGGTATGCTGCACTTACCAACTATAAACAGTGCTTTTCCGTGGACAGACATCTTGGGTTAGGATTGCCCCTAGGTCATTAGCTGGGAGAGATGCTGAAGGTACATCGGTGTTTCTTGGTAGAATGGTGCATGAAATTCAAACCTATGAAGTCATCATCCATTCACCTCATTGACTGTACTTTTATCTTGATAATACAGGGTCTAAATTTGTTTCTTGTAACTGTAATATTGGCAATCTGACTGAATTGTCTGCTTGAAAAGTTTGTTCTTCTAATAGGCTTCTATTATAATATAATTCTTTATAGAGTTCAATTAGATCTGTAATATGGCTTCATGGATAAAAATGATAAAAAAACCTCTGAAACAGAGTAATTTTTTTTACATCTTTGTAAATGTTTTTGCTGGTTTCAGCTGGGGTAGAGTTAATTTTCTTCACAGAACCTAGTATGGGGCTGTGTTTTGGATTTGTGTTGAACAGAGTTGATACTATAGAGATACTTTTGTTGTTACAGAACAGGGCTTACACAGAGCCAAGGCCTTTTCTGCTTTTCATACTGCCACACTGGCAAGGAGGTTGGGTATGCAAGGGAGTTTGGGAGGAGACACAGCTGAAACATGTGACCCAAACTGGCCAAAGGGATATTCCAGACCATATGATATTGTGCTCAGTAGACAGAGTGGGGGGAAGAAGGAAAGAGGGGATGTTTGAAGTGATGGCGTTTGATCTTCCCAAGTCACTGTTATGCTTGATGGGGCCCTGCTCTGCTGGAGGCAGGTGAATGCCTGCCTGCCCATGGGAAGCAGTGAATCCTTGTTTTGCTTTACTTGTGTGTGTGGTTTTTGCTTTCCCTATTAAATTATCTTTATCTTAACCCATAAGTTTTCTACCTTTTACCCTTCTGGTTCTCCCCCTGATCCTGCTGGTAGGGGAGTGAGCAAGCAGCTGCCTGGGGCTTGGTGGCTGGCTGGGGTTAAACCATGATGATGTTATATTCTATCTTGTTTGTTTATTGTCTGTCACTCTGCCACTTTGCACCTGCCTGTATGCCTTTAAACTAATTTCCCATATAGGAATGCCTTTTCCCTGGATGCATTTCTTCATACATTTTCTCCAGGTCACCAGTGGTGTTTCTTCACTCTCTTAATCTCTTTTGATTTTTAGTACTTGGACACTTAAATAATGTTAATCCTCAAGGGCCAATTGACTAAGACAGTTGACTCGGACTTGCAATCAGGCTTGAGAGAGCACCTTCCAGGAATGTGTGCCTAACTGTAATAAGCCTGTAAAAGAAAATTATATGAACTGCAGCATCTTTACAGTCAAAGTGGCAGTTATTATTTGAAAGCCACATTTTTCAAATGCTAAGAAAAATACCTTAAAGTGCTTGAATTTGCAAAATCTGGATGCTGAAGGTAACTTTTCATTGGCCCAACTGAGTGTTTTGGCAGTTATTGAAGGAAAGGAGTATGTAGCAAACTGGTCTTTATTAGCTACCATGGGCAATCCACTTTTTAAAATGATGTAATATCAGAATTTACTGAATGAAAAAAATTTTAGGTGCAGAGATTTTATTTGATTTCAATAAGATTTATCTTTTAAATTTGGTACAGTTTTGTGCTAACTTAAGTTTGAACACAAGGTTCCTTGCCTTCAGTAGCCAAAGGCAGAAGTGGCCTTGGTTTCAAGAAGGAAACAAAAGTATGGAGAATAGTAGTTCTCTTCTTTCAGCCACAAGACACTGCTCTTCCACTTGTCCTTAGCTCTCCAACCTCACTTTTCCAATGGTATTGCAGGTAGTATTTCTGAGATTTCATGTTCAGGATTTCTTTTAAAAGCTGAAGAGAGACCAACTGCAGAGAGCAAAGCCAGCCCCGGAGACAGATGTAAGCTCAGTTTGCTCATCCTGTTCCTAATCTGTAAGGCTTTAGTTCTCTCTCATATATTGTTATTCTTTGCTTGACAGCCCAGGAAACCAGATATCAATATGAACAGTACACTGTGTCATGTGGAAGATACAGATAAATACACCCACCAACCTGTAGAGACGGGGCTGGAGCCTAAGGGTGATTACTTCTGAATAACGGAATAAGATATTTTAGTGAAAACAAAAAGACTGCAGTTTTTATTTTTCCTTATTTTTCTTCCTAAAAGTGTGTTTGTAAGCAGCTGGCTCCAGAGAGTTTTATAGCTCTGAGGTTGTGCTCCTGGGCTGTGCTCAGCAGAGACCTCCATGTCCACATCCCACCATGTGGTTCGTGCCCCATCGGTCGCTCAGCCAGAGCCTGGCAGAGGCACTGCCATCCATCTGCTCCGTTTATCAGCTTTGACTGTGGTTGCTATTTTGGAGCTTTCAAATAGGCACAGATAACAAAAAGAAATTATTTTGTAGTTAATCATATGGTGCTGAAAAGCAAGTAAACCACTGAAATTATTGCAAGAATCAAAATGTCGAGAAAGGAGAAGCAGGAGTACAGAAGTGGGAGAGACGTACACCGATAACAGAGATGAAGTGTCACAGACGTTAAATAGATGAATAAAGGTGAGGAAAATACACATGCTGTAGGAACTTGAATTTTAAATTATTATCAGTTTATATTGTAATGTCAGGGTTATACTTTATTGCTGGAACAAGAACTCTGTCATAAATCCAGATTAATCTGTTTGATCTTCAAGTAATGGACTGAGGAATGACTCACTCTTCCTCAGAATTTATGTGCTGTTATTAATATAAGGATGCGTTGCCTTTTATACTCTTTGGACATGAAGATGTTTTCCCAAGTATTTTGAATGCCATATTTACATCCCTAATCGTGTTTGCCACTGAGAAGGTTTGCAGTGGCATATGCTTTGAGCCTCTTTCCTGGAATACCCTGGCAGATGTGTTGAAATACAGGTCTGCTACCTCCCTTCCCAGGCATTCCTTTAAATTGCCTTGAAATTCACATTAAGTCAGGTTAAGGTAAAAAAAAAGTGGTTTTATTTATAAAGTTCTCAGTATACAATACAATGTATGATGTATCCCATAGACACAAAAAAATGTAAGAGAAAATGAAACAATTATCTGCCTGTTAGGTTAAGTCAGGGCATTCCTCCTAGCCTTTATGGAGCAGCTTACAGGTTTGTAGAAATTGATGTCCCCATGTCTGAGGAGATATTTCACAAGGAAATCTCTGGTCTTAGATGTAGAGGTGGAAGAAGGTTAAGGATAAAATATAAACTGCTAGACCCCAACCATTTCTTGCTGTTTGCTGGTGTTTCATTTGTAGTTAAATCTTCTTTTCCTTCTCTCTCATTCTTACACTTGTGTAAGAATTACTGATCCATAGTTTATTCAATTATAGATGCCATCTGATCTGTTAAATAGGGTCACTTCTTTGAAATGTAAGGATCTCTTTGGCTAGATTTCCTGTAAGGCAGTAGGCTGCCTTTTTGGTAGATTATTTTCTCTACTTGATTAAATTGTTACTAAAATGTTAATTCAATGAAGAGGAAAACCATGGTTCTCATCTGCTAAAGAAACAGAAAAATCTCTGTATGGTGCCTTTTCATGCTCTAGACCTCATAAGCATTCAGTTCAGCACCTTCATACAGTTACATAAACCAAGAATGAAGTATATATTGCTGACTCTTGAATTAATCTACATGTGACACTCTCTATAGACCACTTTGGGGTAGAAAACAGCTTGAGATGACTGCCTCTTTTTTTTTTCCCCTTCCTTAAAACTGTTTACCTTTTTTTCCCTTGCTCCTTTTCCTGAAAATCATAGATCTGAGTATTTTGCTTCTCATGTGATGGCAATGAAAAGTTGCAATCCCATTGTAGGCTTAGGTTCTCTTAGTTTGTGACTTTGGACCTTTTCTAATATAATGGAATATTTTCTAATATAATAGAATATTTTCTAATATAATTAGAATTATAAATAGAATATTTTCTAATATAATTCTGACTGTATTAAAACATGGCCTGAGGAGAGGGTCATGCATTTTCCTATAGTAAGCTTTTGTAATTAAGGGTGCCAGGTTTTATCTTATGGACTGAAAACTGTTAGAACACCTAAGCTGGTTTCCAGGAGCCTTGTAGGAGACATTGTGTGAAAACTCTTTGCACAGCTACATGATTGAATTCAGCAGGTTTGCCCTTTGCACTTTGAAAGGAGTAATTCTCATGTTACTATTTTTAATCTTGTACAAATCTTTTGATTTGCCATTGCCTTAACTTTTGTAGAGCTAATTATAATTCCTTCTTTCTAGAAACCATTATAATAATTGGGGGGAAAAAAAAGGCCTGAAAAATGTATTGCCACCCTGAGCTATAAATGCACAATGGAAATGTGAAGTGTCATGCATAGATCTGTCATTCTTCAGGGGTAGCATTAGCCTTTGATGGGATCATTCAGTGAAACTGCAGTGTGAACAGCTCTTTAAATTTAAGATGGTGAGATTTTAAAATAGATTTTAAAATAGAGTTTGTTGTAATCATCCTGACTGAAATGCTAAATTCATATTACCAGGTTTATTTTTACATCTATTGTTTATCTTTAGCAAGCCTTAGAGAAGTCCCATCTCCTGATGTTTCTTAGGTGTTTGGATGACTGCATTATATGTTTATGTTTTGATATGCTCCCTGTATTTGTCTTGTCATTTGGTGCTGGCTTGAAGGAAAATAGGAGCATGCCTTGTAGTGATGAACCTTTGCTGAATGGGCCTTTGCTCTTTTGCTCAAAATCGGTGTGGAGAGTTGATGAAGGAAAGCAGCTGCTGTTCTTCCTGTTCCCTGAGGAGGTATTCTGTGTTCCTAATGGTAATCCTGGAAGTCAGGCAGGACCTCTGCAGGTCAGCAAGGTTTCTCCTCTTTGAATTTGATTGTAGGCTGTCCTACAGTAACCCCAGTGCACTGTCTTATTAGTCATGGCAGCATTGCTGAGGGTATTTTTGATATCTGAAAAAAAACCCAACTTCTCACTTGAATGATTGCTGGATTTGTTTGTTTATTTTTTTAGGCATACTGTTGGATGAATGACCTCCAATGCCTCAGTAGCTCAGGCAAAAAAGCACCGATGTGTTTATATGCTTAGTTTTGGAAAAGAAGAATCCAGCATTGTTTTAATTTACATGGTGTCAATCCCAAGCCCCTCTTCTAACTTCATCCATGAATTTTTTTTTTGTACCTAATTTTTTTTTCTGATTGTTTCTGAGAGCAAAACACAGCCTGTAATTGAACACCAGAAAGACCCCTCTGAAATACTGTCTTTAAAAGTAATTCACTTGCACTGAACTGGTAAATTGAGAACTCTATTTGGCATAGCTTTAGTTTTTGATCTACAACCAGCAAATGCAGGAAGTTACTTAATAGTTATGCAAAAAGCAAAGAATAAATCAACAACTGAACAATGTCCTCCTTTAATTACTTTTTGCTCTCATTTTATATTTAGTTTTACATTGAATGAACTGTTCCTTAGAGTAAGTCAGATGTTGGTTAGTTAAATGGATTATTCATGATAGAAAAAAGTTTAATTGAAGTGAAATCAAACATCTTTGCATATATGTGAACAAATCCAGGCGATATTTTTTTCCATCTCATTTGCTTTTAGCTGACTTACAGCAGGAATATCACAGCTCACAAGGTAGTTTTTGTCATGTATGTAGTTACTGAGTTCTCACTTGGGAACAAAATTTTCTTATTTTGGTATAGTGTTTTTACATTGGCTGCTTACTAGAGAGGAACTACTGGGGAAGAATGTGAGCGGGATTCAAAGCCTCTGATTTCTTGGTGCTCAGCAGGAACAGAGCCTAGAAAAAGAATACAGTAGGTGATGTAACTGCATGGAATTCTTAACCTGCACTGGGAGCATTATACTGATTTTTTTCAAAAGTGTTTCTTTCTCTCCACCAAATTTTTCCAGAAAATAGGGTCCTTGCCTCTTCTTCTCAAGTTGTAGTTGTTAAGCTGTCTGGAAAGCAAAGCAAAGTAATTTTAATTTCAGAAGGATTTATTGTTATATGGCTTTAAAATTAATCTGTCTAAAGACAAATAGTTGTACAGTAACAGTGAATAAACCAGATACCACTATGGAAACTTCACTGGATATAATATAGAGAGATCTGCTTTGGTATGGTTGCATTTAGCTCGGAAAATCCATATTGTGAATTTTCTGTGCAGAGGATGTATTTCAGGAGCAAAGCAGACACGAAGTTGTTAGGTATAGTGCGTGAATCACAGAGAGGAGTGGGTGCAGCAGACATGTCCTCTGCTGCTCCTTGGAGTAAGTACAGGTTGAGCTGACAGCATAGATTTTGCTGGGAGGGGAATTTTATCTTAACGTCCTGAGTAAAGCAGCAAAGTACTCTCTTAGTTTAAAGGCTTGCATGTTACTGAGGTGGTCTGACACTTCTTGTTAGGAGGCTGTGTTTTACAGTGCCTACAGGTTTGTCAGCTGGGACCACTTGGGATGAGCTGTTTGTCTAGTTTCAAGATGATACTTCTTTTTTCTGTATCAAGGAATAGGGGTTTCTGTCTCTATATTCCCCAGGTCTGCTTTTAGACCAATTTATAACTCCTTGAAATCTGAGGGAAGCAATTTAACTTTTAGCAGTTAAATCTTTTCCTGTGATGGTCAAATTGCACATGCATCCATCCCACAAAGTGGCTTGGTGCAATGGTATCTGATGCTCCAGGGATGAGGTTGGACTGTTTCTGCTTCAGCTGCTTTGAATTTGTTGCATTGAAATAACCAAGCTGAAGGTGGAAATAGGGAAAACAGAGAGCAGATGATATGAAAGTGATGTGTATAATGTGGAGGCAGGAATGGTTGGGAGGGGAGAGCAGAATTCAGGAGAAAGAGCTGTGGTGGGAGAAGACAAGTGAATTTGTCTGGGAAAGGAGACTGAAAGGTGAGGAAGGGCATAGCTGAAGCAGGATTCAGAACGGGAAGCCCATCGAGGAGACTGGGAGTGGGAACTGTCAGGAGGGAAATAGAGGAAATGGCTGAGGAATGGTTCTTCACAAGGACATGAGGAAGCAGAGGAAGGGAGACTAGAATGAGGCTGGACAAGGATTTGGTAGTGAGGAGCAAACAGGATGGGACCCAAGCTCAGTCTGGATTGAAAGGGGCTGAGGAAATTTAAGCACGGTATGAAAAGGAAAAGAGTGTTAAACACCACAGCCTGCCATTGCCATGATAAGCCCTGCATTCATGAGTCTCTGTTGTCAGTAAATATCTGTGAAGGCCACCAGTAAAATCTCCCAGCACTGTGCAGAGGTGGGGATGTGGGGTACAGCAGGCCGCTAATGTTTAGTGTTAAAAAATGGAAAAATTTAGGTAGTTCTTTTGATCCAGTGAAACACAGAACAACCTGAAAATACCAGCAGAATTATGACCACTTGATCCACTTGATCCACTTGGTGCTGTTTAAAGGCCAGCATTTGCCCTCTGTTACTCTTCAGCAGTGTCAGATCCTCCTTATTCTCACTGTATAGTTAGTGTAGAAACCTGCCACCCTGTTGGAGATGCCAGTGGCTTGGGACTCCAGATGCACAGGTTTAATCCCAAGCTGGCCACTGACAGGCTGTATGATCTTGGACTAGCTAATTCACGGTAACGTGCTTTATTTTCCCCATCAGTAATTTGGGGATAATGATTTCTGTAGAGGCCATCGAGCTCCACAAATGCCACAGTTCACGGAAGAGCTGAGAAGTGCTGGTTGTGCTATTAATGACAGTTTCTTTCTGTCTGACTGGTGACTGTTTCCTTTTTCTCTTTGGACCATTGTGTGACTGTATTAGGACAGAAATTGAGAAGAAAGAAAGGAGTTGCTGGGGATAATAGGTATGGTGTAACAGGGACAGCTTTCTGTCTTATTATCCAGACTCACTGCTCGGCCAAAACTGGATGCATTTGTGTCTGCAGGCTGGACTGACTCAGACTTCGTAGGGAGTCATTTCAAAGACATACAGACCTCCCTAATGACACCTAGTTTATGTGAAATAATTTTAAAGAATCTGGCTTTATTAAGTAATTGTGAGCAACTTGGACCCTGGCACTGAGTACTCATTTTGTAGCTGTTGTGATAGTGCTGCATGTGCTGTGATCTTTGGGCTGCAGGATCAGGCAGCGCCACAGGAGCATGGAAGGGTGAGAGACAGGACTAGGAAGGGGGAAACTGTAGAATAGCACATTTATTGTCATACATTGTTACATGAGTGTTTTAAGAACTCTGTGCAGCTGCCGATCTTTGAATAAGAGAGCTTTTTTATTTCCTGTTTATTCTTGCTCTTCTTACTACTTGCAGCTCTCTCCGAGCAGAGAAAGCACCTCAGTGATGTACTGTAGATGACTCAGATGCTGATTTATGGTGTATATCTGTATGTATGAATTTGGATTTGAATTCAAATGAGAATCTGTGTCAATGTCATAGGTATCTAGCATTGAGAAGCAATTGTCTTTCAGTGGTTTATGTGCTATATTTAATATGATTCTTATGAATATTTCCAACCCTTGTCATTCTGTCAAAGTTGTCATTGAGGAACATGCTCAGGTCAGAAAGCTTTGGTATGTCTAATTGTTAGAGGAGATGATATCATAGCATGGCATAGAGATCAAGAAAATGTCTCACTTACTACCAGTTTTTGAAGTAGCAATCAGTGCATTGCTGCATCCACAGGAGTCTGAAAGTAGTCAGGCTCAGAAGGTAGTTGGCTGAGGAAAGTGCAGAGCTAGTTCTATTAAGCTCTTGCAGTAACACCACTTCTTCTATTAGATTAGAATCTTTCCTTCTTTCCTGCTCTTTTTGGTTGTTTTTTTTTCTTGAAGTTTAGTGACTTTTACAAGGGCATGTAGTGATAGGACAAGGGGGAATGGCTGTAAACTGGAAGAGGGTAGTTTAGATTAGATAATAGGAAGAAATTCTTTACTGTGAGGGTGTTGAGGCACTGGAACAGGTTGCCCAGAGGAGCTGTGGATGCCCAACCCTGCAAATGTTCAAGGCCAGGTTGGATGGCGCTCTCAGCAACCTGGTCTAGTGCAAGGTGTCCCTGCCCCCGGCAGGGGGGTTGGAATGAGATGGTCTTCAAGGTCTCTTCCAATCTCCAAACCACTCTAAGATTCTATGATTCTCTGTTGATGAGAGTGAGCCTGGCTGGAAGCCAGCAGATGGTAGACTGGCTCTGCAGCCTGGTATCTGTGCTGCTGCTTTGCTTCCAGAAGCTTCTGGAACTTTGGTCCTCAAACAAGTCTCCAAACCCTTCTGGGAAGCTGGTACAAGAGCAGATTAAAGTGCTTAGATGTTCTTTTCAGGAACAAACCCAATTCAGCTGGTTTTGAAGAACCAGATGCTCGTGAACTTTAGAGGCTGTTATCTTTCTCAACTGTGGTATTTCTTTTAACCTCTTTCTTTAGTTGTTTCTGTCCTAGCGCTTCCTCTGTAACCTGTCCCTGTAAGGTAACAGAAGCCAAAACCTGGGTAAAAGTATTTTGACATTATTTTGTCTCGAATTTGTGTGAAAAGGTACAGATGCTGAATTTTTTTTCAGGGAAAAGAAACCTTCACAAACCATTGTATTGGAAATATATTAAGTAAATATATATTTTATATTGCCTTTCTACGTAGTGTAGCATCACCTTTAGAGATCTCTTGCTTTTGTGCCATATGACACAGTTGTTCCTTACAAGCCTGGCTCTGGGGCTGAAGCCCTTTCTTACAATGTGCCTGTGGTTATGCTTAGGAGTCTTAAAAAACTCCCTGGCAAGTTGATGTCCTTGCTTTTATCGTACTTATCTGTTGTCATAATATTTGCCTCTATGCACTGCAGGTTAAAAATTGTCCCTTAAGCCACTCCAGATTTTTCAGTCCAGTACTGTAGAATGGTCGTCTTTCTACACTGACCTGTCATTAGAAAAATTTTTTTTTTTATCAGCTCCTCTCATCTGTTTTCAGAAGACTGTGGCTATAATTCCTGAATGCTCTTCATGATTCCCAAGTTGAGAATTTCTGTCCTAGAATAAGTACCTCCAATGTCTGCCATTATCAGTCATGAAATACCTTAACTAGTGAACAAAATACAGTACTGTAGATTGTGGTTAATATCGTGCAGTGGTGATATAAAGTGGACACCAAAATATAGTTAGTGTATCCTTCAGGAATAGAGAATGTAATTAGAAAAGATGATTTAACTGCATTGGATTTTATTTAGCAAGAGAATTTTAAAAATCAAGAAGGTTAATGAAGTAATCTTAGTCTGTGGTCTATGGGAGCCTTTTAATCTTCCTTTTTGTTCTTAAGAATTGCATTGCTGTGTCCTTAGTGTAGTGACTGTACATTAAATAGAAGTGCTTTAAGATTTTAAAAAGTGGGGTTTGTCAATTTTACCCTTATTTCTGGAGCTTGGTTCTCATTTTGCTGGATCGTGATAAAAATGAGAATTACTTAAGTCCTACATCCAGAGAGTCAGGTTTTGGACTCTGAGACCAGAAATGGCTAAAAGTATTATGTAGACTTCAAATGCTTGGGCTGTATGAGCAGGGATGAGTCTCAAATTAAAGCTTTGTTGAATAGTGAGAGTATGCACAGCTTGAGTCTTAGAACAGCATGGATTTAGCTCACAAAAAAACCAATTGGGAAGAAAATCTCTTTACTGTGGATGAATTATTATATCCTCTAGATTTTGGGTACATGGTGAGAGGGTAAATTAGCCTGGATAATGTAGCTGCCCAAAAAGAAAGGGTTTTTAGGACCTGTTTGTGGAGTACCTATATTTCTGGCCTTCAACCTTCTTTAATTCACTTCACGTGAGAGTTGTGCATTATTTATAGTGAGCGTGGGAGATGGAAAGAGTACTGTGGAAGAAAGAAAAATAAACTTTTCAATCATGAATTCTGTTTTTGGCTGTGATGCCAGTTTGGGGCAAGATGCCAATAATTTTGCACCCAAAATAGAAGTGCAAAAATCCCCCAAAATTCACCAGTCTCACTCATGATCTGTATTTTCTCAGATTATAGTTAGGAAGCAAAGCACAGAGTCTTGAGGCATGCATCAGCCTCATGATGAGAAGAGCAGATCATCCTCTTTTAACTCATGTCTTCCTGCTGCTTTGAATAGCCTTTGATGGCCAGAGATGACCTCTCTGTTCAGGTGTTGTAAGAACAAACCACAGACTTCCTGGGTTTTGTTCTCCAGTGCTTGGTGCTCCAGCCTGGACCGTACAGCAGCAGCAGGCTTCATCTTGGCTGGGGCCACGCGTGCCAACAGCTCCCTCAGAAGGCATCCAGGCTTTGGAGCTCTGTAGGACTGCAGCCTGTCTTCAGCCCAGGGGTTTAACAAGACAGGTGAAACTCAGTGTAGAAGTTGAGCAGTGTTGGGCACAAGAGGCCACTGCCATCAAATGAATGTGCTCTACTGCACGGCCAGGCTGCTTCTGTCCCTGCCTTGCTGTCAAAGGGGCATGGATGCGGTTCCACAGACAGCCTTGTGGTATCACAGCTTGTTCAAGAAGTTTATTTTCCTGCACCGTGGTTCAGAAACAGCTTAATAGCTGTGAGAGATTCTTTCTGCGATCTGGTGTGCTGTGTGGCCACTGACACAACTGCATTGGCACAAATGAAGGAACAGTAAAATGGGAACCAGGCGTGGGAACAGGCAGCTGAAATGGGAATTTTGCTCACTGAAGAACATTTATACAGCAGCTCTTTCTGAGTCTCCCACAAAGAAGGACACCTGGAAGAGTTCTCTCAACCAACCTGTGAAGGTTTGTGTAGGTCCTAAGCACTGCACTGGCACTGTTCAACAGTGCCGACTTTTCGTTCAAAGTATGCATCAAGTCGTACCATTTCCTGCATTTCTTGTTTCACTTACAGCTGAACTGTTCATTCTGTTTAGTGCTATGGTAAGAATTACATGAAGAGTTGTGTAGAAAACAGAAGTATTGCATACTGTGACTGTCAACTCAGGTTACTTGTGAGGGAAGGCAATGCCCTGTATTGTTAAAGCAAGTCAAATGTTATTTATTTTGGGCCTGGTTACAGCTTAGCCTAATAAACCCCTGTTCAGCTCAGGTACCAGAGAATGTAAAGCCATGTAATGCTTGAGAAGAACAAAAGGATCAAACAACATGGGCAGGGTTTTTTTGTTGGGGTTTTGTTTGTTTGTTTGGGTTTTCTGGGTTTTTTTCAGGTTTTGGGGTTTTTTTTTAGTACATGTTGTACTTTTAACATACTTGTTCTTCTGTGGCTGCTAGAGACTGCAAGGGGACACATTTCATGTTTAAAGTATCATACATATAGACACTATGTAGGTGTGATGAGTAGGGCAAAACGTAAGACAGTGATTCAGCCTGAATCTCTTGTGGAGCTATTAACTCTCCTTATCTTATAAGAAAAGGTGAGACCGGGTCTATAGGATAAGGGAAATAAGGTCTATAGGAGATAGACGTTCTCAATAATCTCATTAATTGTTTTAGGTTTCTTAGTTAGTGTCTATATCGTTCATTTACACAAGCATTCAAAAGCCATCTCAGACCCAAAATGTACACATTTAGTGTAAAAATATTAAACTTTTCCAGGTTTTTGTCTGTCAAACCGTTAATATTTGTTATTCTCCTCCTGATGACCACATTAAAATACTTGAATTCTTTTGTGTGTTAAACTACAAATGAGATTACTTTGTAACCTTCTGGTGTGTTTTGAAATCTAACAAATAGAAAGTTACAGTAAAAGTGTTCCCTTACACGGGCTTAAATGCCAGGAGCATTCTTTCCCTGTACTCCTGCAAGTGAGAGAAGCAGGGAAGGGAGAGGCTATTCTTCCATCCCCAGTAGATCCTGGGCAGTACCTCTGCCCTGAGATCCTACAGCTGGGATCCAGTAACTTGATGCTTTTCTGTGTGCACCTTGCCTGGAGAGAAGAAAACCACTGTCTTCAGAAGGTGTATAGCTCTGAGACTCTCAAAGCAAAGTAAGCCCATAAGGTAATCCTACTGCACATAAAAATGGACCCCAAAAGGCCAAAATACTGGCAGTGGAGCACACAGCTGAAGGAAAAAAAGGAACAAATAACAGAGAGTGCTTTAAATGAATGAGAAGCTGTAAGTTGGTGAGACGACTGATGGGCCTGCTGGGTGGATTGCTATGCACAGAGGGAGCAGTTCAAGAAAGCAGAATATTGCAGAAATGTTAAAGTGTTTATTAGTATCAATCCTCACTGCAGATTTGTGTCCAAATTTATTGAGAGCTCAAGTATGAGGTGGCTGAGGTATTGGACAAAACATATAGACAGTCTTATTAGAAATAACATAAAAAGAATCTGGAACTATAAATGTGTTAGAAGGCTCTAGGAAGCATCTAGAGAATTACACCCCAGTAAGCTTATACTGGTAGTTGGCAAATTAGCTGAAATAATAATTACTGACAGGTCACAATTCATAGCTTGCAGCCATCAAGATTGCACAGAAGGAAATTATGCCAAACTGACGGGGAGAAAGGTGTTTTGGAATACAGAAAATCATATGATTCAAATAATAAAAGCTTTCATAAAGTTTTGTTGTCCTTTGCGGATGGTTATTAAGAAACATGATATGACTAAGATGACTCAAAACCTGTATTGAACATAGAAGCAAAAGGCACATTACCCAGTTAGATCTTAACAGTGGTATGTTGATAGATCCCCACTTCAAACTGGTGGGACTGTTCTATTCTTAGAGGCATGAAACAGCACAGTTGTGCCATTTTGCCTGCCCCATTAGCCTTGCTGAAAGGCAGAATTGGGAATTGCCTAAATGGCATCTGATCCCTGAGCATGGAGAGCTATGAGGCTGTCAGTCCTACACCACCCCCTTGGAGAGCTCCACTTAGGAAGGACCTGGACCTGAGAATAGCAAGCTCTTTTTCAGTATGTGGCTGACTTGAAAAATACAGTAGTGATAGAAAAAAATCCTGGTGATTTTGAAAACATACCACTAAGAATGGCCATTAAGAATAGGAAAAGTAATAAAGAACAGCATGGAGAATATTACCAGAAGTAAAAGCCGATATATCAAGAACGCCCTTGTCTCACCTCAAAATAGCATTTAAGAGTTAGTGGGAGTTCTGGGAACACAAGATGAAGCTGAAAAAGAATTGGGGAAATCTCAGTCGTGGAGAGTAACTGAAGAAAATTGTGACTGTTTACCTTAGAAAGCAGATGAGTCAGAGAAGAGGCGTGCTAAAACTGTATAAACCAGCAAATGGTAATGAGAAGGTAGATTGGGGTAAGTTTCTGTTTGCTTGTCTTAAAGCACTGAAGTAAGTGACTATTTAAAGAAATCAGAAGGTTGCAAATTCCAAAACTGACGAAAGGAAATTCTTGTTCAGATCTGCGATTAAAGTGTGAAAGTCACTACAGCAGAAAGTTGCTGTGCTGAAGAATTTAAAAGGGTTTTTAAAAGGTTACTTTAATGGGTATCAGAAATATTTACAGCTTCCATAATCCATGTTGACCAATTCTGAAGGGAGTATTAGCCTTGAGTTTTTAAGACTAGCTACTAGGGATATCTTTATATTCTGTTGATGATTGTCCTTCCTTCTTAACATAAAGTGTTAGGTTAGTGGTGTAATTCATTAATAGTTGTATGCAAGTTGTGAAATTAGTTCTGATTCTCAGTAACATGCTAAAGAACACCCCTGTGTGAGTGGTGCATGAATTCAGAGTGGAGTGGTCTCTTTTCAGGCACTGAAACAGAGTAACTCAGGTAAGGGTCATTCCCAGCATCTCTTGAAGTTGCCAAGATCTGTGGCTAAACAGATGCATTCAGGGATGGGATTTCAGAAATGTAATGAAGTCAGGAACTGATGTGATTTTAAATTTGGGTAGAAGGTGTTGAGTTGCCTTTTTTTGGTCATATGTGCATTACATGTGTGAGTAAAAGACTGTGTCTCTTAAAAAGCCCTAAAGCAAGAGAGCTTTTTGCACTTGTGTTCTGGAGTTCGTTTCACTTACAGTTGCTGGAAGGCATGATGTAAGGAACTGTTGTCTTTGCCTGAAGTCTTCAGTTAAACTCTTAAAGGAAATAAGCAAACCTAAGCTAAGAAAATTATTGGTTTTGTTTGCCTGCAAAAGCACATCTCGTTGGTGCAGTTCCAGTGCTCGTGGTTTTTCATGGATATGCATGTGAGTATCTGATGTGTATGTGAGTACACAGTGATGAGCAGTTCATCATTTTTCTCAAGATTTTGGTTGGATTAAATTATGGTTTTTTATATATGAATTTGACTCTGACATGTGCAAGATATCAGTCAGTCAGTTCATGTAGTCCTGCCATGTTACCTGGTAGTAACCTCCCCAGGAACAGTACCTGCAGTCTTACATTCAAGTCGGAGCTGGTGTAGTTATCCTCTGAGCTGTGCTTCTTTATATGTGACATGATATTTTAGGATAATTCAAAATATTCCAAACAATAATTAATGATGATGTATACAGATTTCAAAGGCGTGAGTTAGATATTTGAAAATACCTTGGAAATCAAGTCCTCCGGAGAAAGGAAAGCTATATATGCACAAAAAGAAACTAATTTCTGCTTAATCGCCAGAAGATAAGGTAATTCCAAAATGTTAATGGAAAATGCTGATATTTGGCCTTCAAATGGCAAGCATAACGCAAACCTGCTGATTGGAATCAGTGAAATGGTATGGAAAAAATCCCTCCCTACTCGAGAGTTTGGGGAAATCAATGCCTAATAAATCGTGCATATGCCTATGCAGTAATGATAACAGAATTTTAGAAAGATTTAGAAGGCTGGCATGATTTCTTATAGTTAAAATAGCATTAACTAACTGGGTCATAAATGCAAATAAGATTATTAACTCTACATGACTGGCTTATGGTTACAGTGTCTCAGCTATCGGGTTTTCATGGCATTAATAACAGACTCTCCAGTGCATGAGTCTGCATCACATGGTTTTATTTTTAGTACTGATAAATCTAATATTTCAAGATCATGTGAAGCTGGGCACTGAAGGCTTCTCAGTTGCTGCCTCTTTTGCACTCCCTCACTCTGCAGGGAGACACTGCCCAGGGCTCCCTGAATCGTGCTCAGTCCAGCTCAACAAAGGTGTCAGCTTTGGTAGTGGTGCATTAGGAGCAAAATCATTCTTCTCATACTGAGTTTGGGATTTGATGATGCATGCAGTGTCAGGATGGTTGGGAGCATGGCTGCAAGCCAGGCAGGATGCCCCTGCCATGGCTAATACCAAGCAGTGGTCAGGTGTTGGCATCATGGGTACCTGGGCACAACATTTTTGTTGGTATTTTCTACAGAAATGTACCTTGAAGGAATTACTATATAGAAATGATGGCACAGTGGGATATAGCTGCCAGGATGTGGTTGGTGCTGACATGAGGGTTTGCTGAAATACTTCTCACTGGTGGGCTGGGATGGCAAAGCAGGAGGAGGCAGTGGTTGCCATGAGCTGCATATCCAACTTCCAGCTGAAGCTCTGGGATAGTGGATGTTGGAGGAAGCTAGTAAGTGAGAGCTGTGACTGTGGGATCTCTGTGCTCCACTGTTTGGGAATGCTTAGCTGGAGCCTTCTCAGCTCAGCTTCATGTCCTGCCCTGTGCTAGATAAGCTTGGTCATGAGTCTGCTTTCTGGGGCTCCTTCACTCCTGCACCTAAACATTGTGGTACTCGATGGTCCCTGTAGTATCCTTGAGTCCAACACAGAGTACTCCTTGGTACTGCATGAAGAACTTCGGTGAAAATCACTCTCTGTTGGATCTAGGGTCCCAGTGTTGGTTCCATGCTTTTGATCTGTGGTTCTAACACTCCATTTTGCTTTTTTTGGAGAGAGGGAGACCCTCTGATTTCTCTGTTTTGATATGATGCACTTAGAACCACCCATACAATTAGCCTGCCTCCCAAGACCACTAGCTGCTTGATACGAACAAACAGTTTAATTTCCAAGTAGAGCTGTTTGGTCATCATGCTAGTGATGTCACTGCTCTAATTATTAAAGGTTTCTGAGAAAGTTAATGTTTTCTGGACTGTTTCACTCTGTTGCTCTGTAGGAAATGTGCTCTGGAAATGTAAGCAGACTAACATTTCAAAGTGTAACAAGAGTATGCACAGAGCAAAATTTACTGGAATGACTGATTGCTTGCAGACATGAAAATAGCTGGCAGACCATCTAGACAGCCAGCACCTATACCCCAAGACTGTAGACAGACACAAAAATGAGATTTAATCATAGTTATATAAAGACACAGATCATTGCTCTTTACCCTCCTGCATAGAATAGGACTGTTCTATACGCTGTATAGAATAGGACTTTCTTTTTATCACATACTTATCCTAAAATAATACGTCTTTAGTCCATATATGTGCAACACTTCAGCACTGAAACGAGCTTTAAAGCGATACTGTTCTGTGAAAACATGAGAAAATTATGTTCATTAATAAAACACAATTATTTTTCTTAACTCTCAGTTAATGAATAAGAAAACAATGTTTTAGTAACAGAACTACTGAACTGCAATAACCACATGTCAGTTAAAAAAAATTCCCTGCAATATACCTTCTTACACTATGTGAAAATTTGTATGAAGTGTTTCCAAAGATTGGCTTCATTCCACCTTTTCCTTTAGAAGACTGTTCAACTATTCCTTTCATTGCTGAAAGCATTGCTTGATATTTAACCTTAAATACAGTTTCCTGAATATCATCCTATTTCTTACAGTAACATTTAATATCGTGCCTTCCTTGTTTTTTTTCATGTCATTCCAGTACTTGCTGACCCTTTGCATGACTGCTTTGCCAGTATGGATTTTTAAATTTTATTTGCCTCTAATATAATATCTCAAAACTTGGATTGCTTTCCATGCTTTAAAACTCTTTTAAAAAGGATAAAACCTACCTTAAAACCTGTAAATCATAAAGAAGTCAAAATCATACTTAGAATGAAGGCAAGTATTTTCTGCAGCCCAGTCTGAAGTAATGCTGTGGATGCTTGATAAGGGGTCAGTGTTTTCTGCTTTTGAATTTGAACTTCATTGGACTGTGACAGTCAGAGACCTGCTGGCAGTGCTCTTCCTGATGCACCTAGGATGCCATCAGCCTTCTTGACCACCAGGACACACTGCTGGCTC
>VXAD01013593.1:284506-336574 GCA_013399195.1 Dicrurus megarhynchus | reverse complement strand
GCATGGAATGCTGCCTAGGAAGCCAGTGACAAGAATGAGGAACTCACTTGTGCTGGTGTCACTGCTGGTCCTTCTGTGCCTGGATGAGGCACAGAAGGATGTCTCTCCCAAGAAAACGCTTTTACTAATAAAGGGTTTCTGTCAACCTCATCCCATGCAGGGCATTCAATCAGCAGACGTCCCACAGGACAGGAGGTGCTTCCCCTCACCCCACAGGCCCTTCCACCACACCCTTGGTCTCAGCAGTGACCAACAGCCTTTGCCCCTCCACTGCTGCTGCCTTCCACCTGCACCCTCCTCAGTGAGCCGGGCCCACTCTTCTCTGGCCCCCTCTCAGCTGGGTGAATGCTGCAGCCTCAACCAAAGCCCAGCAGGGAAACCACCCCTGCTGCTGTTGCTCTGAAGTGTATTACATAAAGTGGTAGATATCTTTCTTATTATGATATAACGCTATACAGCATACATGGATGTGGTTTCATTTTGGCAAATGCTATTGAACTTTTAATATATTTTCAGCACCAAGTCCCACAGAGTATTACAGTACAACTCTGAAAAGTCTTCCCAAAAGAACAGGATTGTTGCTCAAAGATGGTCATTCTGCTAAACAGATCCTTCTTTCAGTGCTGAACATTGGAACCATAACACTATGATGCCTTTTGACCTCTTCTGAGAGACTCTTATCCCAGCCCACAGCCCTTTGAACTTCTGGATACCCCTCAGCACAATCAGCAATTACACAGAATATCACGAGCACACAAATGAGTTATCAAAGGTAAACAAATCCCATCCTGTCTGCCAATTTTTAGTAACTTCTGCACATATCACTCTGCCATGACACAAAAGTTAGCTATAATTCTCTTAACTACTTTTTAAACATAAGACAATAAGAGTGCCAGTAATGAGTTAACACCAAAATAATTTAATAAATATTAATTAATTGAGTTCCAGCACTTCCCTACTAAGAAAACTCCAAGAAGTTCCTTCCAATAAACAATGTTTCCCTAATACTGTACATGCATCTGCACAGTTTTAATTTCATACAAGTGACAAGTCTTAGAAAAAGTAATCAATTTGCCAAATATCTGTCTAATAAATATAAACACACAAATGAATCTGTGCGGGATTGGGAAAAAAAATAATATTCCTTTTTGGAAAAAATCTAAACCTAGATGAAAAAGAAAATTTGATGACGATAAAAAGCCTCTGCTTACAGTAAATTGTAACTTGCACTTTACCAATTATTTTGAACTGTTGCTACGTGAAAAACTGTGTTAGCCCTTCTGAGTACTGAGGAGCTCTCCACTACAGCAGGGCCACCTGTCCCTCCTCTCCGGGCATGCTGCCTTGGATCTTAGAGATCCTCCTGCCCCTTTGACAACAATCACTAACTGGGCAGGACTTCAAATTTCAGCAGATAATTACAGAGCTCCTCAAATTCTGCTTGATTCCTAAAACATCACTTGTTTCACAGCTGGCCAAATAATTACATTTGAAAGCAAAGACATTTCTACCAACCAGAAGAAAATGCTGCCAAAGTGCAAAGAAGGAGGTGCCAGCATAACCCTTTCCCTACTTTCGTTTTTCAAATTTCCCTTGCATAGTTAGTTTAATACTAACATATTAAAATCAGCACAAATTAGATCATTTTTTTGTGTTTTATTTGGTTTTTAGTGAATGCAGATACCTTAGAATATTTAATCACAAAACTCCCCAAATTACTTATTTCCATATCTAAAATATTAAAAATCTTTCAGTATCCCAGCCTCACGTGTCTCTACTGCAAAACTCACATGGTCACTTTCACACTAACTTTGAATACATCAAATTTGTTTTGAAAAGTTATTTTAGTCTAGTATACTTTAGAATTATACTAGGATTAATTAGTGAAATTATTCCTAAAGTTTTTCCTGTGGAACTAACCATATCTTGAATTACTGGAAAATATTTCAATTTATATTTATATTTACAAAACCAGAATATTTTAATTACCTAAGAATTATCCAAAGAAATACAAACAAGCTTTGAGCATTTTTGGACATAGTCTCAAGCTGTGTCAGGTCAGGTTTAGGTTGGACATTAGGAGGAATTTCTTCACAGAAGGAGTGGTTAAACATTGGAATGGGCTGCTCAAGCAAGTGGTGGATTCACCATCCCTGGAGGTGTTTATGGAAAGACTGGACAGGGCACTCAGTGCCATGGTCTGGTTAACATGGTGGTGTTCAGTCAAAGGTTGGACTCAATGATCTCAGAGGCCTTTTCCAACCTAAATGATTCTGAATTAAAACAATTTTGATTTTTTAAATGTTTCCATTTTTAATGAGCTATACTTATACTTTATAAAAATTAATTGATGCTGACTTGAAGAATGACAAGATTTCCTAGCTTTTTTTTTATGCTACGCAAGTATTATCCTCTGGTACTTCACAGGAAAATGTGGGAAACTTAAATCAGAATTCAAAAGGATGGTTTTGAGAGCAATGCCCCACAAAAAGAGAGTTATACTCAAGCATTCACTGCTGTAACTAGTGCATAGGTTAGCCCAGCTTTAACAGGGTTGCTCTAATGAAATATTTCTATCAAAACTGCTGCTTTTATTTGGAAAAGTTATAGTATTAATAGGAGGAAAATTACCTGTGAGTCAATCTAGGATCATATCTGTTTGGAGAAAACAAACCAGGAAACGTTTGTATGAATGCATTTCAGTTTTGCCTCTGGGTAGACCCATCAGTCTGCTCCAGCCTCCCTGTGCCTTGCCAATCTGTGCACCAGCGTGTGAGGCTGCGGCCAGCAGTTCCCGTGCCAAACCAGCAGCTCCTCATTCTGATGGAGGCACACAGCCAGCTTCTGCCACTGGCACTCAGGCTGCCCCAGGGTGGGCACCCTGGCAGATCACTCGCATCTTCATTCAGCATACACTGCCTGCCAGGCTTGCAAGTGATTTCTTGCCCCACATCTTCTTGTGCTTCAAAGTTAAACTAAGGTACAGAAAAACCCTCACTAAAAAACTAATGCCTCCGGGGTAGGCACAATAGTACAGTTTAAAAAAAAAAAAGAAAAAGAAAAGGTAATACAGATCCCCAGTTGTTTTGGACTTGGTCTCCCTCTCACATGCTCACAGTGCTTCCAAGTCCTCCTCTTTTCCTGGCCTAGACTGATGTTCCAAATTAACATGTAACCCCTGCTAGAATAACACCAAAACCAACCCAATGTAAAATCCAGAGCAGCAGTGGGAGTCCTCACCTACAGAACTTATGTTCATTAAACCTGAAACATGTGACAAAGACTAGATGCTTCAGTCAAGAGCACGGAGTGGTAACTTGATTTACTTGCATGGTGCTGAGAACAGAAAGAAAGTTGCAAAACCACTTACCATGTCCAGAGGCTTCCAGAAGTACACAGCAACACTGGAGGCAGCATCAGAAAACTTCAAGGGAAGGAAAGATGAAAAAATAAACAATCTCTTTAGTCTCTGAAATTGGGCAATGAGTGTTAAAGAGGTCTGATTTATGTATCGGTCCCTTTGTCTACCAGAATCAGTGCCTGCAATGTCCAGGATGTCAAAGATACTAAAAAACGCAGAGCACCTGTGGAGTTCAGCTAAACATAAAATGTTTGGACACTTTTTGGGAGCACTGACAAACCAGGGGTGGCCAAGAGCATGAAATTCACAGGAGAGGTTGGCAGAGCTGAATTTAACCAAGAAAATGGGCAAGGCCTGCTTTGATTTCAGCAGTAAGGTGTGAAACCTATATAGCACCCTCACTGGCCAAATTACCTTCCAGCTCTGTGTCAGCTTTCCTGAGCCGACAGATTTAGTTTGTCATTTTAGTTTTGTTATTAAATGTTATGTTACTTTTATGTTATTTACTAAATGCCATAGTTGCTTATGTTGTGTTATTAATTTTCCACGTGCTGGTGCTGTTGTCCATCTGTGGTATTTGCTAAGCTTTTGTTAGTGTGTCACTGGAAAATAAAAATTCCCTTTCTTACTGAGGGGGATTTAGTCACACCCTGCAATTCCTCAAGCATCAGCACCTCTCATGGAAACTCCCAACAGCTCACAGCAGCACTGTTCCCCTCAACTTACACAATCATGTCTGCAGACCTCACAAGAAGCCCTTCCTACCCTGCTCGGAGAAAAAAGGGTTTTTAAGAAAATGAAACAACACCACGAGCAGGTTAATGATCCCATTGAAAGGAATGAGATAGATTTGTCTTTACCAACAAACTGTGGGTTTGCTGATAGGTAAAGATAGATACTGAGAGATGAAAGAAGCAATGGGAAGAACCGTAGATTCCATAGGAAACGAAAAAGGGGGCTATACATTAGAAGGGGGTCTGTGTTAGGTGATTCAGGGAGTCTGTACCTCTCAAGTACCTCAGCCAATGGGGAAAGAGAGAGGGAAATGCGGCCGGGAAATTAGGATAAAAAGGAGACTGCGTCCTCTAACAATTTGAGAGACCCCAGGGGAAATGCCCCATGGCCTCTCCCTTTACTCGAATAAAGTTACAGGACTCCTCTGTCTCCTTTTTGGACATATACATCTGGAGTTTGTGGATTAATTTTCCTGACACCATCTTGTACCAATAGCTCCTTTGCTTCAAAGGCTGCCAGACGGAATGTCAAGAGGCCCAGTCAAAACTTCCATACTGCCGCAGATCCCTTCACCTACCCTGGCAGGGGGCTGCCTTCACCCAGTCCGAAGCACTCTGCCGCCCAGTAAAGCCTCCACCACTGCCGTTTAGCTAGCGAAGAACAGATTCAGGCACAAAGGACATGCTCTGGAGTCACGGTCAGCTTCCCCCTGTGTCCAGGTGAGACTCAGGCGGTACCAAGCACCTCCAGAACGGGAGGCAGGGCGGGATTCCCCCGCATGGGGAAGGCAGCCACATGCAGGCACTGCTGCGGCCCTCAGGGAGCGGCGCAGAGGAGGCCGTGGCGTCCCGTTAGTTGGGAAAGAATCTGGGCAACCTGGTGTCGGCAGGAACAGGCCCATCAGCCTGGACAGCGGGCCTGTTCCCTCAGAGGCACAGTAAAGTCCATCTCCCTGCCGGGCTAAAGGGACCGGGATAGAAGACGCTGGTGCAGCCCTCAGCAGCCACAAACCCAGCCGCACCGCAAGGCAACACTGCGGGCACCCTCAGGAAACACAGAGACCTTGGCCCGCACCGCGGTCTGCGGGAAGAAAAGCGCTACAAAGCGCTTGCGACCGACCCAGCACGCCCCTACCCTGCAAGGGAGAGAGGCGAGAAAGGGAAGAAGGAACTAATTCCTTCGCCCACCCCTGAGAGAGAGGCGGGGAGAGAGGCGGTGGAGAAGGAAGCGGGCTCCCCTTCCCCTTCCGCCGGCAGCCGCAGCCGTGTGCGATGGCGAGCGGGGTGAGCGTCTGCGTCTCGCGGTGGGAAGGTCGCTGGGCGCGCGCGGTGGGAAGATCGCCCGGGGGCGGGCGGAGGGTCCCGCACCGGGCAGATGAGGCGGGCGAGCCCTCCTTGCCCTGCTGTGCCCTCCCTGCCGGGGTCCGGGGGCTGCCTGGCGCCGGGGCCGCGGGCCGAGGCCGCGGGCCGGGGCAGCCGTGGCCACTCCCGCCCTAGCGCTGGCGAGAGCCGGGGTGCGAGGGTTGTCCGGGCGTCTCCGCGCTCCTGCGCCACGCGTGTGAGGCGTGCGGCGGAGTCGGTGCCGCTACTTAGGCGTGGGAGGCTCCCGCTGTGAGTATTTGCAGGATTGGGAAGGAAAAGCACACGCGTTTGCTCCCCGCCTTGTGTTGTACTCGACCCCCGTGCGCGTTCTGTGGGCTGCGCTCCGGCCGCTCCTGGGTCGCGGCGGTGGAGGAACAAGCAGAAGACCTTGAGCTTGAGTGGTTTCCTGTGGGCTTCGGGCAGGTGCGACCGAATCGGCGTGAAGGAAGGGGTAAAACAGGACCCTACCTCCCTGCTCACAAAGCCATTGCCTGGCACGTTTGTTGCATTACTTTAAGAACAGCGCGATAGTCCAGACCTTCTGCTAGTATTGCTCTGAATTCTGCACAGACGGTCAGTGCCCGGGACCCCAGTGGGCTCGGTGGCCGCGCTTGGCCGGGCGCTGAAGGCTGCTCCAGGCTGGCACTGGGTTTGGAGCAGCTTCTGTCACTGCCCAGAGCTCGGTTTCATCCCGACTGAGATAGCTGATCATGTGCCTAGCCACAAGCAACTCAACAGATGTGCTCCTGTGCTAATATGGTAATAGAGGAAATTAAGAACTGCTGGAAGTTGGTGTTTAGGTTTTTTTCCCAGTTGTTGGCTTTAAGGTTTTCAGCAAAGCAAGAGCAGAAAGCTTTGAATAATTAGAGGGAAGAAGAAGATGGGGCTTTCTTGATACCCACTCTGAATAGTCCAAGAGCCTTTGTGGCTGTGTGAACTGAATCAGAAATTACTATTTCAAAATGTGCTTTCAGATGTGTACTGTTAATTTTGGATAATCAGAATTTATCCTGGAAGGAGACATTTTTTCTCCTCTCTGTCTTTAAATTTGTGTTTAACTAAGCTTGTGGAAATCAAATTTTAGGAATGCGCCATCTCCCGTGAAGGAACAAGTGATGACTTAGTGAGGGGAGGATGAGGGGATGGATTGAAAACCAGTAAATGATTTACTGAGTGATGGCTCCTCTTGCACTTTGTGCTTTGAATTTAGATTTTCTGGCAAAATCTTTGGTAGATTTAGAGATTACGACTGATGGCTCACACTGTGATTCCACAGTTAGTTACTATGGCACATTCAGTGCATTTTTGTAATACTGTATTAAAAAGCAGGGCAAGGAGATTTCATAGTTCTAGTTAGGGGTGTTTCTGTCTAATTTAGATCCCTGGTGGCTGTTGGAATAGGTACCTGTTTTCTGTTACAAAACTTTTAGGGTCTGTAGTATTTATTTTACCAAATTTAAGCCAAGGTAAGCATCTGAAGGTCTGCTATTACAGGTACAGTGAGGATTTTAACTGCCTCTGGCAAAGTCTGATACTGTTTATTGTACAACAGAAATAGGTATAGATTAGCCATTATTTTCTGCCGATCACAGGTGATGAATCAGACCTGGCAAGCTCAACAGGTGGTCTTGGCACTGTTTTTTCTTCCAGAAAGTGAAATTTCTAAAAGGCTGGGTGACTGTACTTCTGGGCTTGGAAATTTGCATTAATCCTCTTTCAAGCATTCCATGGGAACACCACAGCTACTTTGAACACACAAAATGTCATTTTCTTCTATTGGTTTATACTTCTGATAGCAATGGCTTAGACCTTGTCATCTTCATAAAGCCGACCTCTAAGGGTAATCCAGATGCTTATCCTTTTAGTAGCTGAAGCTGCTCTAGGTTGTATGGCTATAATGCCTGCTGATTTTTTAAGTCACTTGTGCATATGTACCTGTTAATAGGGTTTACAGATCCAGAAATCCTGCTCTTTCATCCAGGCTCTGCACCGTTTAGATTGAAAGGCTTCCTGCAATGTTTAGGTGTGGATGCAGAGCAGGATTTGTCATGGTGCTGAGAGCAGTGAATGAAGACTTGCTAACAGTGATCCCTGTGGCCACTGCAGAGGTGTTAGTGCTTAGGAACTCGCTGCCAGGAGCCTTATAGCAAAGTTCCTCTGGTCCCTCTGCACCATTGGAGGACTCTGCATGTCAGCTGCACACACGCATCTCCTTGCCGAAATCCTACTCGGAAACCATCCTGATAAGGAACAGGAAATTCACTCTTGATGTGGGTCGCCACAGTTTCCTTTCTGAACTTTCCAATTTCAAACACTCTGTGCTTAATGAACATATCTGAAACAAATGGCCGTCTCTGATTTTAAACCACCATTTTTATTATGCAACCTTTCCATTCATGTTGCTCACTTCACTGCAGCGTGTCTCCTAAGCACTCCCAGACTTATTATATCTTTTGCTCAGTAAGAAAATGACATCCATATTTCAGATCTTGGCTTACTCATTATTGTTTAGCTTCCTGAAAGCAAATGTGGGGCAATTAAACCTTCGTGTTGAAATTATGAATTTCAGATCTGGGATTCTTTCCAAAACCCAGTAATGCTTCTTTTATTTTCTCACTTGGCTGAACAAGAATTATTTTAAGCGAACCATACAACAGACGTCCTCTGTTTTTTGTTGTTGTTTTTGTCTTTTAGGTTATTAAATGCAAGGCTGCTGTTGCCTGGGAGGCAGGTAAACCTCTCTCTATTGAGGAGGTGGAGGTTGCTCCACCAAAAGCTCATGAAGTTCGTATCAAGGTATTTACATCAATTCTTATCTATATGTTTTCTATTTTGGGAGACTGAGTATTAAAGATGAACAGTTTGTTTGCCAACAGAAGAAATGTTGAATAGATATCATTAGTTCATTAGTATCTCAGCTGGCTTTACAGAGAAGAAAATTACAGTATTTAGATCTTCTGTTTATGAAAAACACTTTTAGTTTTTACTAGTCTCACTTCACAGTCTGGTCTGAGAATAATGGCTAAACTTGGGGATTAATTCCAGTTGTTACAGACTAAGTTCCCACGAAATGTCTGAACTGGGAACACATTTATCTTGTTTGAAGGAAAACAATTTATCATTTGTGGCAGCTGTGTAACATGCTAGATTTTACATCAGTCAGGTCATAAGTTACTGCCTGATGAGCTGGGATTGGTCTCTTGGATTCCCTATATCCAAGTTTCTGATTTCATCAGGACTGTCCAGTAGCCTATATCTGCCAAAAAGCATACATTGATGTGAAACTTTTTTCTGTGGAAAGGATTTCTGCATGGTGCTGAAGACTTAAACTGGATTTATGTAGTACTGAGAGTTCTGCATGGTCTCTCTGGTAATTTTACCTCTGTGTCTTAAATTACTTCAAATCTGACATGCTAACCTACTTTGAGATGACTTGGAGCACTGATTCCTAGCTATAGGAAACAACATGTCATCTTTTACCCCTTTCAGTGTCACATTTTGGTTGATGGAAATTATAAAATGTACTGTCATGACTTTGCTTTTTCAAAATACGAAAAAGTGCCTTGCCAGGAGTTGAAAGTATATTGCCCATATCCCAAATGCTGCCAGAACTTCGACCTGGCAATTGTTCTGAATTTCTGACCAAAGGGAATTATTTAGATCTGTGCTACTATTCTGTTCTTCAGGCTGTCTCAGATTATATATTTCTTCACAGATAGTTGCCACTGCTGTCTGTCACACTGATGCCTATACTCTGAGTGGTGCTGATCCTGAAGGATGTTTCCCTGTGATCTTGGGACACGAAGGAGCGGGAATTGTAGAGAGTGTTGGGGAAGGAGTAACAAAAGTAAAGAAGGGTAAGAAAATACCTTACAGATTTTCTGCCTTCCTTGACAGTGTTACTTTATTTGACGACCAGCTGTCAAACTGAGCCACTGAAACGCCATATTGCAGGAGTTAGAACGTTTTATTTTGGGGTGTATGCCTGTATAGATTTCTATGGCCTGAGACACAACACTGATCTATTCAATGAGCTCTTGATTTAAAACTTGAAAGAGCCCAGAATACCAATTTTTTTACTTGAAATCGATCAATGTGTAGTTAGAAGAGGGTTGGGGGGTTATTATTTTTTCAAATTACAGTTTTTATCTGTTGGTTTAATTAAAAGGCTTAAAGTGTTTAGTCATGTTGTCCACTGTTGATTTGGGGTTGTTTTGTTTTATAGTAACGTTGCTACTTGTTTTGGAATGATGAATTTTGGATGGGCTGTCTGCTCAGTGGTTAAAGTGGTTTATCTAGCACTCTATAATACCACTGTATACCATACATAGCTTTTACTACACAAAGGTTTAAAGTGAACACAAGCTCACATAAAAACAATGACAATCAAGTAACTTCATTTTTTTTTCAGAATGCCTTGCTTGACTCAATAACTAGACACAGAACGTTTTTTTTCTTAGGGGACACTGTTATCCCTCTATACATCCCCCAGTGTGGAGAGTGCAAGTTCTGTAAGAATCCTAAAACAAACCTGTGCCAGAAGATAAGGTCTGTGTGACTTTTTTTTTTGACACACCCTACAGCGTTTGTTCAATGTATACCTGCTGTAGTTATCAAAAGTAATTTACAGGAGTTTTCTTTGAAGAATAAATCTGTTGATGCATCATTTAATGACTTGGAAAGTATGTGTTTCAGGAGTCAGTTATGCAAATTTTTTTCTATTCTTCCTTAAAATTCCTTTTCTTCCCTTAAATAAAACTGTTTCTCTCTTTTCATGTATGTGAAGGTGCAAACTGCTACCTTGTGTCCACAAGTTTGAAAACATAAATGCTCTGACTCCATATTTAATCCATACTTAAGGGAAGCACTTCAGAGAATTTAGCTCTTGGGAGCGAACACCAAAGCTTTCAAGTGGTACAGACAGCTCCTTTCTTCCTTAATACCTGCTTCCCAGATAAATTTGCAGCTCTTATTTTGAAAAAAAGTCTCCCAAACTCAAAAAATAAAAAGCCCCAGTGATATAACTGACAGGTGCTATTCAAGGGGAGGGTACTGAAGGAGGCCAAGACAGTGGTGTGGTACTGTGGCACAGGCAGTTAGCACTGGTAGCTAACAAGGTCAACATGTTAATAAACTCCATTTCTTTCAGTACTTCCATGGAGGAATTAACAGCATGAAGTTTTAGGAGTCTAGCATCTCATTTCTTTGAACTCCTAGGTTTATTGAAATGGTCCAAATAGAAAGGTACAATTATTCAGCTGCCTCTCTGTGCTGCTTAATGGATTCTGTCTGGTGAGAGTATTTGCTGCTTAAGACTCTGACTGCACTTTCCTATCTTTGCCTCAAGGATTACTCAGGGGAAAGGAGTCATGCCTGATGGTACCAGCAGATTCACCTGCAAGGGAAAGCAGATTTACCACTTCATGGGGACCAGCACCTTCTCTGAGTACACTGTGGTGGCTGACATCTCCGTAGCCAAGATAGAGGCTGCAGCGCCTCTGGATAAAGTGTGCCTGCTGGGCTGTGGCATCTCCACGGGCTATGGGGCTGCTGTCAACACTGCTAAGGTAAAGGCTGTGCTTGTGGTACACACAGCTTAGGGACCACAGCAGGACTGTAATCATGATGTACCAAATCTGTGTTTCTTCTTCAACTGATGAAGTTTAGCTAAGAATTTCTTAACTTCCCCATAAGAAGAAACATAGAAGCAGATCAGTTTAGAAGAACCAAAGTTGCCCTTTGGAGGAAATTCAGGTGGACTATTCTGCATCCCTTTTGATACCAGCTATATATAAATTACTTTCCCAGTTCATTTTCATTTGCTGCAAGTCATTCTGATAGTCTAAAGCTCAGGGTGAGGCAGAGGTGGTAGGTGAGTGGGCATGAGTCTTTGGGCAAGAAAAAAAGCTTAGTACCTAAAGAGCTTCTTGGATTAAATTTCTGTATAGTTTCCCTTATCTATAAAATCTCATAGCCATATATATTTGCTTCCATTTTTTCCTTTATTACAGACTCCTTAACCTGCATTTCCTCCTCATGTGGAAAGATGATTTTTTTTCTGCTGCTCATGACTCCATTCTTACTCCTAGGTGGAGCCTGGCTCTACGTGTGCTGTGTTTGGTTTGGGAGGAGTTGGGCTGGCGGTTATTATGGGCTGCAAAATAGCAGGAGCATCCCGGATCATTGGCATTGACATAAACAAGGATAAGTATGCCAAAGCCAAAGAGTTTGGAGCTACTGAGTGCATCAGCCCCCAAGATTCCAAGAAGCCCATCCAGGAGGTGCTGGTTGAGATGACCGATGGTGGCGTGGACTACTCGTTTGAGTGCATCGGAAACACTGGAGTCATGGTGAGTGCTTGACCAACAGGAGCATGTACAGGGAGGGACCAGTTCAGCTAAACAGCAAGATCAGCTGCTTTCTTAACACAGAACATGCTAGACTCATTAATTTTTTTAATAGTAATGATAACTGCTATGTTAAAAAAAGACAATTTACACTCAATCCTAATTATGTAATGAAAGCAGCTGCTACTTCTTGGGTTGAAAATTGCACTTACAATGTTTTTTCCTTAATCCATCTTTCTTGAGATCCTTGAGTTTCTCTATGGTGACAGTTGAAAAATTAACAAAACTCACATAAAATACATTGTGCAATGAACAGTAAAATTTCAGGGATCAGTCAGTATTTCCCTAATTTCTTAAGGTGAATTTCACCTTTGGAAATGCAGAAGTATTACTGAATGTAAGGCTAGGTTTTCACGAATTATGGTAGCATTCCTAACTGTCGGTAACATGGTATGTGATTACAGTTTATCCCAATTCTCAGTGGGAGTTCAGAGTGACTTCTTTGAAAGCTAGATAGGATATAAAAAGTGCAAAGTGAACTTCTAACGTTCACTGCTGATGTGGCGATTCATTAATTGGGGAAAGAAGTGCTACCTGACCAGGCAGCATAAACCTTAGCAATAAACACTCTGCTTTGTCCTGTCTGTGCATGAAGAGGGCTGCCTTGGAAGCCTGCCACAAAGGCTGGGGAGTCAGTGTGATAGTTGGAATAGCTGCTGCTGGCCAGGAGATCGCCACACGGCCATTTCAGCTAGTAACTGGGCGGACATGGAAAGGGACCGCGTTTGGAGGTAACTCTCTCTTGGTATGGGGATAAAAATAATTTACTGTGGGCTAAAGCTGGGAAGAACACACCACCTAAGTTTTGCTTGTGTAAGAAATGTACTATTGACAGACTATTGATAAATGCTGTGTTGACTGTGTTTATCTTTAAGATAAAGACTTTTAAAGTCTGTTATTCCTATGGACAGGGTACAGATTAACACATTGGTACGATATCTAACATATTTTGAAGAGAGAGTATATCTATATGCTATTCGGTACTAGAGGGAGACTACTTTATCACCAGGTGAAGGTTTGGTTCAGTTTGGTCCAGTGAAAGGACCTGTTCTGTGGGGAGATGGGAATTCACATCAGTGTGTCTGTGTTGCTTAACCACTTAAGCAAATTGTGGGGCCAACATGATAATGTGCTGTGAAGACCTTTAAAATAAAAAGGTAACAAGTGCTTGATACACATTTTCTGCTGTCAACTCAAAACCACATTGAGTTCTTTTTTTGGGTAATTCAGTAATTGCTGAAGTTGACGGAAGTATTCAGACTTTCAGTTATCACACTGCTCTTTGTCCAAGCAATACAAAACTTAAGAGGTTGGGTTATAAAGATACGTAGGGGGCCTGGTGGAGATGTCTTCTGTATACTCTCCTAGGTGAGGGCTGCTGGTATGTTGAATGCTGGAACAGCTAGTGAAAGATTTGTGCACGTGTGTGTGGAGAATGTGTGCTTTTGCCAGACCTCCGTGGGAGGGACAAACATGTCACTTGTTTCTGTTCCTTTTCATATTGATCGTACAAGTGCCTGTGTAAGGGTTCTATTTTTAATTTTCTGAGATGGGTGGAAAAGGGGAAAAAACAAGGCATGTTTTCTTTCTTTCAGGCTGGAAGAGTGTAGACAGTGTGCCCAAACTGGTGACTGAATACATGTCCAGAAAGATCAAGGTTGATGAATTTGTGACTCACACGCTGCCTTTTGACAAAATTAATGAGGCTTTTGAGCTGATGCATTCAGGAAAAAGGTAATGTTCACAATATTGAAAGGTAAAGAAGACATTTCTTGATCAGACACTGTCAATGTACAGGTTCCCTGCCCACTGTCATGTTTTAAACAGGGAGGCTAAAGGGTGACATATACCACATGCATTGATTCTAATACAAACACACTTCTCTGAGCTTCCAGGCACGTGCCAAAACACAGGCACACAGTAAAAAGCAAGCAACACTGCACAAGAGAAATACACAGAGATGTAAAGCTGATAAAGGGGACAGTCAGTCTCAGGTGTTCACCATTGCTAGAACATTCTTCTTTATAAAAAGGAACGTAAAGAGACTGAAGATTACATACTCAGTAATATTTAGGTTCCTCTACAGATATACAAATAGTTATGAGCATTATCTCCAGAAACCAGCATGGTCTTTGTATTTGCTCTCAGTCTACATCTATCTATTGTATATAACTTTGGAGAAAGCACTAACTTTATCTGCTTTAGCTCATCTGGATTCTATTTTGGATAAATCAGTTGACTGTAACTGCATTTGTTACAATTGGAAACACTGCATTTATGCAAATTCCATCCAGCAGTTGATCCCCTGTCCCAGTTATAAACTTCAGTATTGTTTCAGTGCTTTATTCATACATGAGCATGTCCTAGGAAACTAATAATGAAAGCTACCTAACATTTTCCAAACAGACAAAAGGGGAAATGCCTGTTAATATTACTGCTCCTGATCAATCTTGGCTAGCTACTGAAAACTTGACACCTAGTTCGAAAAAGTATCCATTTGGAGTTTATTTTACTGGAGGAGAGACGAAAAAACCCCCAAAGATAACTAGCATTATCCTGGACTTTTAATAAATATTATAGGCGTAAGCATGACTTCATTCTTACAAAAAAATAGAAGTTAAAATATGTCTGAGCAATGAAAGGGAGGGGAGAGAGGGGGAAAAAATTGACTTCTTGGTAATTTTTTTTTTTTCTTTTCTATTTTAAGCATTCGAACAGTCCTGAAATTTTAGAGCCAGATGTGGACCTTCTAACTGGCCAGCAACACGATAACTGCCTTTTTATAATGGAATTTTTGATCGAATCAAGCAACTGAAAACTCACTGAGACTAGGAAGACCATATATTTTAGGGTGAGCATTCTGGGTATGAAATAATAAAAAATTGTTTACCACTAAATAGCATAACAGAATTAGTCCTGATTATGGAACTCCTGTTTCTATACTCATTCTTCAAATTCAATAGTGGCTAACTCAATCTACTTAATAAAAGCTTATTTCTAAGCCCAGTCTTGGAATTATTGAGCATTAAGAGTGTGACTGTGATTGCTGTATCTTATTAGTTCTGCTCTAGTGATTTTACAGTGTGTATGTGACAGAGAAGAGTGTTCAGCAGAGTGTACAGCAAATGATGTGGGATTCACTGCAGAAGGCACAGCTAAGCACAGGAGTGAGAAGCAGCATCCATTTGCTGTGACTGTGCTGAGAAAGTGGCCAGAACTTGTCAAGTTTCTGAGGTTATTCTAGGACTGCAGTGGATTGTAGCATCCAGCTCAACCCTGAAGCCAACTGTAGAGCAGAGACTTCAGTGTCCAGAGGTACCCATGTTCAGGGTGGTCCATGTTCTGCCTTATTTCCCATTGTCTCATTGGCAGGCCTCTTGTAAAGATCATGGCATAGACTCCTCTAGCCACTTGCTCTAGTAGAGTCTTCCAAGGCTTCAGTAGGACAGTTTTCCCATTTCCTTAAACTTATTGGCAAATAAAGCAAACTTTGCAGCCAACACTGCAAAAACAAACAGCGTGGGATTGTTACCTCTAGTCAGAAATATGATCGTGCCATTGAAGCAGGCACTATTACTGTTAGAGCAAGTCTGCTCTTGAGGGGTGCAGGGGAGCAGGAAAGAGCACTGTGTGATGATGGCTTCAGGATTTTCTGAGATTTTTTTTGTTGGAGGGGGAGGGGTAAAGTCTCAATTTTGGAGTTGCAGGTTTTCTTAACTCTAGCTGAAGTGATCTGACTGGAAGTTCTTTTTGTATTGAAACCTGTAACCAGTGCTCACATCCAGAAAAACATAGAGAAAGAGCAGAAAACAGACTGCAAAGCAGGGGCAGAAAGACTAGCCAGTTAAAAGAAAAGTTAGATACATAAAAACTCAGTGTTTTTCAGTGAACCAAGGACACTGATTGAGAAGTTTCATGTTTTAAAGAATCCTGGTCAAAACAACTGTTACAGAGAACACAGAATGCGAACAGTAATCTTATTAGAAGAAATTCCCTCTCACCACTAACAATTACCCCAAGCCACTGCTGTACAACTGGGACAATTACATCTTTTTCATCTCTCATTAAAAAGATATCCTCTAGAGCATTCTGAAAATAGTTGAGGTACTGCATTTTTAACTTCGTTTCAGACAGCAAAGAACAAATGTGAATGTTTTAAGAATTCAATTTTGAACATCAGGAGGAGATAAAAACTGAGTTTGTACCAAGAAAGTGAGCCCTTTAGCCCAGCAGTGAAGTGATTCTCAGTACCTTGTAGCTTGAGGAAGGCTGGCTGAACATCAGAAAATTCAGAGAGAACTTGCTGCTAAGCTGTTCCAGTGAGAGTACTCCATAATTACAAGACGATATCAATACAATACTAGCTCACCTGGCAAACCACCCCCCAGCTGGATCTAACAGATTTAAAATACACTGGAACAGCTGTTCCTCTATGCTGCACAGACTAGCTCAAGACCACACAATCATGTCTGCATTACATTATTACTTCAGAGAATCTGAATCTCAAGAGTGTGTGTGGGAAGCCAGTCTGTAATACCAACAACAAAGACACGTACTGATACCAGAGCACTTGGGTCAAAGACTTGCAGCTTCTACCCAGCCTGAAAAGGTGATGTCCCAGCCACTACTTTGTCCCGCAAAGCATTTGATTGAATGGAGCATGTTTGAAATAGGGTTTTTTGGAAGTTGTTCAGCAAACAAAGGGACTCAGGAACAAGAGCTTCTGCCCCATTTTTGGTGGTCAAGGTAGTGTATTGAACTGTGCCATCGTGACAAGGGTAACAACTTCAATGGACAAAAACTTTCCACCAAATGACTGTGCATGAAATGTGCATGAACTCTGCTGGCTGTCATATAAAACATGCAGGTTGGCCTCTCTCCTCCGGCTGTTACTCTTACTCAACACCATCTACCAAATCTTCTCTCCTTAAATATTCAAGTCAAGTTGCAGAAACAGCATGAAGAATTTCCACACTGCCTTACACGACAGTAAAGGGAAAATACATTAAGAGATTGTTTCTGAACTAATTGCAGGATTGTGTTTTTAGTAAAAGTGTATACAATTGCTAAGAATGTCATTAAAAAGTAGATTTAAGTTGGGATTTTTTATTTAAGTGGATAGCAACTTATGTAAGAATAAAAAATAGTTAATTTCCACAATCTAGTCAGCACAAGTCTAGTATGTCATGTTCAAGCAAAGACACAGCTAGGTAGGTGAAAAAATAGCTTTTCTCATTCTTTTTATTTAATAAGATTTGTTCTCAAGGCTGATGTGCCCTCTCATGTTGGAAGAACTGGTGTAGATGCCAACTAAGCTTTCCACTCATTTAAAAGTACTGCAGTAGTATGAACTCACTGTAAGCAGTTATCATGCTGTGATTTCCATTTATAGGCAGAAATGCATAGCATCATAGACTACCTGTATTAAAAATGTGCTAAATTTGGTTTGTATCAGTACAACAGCAAAGAGGTATCCAAGTGGCACGTGTGGGTTTAAGGATGAGTTCTAACTGGGTGCATGCATGTACCAGCGGGGCTTGCACTTGTGCAAGCAAACCTGGATATAATTGAAAATGCTACGTCTGGGTTTGGATTCCAAGGAAAAAAAAGTTATTTCTGTTAAAAGCAGCTGCAACTTTTATTTTATAGACCAAAAATGAAGCCCCCCCCACCCCCAGCACCATACACACACACATAGAAAAGGCAAGACCATTGTAACCATTCAAGTGAAGGATATGGTGGGCAAACCTCCCGGACAGGCATCTCCTCATCACATCTCATTCAGTGCAGCTAATCCCACTCAAGTACTACAGTCTGTTTTGTTAAAAATCTCTACACGCACACGCATACACACGCACACACGCTCTCTGTGCATCGTGTCAGCTCACTTTACTGCATCATTAAAAATAAGAATAAAGGTAATGAAAACATCGCAGTGATACTCTTACAGCAACAGAGGTCTGAGGCACTCAGGGCAGAGAAGACATTTTCTGGTAAATTTGGGAGTAGATGAGTCCAGTTCTATGAAGCACTAACCCCTTTCCCCCACCTAAATTCTGCAGTGCCAAGGAGAGCCAAGGGTATGCAGCACTTCATGTTCTTGGGTCTGTGGCAACAAATTCACCAGACATCTTGTAAGAAGTGTATTTTATGCCCATGATTGTATGATTTAATGTCTGTGTTGGTTTAAGTATTTCTTGTGTTACAGTGGTGTAAGACGAAGTCTACAACGGGGTCTGAAAAATTTTTCATTACAATTCAGAAGAAAAAATAAATTCCCTCAGCAGAGACACCAAAGATGATGGAAGGGAAATGGGCATGGAAAAAGAAAAGGTAGAGAGAAGGGAGGCTTAATCAATCCACACTCCTTAACATAACAGTTTCCAGCTCACCATGACCCATTAACAGAATATAAAGGGGTATATATACCAACATTGCCCACTCTATACCCTGTCTGAGGAAAAAAAGATCAGTTTTCATAGCTGCCCCCCTAAGACTTTCCAAAACCCTGAAACTCACTCAACTGAGGGGGAAAAAAATTACCCGTTTAAAAATTACCAAAAGAAAATGAATACAGCACTGAACGTGTTTCATTTTCACATACCCAGACTTGTTTTGAGATACTTCACCGTAAGTCTTGCAAATCCAATCCCCCACAGCTACTGTGGATGTACTTTTAAAAACTGCCCCACAGTTAACACACGTAGGGATCCCATGAATCACAGGATCTTTTTGGTTCTTGTTTCATTCCTTTACCTAGGCAAGTCTGATACATCAGCTTCGCCATGCTTTTGGAGCAGGAGGCTGCCTGCAAGTACTGCTTTGCCAAGAAGCAGCTTATTCCAGGGAGCTGCATAGAACACAGACTTTGTTAATTTCCCGTACTATCAAATCTCCAGCAAGAGAAACAAGTCCTGCCATTAACACAGTATGCCACCCACAGTGGCAATCACCACAGAAGCCACCAGCAGAGAGATGGAGGCAGAATGAAAGGTAGCCTGCTCTTGTACATGCGTGTCTTTCTCCCTTCTGCCCTCTTCTCAACTGATAAACAAACAAGGCCCAGAACAGTATCTGCAGAAGCAGGAGCAAGTCTTTGGAATAAGAAATGCTTAAAATCTCAGGTGCCATTCACAAACCAGGAGTGACAGGGCACACTGAAATGGTGAAAAAAACCTGGATCCCAAAATATCAAGTCCCAGTGGGAAAGCTTACCCACACTTTCCTAGCTAATATCATGGCAGCAACAGAAGCAACTGTGGGTCTAATTGGAAGAAAGGTGCTAAAGAGATAATTGAAGAAAAAAGGAAAGTACAGTGTGAGTGTTGTAGGTAGGAGGAAAGCAGGAAATTCTTTAAATTCTTCTCTGCTTTTGCAGACATTGGGTCAGGTTCTTCAAGATATTCCTCTTATCTACAATCATTGAGAACAAAGTAAACAGTGAAATCTTTCTATTCTGTACTCTTAAAAAAATGCATAGTACAGGGGCAAAAAAAATATATATTTATCGTTCTGATGCACCTGCTCAGTGTGGACTAAGACTGGGTCATGAAGTGGGGGCGAATGCTGTCTAGGCGCCGGGTCAGGATCTCGCAGCCCGTGTCCGTGACCAGCAGCGTGTGCTCAAACTGCGCCGAGCGCTTCCCGTCCCTCGTCACCGCAGTCCAACCGTCGGGCCAGGTCTCGTCCTGCCAACCACCTGAAAACAGAAAGCATCACTTCTTGCCAGGTTTTAAGTAACAGATATTACTCTCCCAAAGAGAAATGAAAAAATCTATCAGCCCTACAGGATAAAACCAGCATCCTGTTCCATCACTACTTAAGAGCAAAACAAGAGTAACCATTTTACTCTACTGCTAAATTGCTCACCTTCACAGATCATTGGTTCAATTGTAAATACGTGACCTGGCTTCATGACTCCAACTGCCTTGTTTTCTGCAATAAAATAAACATGCAGCTTAGAAAAAAGAATACCATCTTAGTAAATGAATGAATCCTTGTCCTAGCAGAATACAACAGAAACACAGTAAAGTCAGAGAAGCCCTTCTGAAATGATCTGTTCACTTGTCCATTTTTACTTCTACATTGAGATTTTCCCTTAGTTCTTTCCTTCTCCCCATCCTCCAACACTGTAACACTTACTCAAGCAGCTTAAAATTAATTGCTGTCTTTCTCTCCAACAACTGGAATTTCAACTCTAGTTCTATAAAAACACTGAACAAATAAAATACAGGAATTTCTGCATACTTCTATAATGAAAAACATCATTTAAAAAACAACAGAAGTAAGAAGCACTTAAGATATTCAGAGAAGGCTTGAAACCTCATTTGTTTGCACTGAGCCATTAGCTCCAATAAATTGTCAAAATGTGACAGTGGTTAAGTAATCCCATGATTCCATTTATGAAAGACACACTGCCCCCTCATTACCCTGAGTATTGGGGTCATAGTAGTGTCAGAGTGATAATGCTGTATTCATTAGCTAACATAAAATAGCAGAGCATTTCAAGGCATCCAAAACAATAACACAGGAACTTTCTGATTTTAAATGCACTAGAAATGTTTATGTGGAGGAAGGAACATGAACTGATGGACACCATGACTCCAGGAGTGCAGTTTGACTGGAGAAAGGTTTCAGCCCATTTCTGCTGCCCTGTTTCACCTCAAAGGACAGCACAGCTCAGATGTGACTGAGCCTGAGAGCTGGAACAAACTCCAGGACTGCACAGGAACCATTAGCTCCCAGCTACTTTGCTGCTGTAGACAATTTGCATTCATTTTTACATTCCCCCGTCTAACTCTGTGCAAATTTCTCACACTGGCTAAAGCACCTAGAGGCTTCAAAAATCTCAGACATCAAGCTGCCACAACAGCAACAGAACATTTTTCTTAGAAAATTAGCTTTTTGCTTTTTAAACTCCTTTCATAGTAAGCTAGAAATAAGCAGCAGCATTCTTTTTTTCTCCAATAAGCTTTATGTTCCTCAGATCTTTCCGCTTTGCTTTTGCTGTGAGTCTGTATTTAAAAATACCAGAAAAAACACCCAGCATCTTTCTTTCAGGGAACTGACATATTTGCTCAATGAAAAAAAAAAGTTCAAACTTCCAAACAGCCAGGAGAGATAGAAATTTCCTTTGCCTAGGATTGGATTTTAATTGTTACAAAATGCTCTTCACCTCCAAAGAATCTGTATTTTCTTCATTTTACACAACAAAAAGTACGTATCAGGAATTGATGCCCTTCTACCCTGCAATTAACAGATTTTCTCTGTTGTCAGAAAAAATAACTTAGGGAAATGATGACATGGAAAGTCAGGAATCACTAGATTATAATCTATAACCACAACATGTGTTAAAACCCATTAGGAGATGGGAAAATGGAGGCACCCGTCAGGTCTGAGGAATTAAGTGTCCTATCAGGGAAACTTTACAGCTGAAGTGGGTGTCAACTGTTCATCACTGCTTTGTGATATTTACTCTGTCCTTTGTTGTCCACTGGCACTTAACCTTCCGTCCTTTGCCTCTGTGGACGCTGTTTCTGAGTCTTGATGGAAAAATTGTTACAGGGCCATGGACATTTCCAAAAGCTACCACTCCTGGAGGAATGCTCATTCCTCCTCTGCCACACACTAGGATGAAGTTTCCAAAAATACCAAATCACAACACTAAAATGAAGAAAAGGGAGAGAAACGGGATCCAGATTCAGGCACAATACCCACCTACATATTCAGACAGCTTTTTATTTATACCTGTAAATGGCAGTAAGGTTTTGCTTAGAACTTCTAAGAAGAGAAACATTTGCCCATTCATGTCAGACAAGAATGTCTAAGGAAATTCAGGCAAAACCTTTGAGCACTTACCCAGTACTGATGGGAGCTAACATTAACCATTAGTGCAGGCACAGGTTCATGAAGTATGCTACAGTCCAGAGTTTAAACAACAATTATTTCCCATGTGCCAAAATGCTAACTTGATGGCTTCAAGTAAATTGGGTGCATTCATTGCAAACCACTTCTTGTCTACAGGACAGCACAAAGGGAACAAATACTCACTGGCATAATGTGGCACGTTAGGAGCCGTATGGAAAAGTTTATGGATTCCATGCCCACAGTAGCTCCGAACCACTGAAAATCCATTTGCTTGAGCGTGTTTCTGAATTATGTTCCCCAGTTCTCTGTACCGAACGCCAGGTTTTACTGCAAAATTAAAGAGATACAGATGGAAATTTAGAGAGCTTTCTCTCAACACAACTAACCATCAAACACCATTTCTGTAGCACTCATGGCTTGTGTGTCCATCTGTTCCAGTATGCCACCTCCTATGATCGCTTAATCCACTAAGCATATAAGTGAGTGCAGTAACATGNGCCCACAGTAGCTCCGAACCACTGAAAATCCATTTGCTTGAGCGTGTTTCTGAATTATGTTCCCCAGTTCTCTGTACCGAACGCCAGGTTTTACTGCAAAATTAAAGAGATACAGATGGAAATTTAGAGAGCTTTCTCTCAACACAACTAACCATCAAACACCATTTCTGTAGCACTCATGGCTTGTGTGTCCATCTGTTCCAGTATGCCACCTCCTATGATCGCTTAATCCACTAAGCATATAAGTGAGTGCAGTAACATGAGAGAGGGAGGAAAGTATCTCATATAAAAAAAACTCAAGAGAGACAGAAGGAAACTCCTTTTTCACAAGAATACTACTTCCTTCCTTTCATGGATGCATGTGCTCACATTAGAAGGATGTCGAAGTTTGAAATTAAAAATTAAGGACTTTCAAAGTACTTGGTAAGCTCTCACACCCTGAGCTGTAATGCTTCTTGCAATGAATGTATGAACTATATTTTAATATACACTTATCCCTCTACTGTGTGGAAAATGCATACAAAGGACCAATATTAAAAAAAATAAGTAAAGGGAAAATGGGTATCTCTACTTTTAGGCAAGATTCTCATGGACAATGCTACAACAAGTAAGAATGTTCATATTCAGGTTTAACTTTTTTGACAATCCCTTTAGGAAGCCTTCCAAGTTAAAGAGTTTGAAACACAAGAAAATGGTGTGAGAAATTCACTTTGAGCACTTGAACAAGGAAGTAATAATGTCATAAAAGCAACAATGTTTCATCATTCAGTTAATGAAGATTCATACCAAAACCAACCTTCAGCCACTTAAAAAATCAAGCTTTTCCAAGACCATTCCCAACTCCCTGAATATATGCTGTTCCTTCAGGAGCCAGATGTGTAGTTGTGTGGAGCCATCTTAAGCAGAGTTCACATAAAGCGAAAACTTTATGTGAAGAAACCATTTAGTTCAATTCTCTGCTAATGTAAGCGACTACAACTGAAACCCCTAAGTTGAATTTACAGAAAATAACAAGAAATTTATATTACTGGAATCTACATGCTTTTCCAAAAATAAAAAGGACATAGTAGGCAAGAGATTAATCTGTGCTAAATAGCTGTGAAGTATGGGCCTGACACCAAATGCGACTCATTTCAATGGAGCAAGGAGCCCTCTGCTTCTCTCATGCAGCTCTCCTAGCTAGAGCTCTGCTGGTCCAACACCAAGACATTAAGATGAACTGAAGAGGGGAGAGGTGACCCCTTTTTAACAGCTGAGACACTTGCTGCCAGAATTCCTACCCACACGCAATGTCTAAAACCTTTCAAAACACGTTACAACATCTAAGAAGTTGGTAAAAAAGACTTACAGTGAGAATTTTAAACTCGTATTAACAAACACAAAGGGAAATTTCTGTCACAGTTTATACATCAAAGCCAGGATATGAAGGATAAGAGACAACACATGTAACATTTGCAATATGAAAGTACAGGACCAAAGATACACACTGTTCTGGTTTAGCTCTGAAAAACAAAGCAGTCATTTCAGAACAGTAATCCCACATAAACAGGTAATCTATATTCTTCACAGCTCAATCTGGCAGTATTTTCTTGATCACACAGTGGATACACAAGACATCATTCCTATAGATTTTTGTCTTTTCAGCTTGACTAGCTATCTCCAAATTATTAACCGAAGTTATGCTGATTTTAATTTCTTTTATTTAGATTTACTTTTGATTAAATCCAAGTTTAAAGCTTTACTATATAGCACCTTAAACTTCCATCTTTAGAGGCCGTGAAGTGATTAAATTATAATGGGGATTTAAAGAAGCAGCAGGGTATAAAAGATACAGATGATACAAGTATTTCCAGGGATTTGGGAAATTCTTGTTTTGTTTTCTGAAGTTGAACATAACATTCTCCAGCTACCTTTCTATCTCATTGTATGTCTTGATGCAGCTGCTCTGAGTGATAACTAAGCAACATAATAAAGTTCTGTAAGTACTGGAGGATATGGATCTGTCTTCTCTGGCACACTCCCACAGCAGTAAATCAAGAGCTCATAACTAGCTTTATGAAATAACAGGTTTAGCAGGACTAAAGAGATATGTTCAGGTGTTCACACAGTGTTTTACCTTACCAGTTCACTGTGCCACACCATACAAATGATAAATAGGGGTTTTCCAAAACATACTTTACTTGTTACATTCTCTTAATTACTCAGATCAAGGATGTCTTACTCATCAACGGTCAAAAAAAGGCTGTTTCCATGTCAATATCATCTGTGGATCGGCTCAGCATCAAATACATTTTCCTCATCAACCCGCAGCTAAAAAGAAGTTGCAGCCACCGCTCACAGGACTGAGCCATTTGAGGGATCACTGCATTACACAACACCCATCATCTGCTGGTGACAACGTACCAGTGCCTCTGTGTGCTGCAACAGAAGCCACTCTGAGCAGTGGCAAATATAAGTAAGCATGTTTGAGAAACAAAACCTTCATGCTTCAGGCATGTTTTACCTGCATCGATGGCTTGCATTAGGCACTCATAAGTTGTTTGGACAAGCCTCCGGGCACCCTCATCCACTTCTCCAACATAAAATGTCTCATTCAGATCTCCGTGGTAGCCATTGCGATAGACAGTGATATCCACTGCAAACATCATCAGACATGGAAAATTAGCACTCTGTTCATCAATTCTTGCCTCTGATTTGTGAAAGAACAAACACGTAAAATGGGGTATTCTAATTGTGAAGTGATTACTTCACAAGAATTCCATATGAAAACTCTTCCATCAGAATCAATTCTTTCATGCTTATCCTGTAGATTCTATAGAATTAATTAATAAGGTAGTGTTTCACTGGTCAACAGTTTGATTTAATGAAATAAAAGGGGGAGGGGGAGAAAAAAATCCCTCAGCAATGCAACACAGACACAGCAAGCTAGCATTGGTTTTCTAGGTAAATATAACAACTGGAAAGAGAAGCTCTTTGCTCCATGGTGATTTACCTGATTAAAGTACTTTCTTAGAATTAATTCCAGCACTAATAGGGGGAAATTAAATTTAAAAAGGTATGTAAGCATGCTTTTGCATATCAAGTTGTTTTGCTGTGGTAGCATGGGTACTTTTGTTTATGTCTTTGTCAGTCATCTGGTAGGTCTAATAGCTGCTAGATCACCAAACCCACTAGAATAGTAATTGCACTGCTATTCATGAAAAAACACAGACCCAAATCCACTCACAGGTAAACAGTCATGGAGGAAACTGTAGTGAACAATAATACTTAAGGAATATCGTGCATGAGCTGCTGAGAGAGACCAACACAGTCTTGATAGGAAAATGTGGGAAAACACACTTTGGTGTCAACAACTACACATCACTTGCTAGTACCTTCTGGATGACATGTTCCTGTGATTCAAAAAAACTGTTTTGGACTTTGGCATGGCTTCCAGCAGGCTAAAAAGTCTTAAATAAAGAAAAACAGGGACACTTCCTTGTAATTGTTCATTGGGTACATTCCCTCCGAGGTACCTTTTCTTGTAACCTGTTTTGGTCCTCCTTTTCAAGAGTCTTTTGAGCCACTACCTTACGAAAAGGAAGCCTAGCTCATTCTCATCAAAACAAAGCAGAAGGCTCCAAGCTTGATCAAGTGCCGGAATGTGGACAAAGGCATGACTAAACCCTCCTATAGAAGGTGTTCTCTAGGGCTGAGGTACAGCCTTGGCATGCAAATAGCAGAGAGGTAAGGCAACATGTAGATGAAGCCACCCACATTGATTAGAAGGCTGGGGCACCTCTTCAGTCAGAAAAGGCTGAGAGAATTCAGATTGTTCAGCCTGGAAAAGAAAAGGCTTCAGGGTGACTTAATTGTGGCTTTCCAGTACCTGAAGGGAACCAATAAGAAAGATGAAGAGGAACTTTTTATGAGAGCATGTAGGGACACAACAAGGACAAATGGATTCAAACTCAAAGAGAGTAGGTTTAGATTAGATACTAGACAAAAATTCTTTACAGTGACAGTAGTGAGGCACTGGAACAGGTTGCCCAGAGAAACTGTGGATGCCCCATCCCTGGAAATGTTCAAGGCCAGGCTGGATGGGGCTTTGAGCAACACAGTCTATACTGAAAGTGTCCCCACACACAGCACAGGGGTTGAAGCCAAACAATCTTTAAGGTGCCTTTCAACCCCAACCAATATATGGTTTTATGATTCTTTGAGCTGGGCTTCTTACTTTGGACTCCAGCAATGCCAGAAAAGCAGGCAATAATACAGAGCTGTGCAAAGGCATCATCTTTGAAACTAAAAAAAAGGTAAAGGAGCTTTGGCATACAGGGACCCTGCAAGCTCAGAGCTATCAGCCAGACCACACCTCACCAAACAGGAGCAGCAACCATGACACTTGTTCTGAAAAGGCCGCTACCCACAGGGCAGAGGTGTAGACTTAGTAGCTCTTATTACATGCTAATATGTATCAAGCATCTGATAATCTAAAAAGATTACAACCTGGTTCTAGAGGCAGGTCAAACCTTAGGATATGCTGTCTATTTGCTAACAGATAAGAGGAAAGCAAACCAATGCAATAAACAAAGGGGCAAACATTTGTACCAAAAAAAATCATTAATTTTTACTGCCAAACCAAGAAGAAATGAAAGTGAAAACAAAAAATGGTCAAGTAATTTATAAAAGTATCCCTCACTACCCAAGAAGGTCCAAGTACCTTGAGTACCAAGAACAAAAAGCAGCTGGTATTACTAGGCTGCGAGATGCTCAAAAAAAAATAACGTGCACCTACACAATGCCTCCCCATTAGGACCCTTTACAGTCATCAGAATCATCATGAGCAAAGCAAAACTGTAAGGATCTAGAGCCATCTAATGAAGAATTCACACAGAACTAATCCAGCTGAATAATTCAATATACATTTTATTCACTATATATACACAGTCTGGAACAACTGGAATCTAGCCCACAAGTGGAATACCCAGGCACTGTACTAATGCACATATCAGGGTAGAAGAATTATAAAGCTCTTAAAGTGGACTGACCTTTTGAAATTATTTTATTAAATAAACTCATGAATTTAAGTATGTAAAGAGCAGAGGTAAATGAGAACAAACTAATTGGCAAATGAGAACAAAAGCCTCTCTTCAGAAGCTATTCCAATCATGTTGCCTGCTTGTGAAACCTCACCTTACTGCATGGTTTAAGTGCACAGAAGGTAGAAACATTGAAGGTTAATTTTCACAGCACCTACCATTAACAATATCTCCCTCCTGCAATGGCCTCCTGTCAGGAATTCCATGACAGATCACTTCATTCACTGACGTACAGCACGACTTGGGGAAATTATAATAATTCAAAGGGGAAGGATAGCAATTCCTTGCAATACAAGCCTAAATAGAGAAGATACAATTTACACTAGTAAGTTTTGTACAAAGAAAAAACACCGAAAAAACCACATGCAACAGCTTTATGATAGGCTGAAAATCAGTGACTCTTGAGAATAAGATTCTTCAAGCATTTATTAGCAGTTTCTGTTATGCCTTGCATTTCTTACCAGGAAGAAATTAAAGCTACTTTAATTCTGTTTCTACTCATTTTTATGTTTGACTGCCAATGCTGAGATATTCAGGTTTGAAACAATGGAAATATCTACTCAGTTTTAAAAAGTAATTTTCAATTACTGCTTTTATGCACCCAGTCTAAGATTTTTGCAAGACACACAAGCTAAACAAAATAATATTTAGCACCACTCTTCCCCCAGCTTTAAAACCTTAATCTGCTTCCCTTGCACAGTAATAACTTTTGTATTTTTGCAAAACTGACACATTTCATATATACTTACACATACATACATACACATACTTTGTGATATACTGAGCAAAGCACAGAAAAAAATATTGGGTCAATTTTTTTTTTTTTAATTTTAAGAAAATAATACTGTTTTTAAAACTGCAAAATACCAATTAAGGATATTGGTTAGCAGCAACAACCTGCCAAGCCAAAGTTTCCATAAACTGCTGAGGAGGGGTAACTCCTTTTTAACTACTAGTTGTTCATATTAGACATTATGCCTAAGCAAGTAGTTTTGTGTTTAATGCAGTTCAACATGAAAGCACACAATCTTGGCTCAACAGCTGTAGATGCAGATAAAAAGAACCAGAAAGCTCTCTAACAAACTTAACTATACCAAAATTGTTGCCTTTCCCACAATGTACAGATGTAGCCTCAATTACCAGCTTACATGATTCATAGAGAAGACAGCAAATTAAAAAATTACACAATTCAAATAACTATGAAAAGCTAAGCCAGGAAAATTCTTGAACATGTTTTTCAAACACTTCACCGGAGTGTGGCTTTATTTTGTCAGGCTACATCAAAAATCTTGTTTCAGTTCTCTCTGAGGCACCTCAGTTCTGATCTCCCAATCACAAAAAATTTAGCTTTCTCCTCTATGTGTCTTAACCAACAACAGAGAGTACAAGAAGTCCACGGCCTACATATGGTGTTCTTTATACAATGGTATCCGTGAAGCAAAAAGGGTTTAGAAGAAAGAAAATAACATGATGTTAACTGAGAAAGCAAGTGAAGAAACTTAGAAGAAATCTGAAGCCAGAAATATGGAAGCAGCTGATACAGAGAGGGGCCCAGGAGTTCCTAACTCACTTTAAACCTACCATTGCACTGCAGCACATTTCTGGCATCTCACACTTCTGCACCTACTCACCAGCCTCAAACTGGGAAACAGTTCAAAATAAAGAAATGGAATTCATGCAACAAAGAAAACCACACAATAATAAGTTAAAAACAAAGAGATAAAAGAAAACACTTATAACCACCAGAATGAAAATAAAATAATCTTACTAAATGGACAGCATGATCAATTTCTTCAGTAGTTACTCCTGGTTTCACCATCATGGCAGCAACATCCAATACTTCTCTAGCAAGCTGCAAATGAAACAACTTAAAATTTAAAATAGATTTTAAATTGATCTATTGACCTAATTTAAGTTGATTTAAAATAGGCCAGGACTACTCTGTGCAAGATTAGTAGCCCATTTTTGACAGCTACACTGAGATGACCAGGAAAGCTGTGTGGAGTTGGGCTCCAGAAAGACTTTGAGATGGTCATGTACTAAGCCACCTCTGTGAGAGCTGAAAACACCCCAGTTAAGGTTTGGACCACATTTTCCTTTAATGCCATAATTTTAAATCAGACTACCTAAATATGTTTTGAAGTCTGACTTTATGCACAAGGAAGTGATTACAATTGAACAGCTCTTTTTCAAAATGGGGCTTTGTTTTGCTTTTGTTAGTAATGGGGCTTTGTTTTGCTTTTTTTTAGTTTTTACCTAGTACCAACCCCAGGAGAGGAAAAAGTTCTGTTCTCATTTATGCACTATAAAACATATTCTTAACGGTAAGAACATCTCAGGCACAGATTGTCTTCCTAGTAATAACAAAGCCAGGAAACAGATAAAAGTCATCTTTCTGCTTACAAAATACTTTACTGGGAATTGGGAGTCACAAGAAGAGAAAGAACCAGAAGATACCAAGCCTCCCAAACTATTTTTCAGTGCTCTAAAGTGGTTTGAAAGTTTGTACTCTCAAATGTGCTGTGACAAAGTGGTAAAATCATTATAGATTTTTTTTAAATATAAAGGCACTTTGTAAGAAAAATCAAACCCCCCTTACCCTACACACTACTCGCATCCCTTCTATATCCTCAGATGACAGTATTTTTATTTGAGAGGTTCCTTTTAAAGCTTGTTCTGATTCAGACATTCCTGAAAAGAAAAAAGAGAGAGGATTGAAAAAAAAAAAAAGAAAAAACCCCATGTTATATAGGGGGATGATTGCTACAGGAACTTACTTAGCTTACCAAGGGCAATAGAAGCACAGACTTTCTCACCATAGCCTAAACTAAGAAACCCACCAAACCATAGTGTTATCATCATTATCCAGACTACCTGGAATCCAGAAGCCTCCCACAATACCATAATTGTGGAGCCCCCATGTGCTCAGGAAGCCCACTCATTTACTGCATAAAACCATCATGTCCAGTTAATCAAAACACAGCCTTAAATATCAGGTTTACAAGGAAGTTATTTTATTCATAGAAAAGCACTTTTCAGCTGCTCTAAGAAAATAATTAGTAAAAATTACATTCTATAACAGTCATAGAGGGTTACATGAGCTTGGGAATATATCTGGTTATACTACTGCAATAATCAGATGATAAAAACATGTAAGTTCTTCCTACCAAATTCTGTGCAAGCTCAGCTTTATAGATGAGCGACCCCTTAAAATACAGTATTTTGTGTTGTTTAAATACTTACACTCTTTAAAAAATAACTATGTAATGGCTTAAGATTAAAAAAATAATGCTAGCAGACTTCATAGCAGCCTTTTGGGGAAATGCAAAGCACCAATACTGGTATAAAAAGGTGAAAATACCAAAACAATCCAGTAAGCAAGTAATTTGGAATGCATCCCCTCTCTGTCCAAAACCAGCTGGAACTCATACACCAGTTTCTTTTGGGGGTTGCATACTGCAAGGTTTTCTTGGTTTTGTTATAAAATAACACATTTTCAGCAGATACACTAATGCCACAGAGAATGGCTTAGCAAAATTCATCTGTGATAGTCAGCTGTTTGTTAACAAACTAACAACAGAACTAGGACTTGTATGTTTGGGATAAAAAAAACCCCAAACCCAAATTAACTAACTCTTAATTTCCTGTACACCTTTAAAAGACAACCCATTACAAACTTTGGACTTCCAAAAAATACTTGCAACCATGATCTTCTAGAAATCAGTAAGTTACTGTGGGGAAGAAGTAAAAGTGAGAACAGATAAAAAGAGTTTCCCTTCTCCAGTATCTCCTTGATGCTTTAAAGGCTTTTTCAATTAAAAGGGAAATAGAGAGCAAATATAACACTCATAATCGTGATTTGTTTCAAGTTACCTAGTGGGTGATCAGCATAATCTGGTCTCTGAATATAACTTGGCACAGGTCTCGTTGGCGTCTAAATAAATCAGAGGCAAAGCTGGTTAGGTTGCAAGAACACTTATTGTAGTCACAGAAACAGTCACACAGTGAAATTAAATACAATATGAAATATTTCATGTGAAATACAGCTAAATCCACTTAGAAAAGGTTGCAAAGTATGTAAACACTCCAAAACAGTTCCAACTTTCATTCTCAAATATTCTGCTGTTACTCTCTATTGCTATCATATCATATAACTTCTAATAGCCAACTGCACAGCTTTGTAAAAATCAAATTTTTATTGTCAAGTGAATCAAACTGGTTTTATAATGTATTATGCCTTACTGTAATGTTTTTTCTGCTGCTTTCCAGACTGCAAGTGCACTGGTTCCAAATACACCCCTCTTCTCTTTAGCAAGATTGCTACTTCTAATCATCACCTTAGTCAAAATCTTTACTTTCATTTGCATCAGTCTCACAGCAGTCAAAAGACAAAAAAGCCAATGTTCAGAGATAACACTGCTCAATTACTTGGCCAGTGTAATATCCCAAACACCCTTTCTCCAACAACACTAACACACACAGGCTCAGGCTCTCTTAATCTGTTCCTTAATGAGCCTGTAACAGATGGAGAAGACTACAGAGAGGATGCCACTGGGGCAGCCTTTCTAGCACAGGCCAATTAGAAAAGACAAATGTAGAGAAAATGCCATTGTTGCTGTAAAAAAAGCTTCAGCTTACTCCATGTAATTTTAAATTGTACCAATTTAAAAATACAGCTCTCTGTGTATGTGTGTATATACATATATATGTGTGTATATATATATATATATACACAGCTATATGTCATCATCTTCTAAACCCACCTTTCACAACCAAAGTTCTTACTGACCTCTGTTGTTCTTCACCATTCCAGTGCTGGAGATTACTGCAACCTCTTGTTCTTTCAGCTGTTCACCAGTTCACTCACCAGGTTATTTTAAACCACTTACATAATACAATATAAAACCATTTTTTAAAATTCCAAATTAATTCACCTGAGCTTTTCAGAAGCAGTCTGCACCATCATTGGTGAGAACAGTAAACAGCTAGGAGACATCATCTGAACTAGCAGTAGCTTTTTTGCAGAATAAATGTCAAAATGTACATCCAAAAGCTATGAACTTAAGCCTGTTACTGATGCTTACAGGCACTCCCTTAATTATAAATATACCAAGAGATAGAACAAGTTAAATCAAAATGAACCACAACAAGAACAGCCATCCACATCCTTGCCATCAGGTTCAGACTAAGCAGCTCTCCCCTCTTAGCTAAAATGTGGGAGGTCATCAGGTGAGGAGTGGTCCATTAGTTGCTACAGAACATAGCAGTGCTGGAGTAGAGCGGCACCTGTGCTTACCAGTGGATAGTGTGGCCTGAGTTTCCCCGTGTATCGATAACCAGACCAGGGATTTGTGTTAACATCGCCTTCCAGGCTCCAGGAGGAAACTTCACGCTTAGCTTTTTCATCTTCTGAAAAGACAAGAAAAAGGGGGGGAAAAAGTTGCAGCAGCAAAATCTGTCCTACTAAGAATGAGAACTGCGGGGTCTAGAAAGTGACTTAGAAGTGCCTAAGTGTAGTCTGACTCTTTCTGGCATTTTTAGATACTGATATATGAAAGTGTAAGTAACAGTTATCATTTTGTATTGTCCATTCCAAATTCACATTCTTCCTACCCTATTCAATAGCCAACTGGGGAATGTCAGGGCTGAATGCACAAAGGAAGTGTAGTAATTAAGTTGTTCTTCATTTGTAGTTTTATAACATAGTGCTTGTTTTCATTCCTGGGAAAAAGCTTATTTCTACAGAGGCACTCACTATCCCTTCAATTAACACCCTTGCACTGCAGATGAATGTTCCTTTCTCGTGACCTCCTGTAGCACCCAGTGACCGAAATGACCTGAGGTGGGAAGGAGGCCATCCAAAGGTGGAAGGGAGGCCATCCAACTGCCAGGCTCAACACATGGAGCCTGCTACCCCTCCAGAGCTGATGAAGAGCATGCAGGTCCTGCCACTTCTGCAGTTCAGGACAAGCAGTGCTCACACCTTACAAGATGGTGCCAAACTGCTGGAGCATCCCAGCTCTCTGAACCTTGTGAAATTCAAGTCTGATGCGCTCCAATGACTGACTTAATTCACAAATAACACATTCCTATGAGGGCAGATTGAACGTGTTTACATAAAGGATTGAAACAAGCAGATCCTGAGCAATACCAAAAGTAAAAGTATTTACTCAGAAAGAGAAGACAAGGGTTAAGAAAGAGCACAGTAACATTAATCTTTAACTCATAACCAGATAACTTGTTTGTTTTTTCTTTTTGTATCTCAGAAGGATGAAGAGGTAGGTCTGCCACTGCAAGCCTTAACGTGAATTCCTCAGCGTCTCTGTGGCTGACATCTGAGCCATCTGCTCAAATGACATTCAGTTCAGATGAAACTGAGAAATAACAATTTAAACGTCCAAAGCTTTTCATATTCACACAAACTAATAGGATACAGGATGCAAGTGTGAACTATAAGATCCCTACACTGGAAAGGCAGAAAGAAGGATAACATTGGTAATTGTTGGTACTGCTCCAACGTATTTACCATTCAGCATTTATCATGGAAAAAGAAGCTTTACTAGGAGGTAAATTATTTGAGGATGTGAATTTCTGCCATATCACTTTTTAATCCTACCTCCCTTTTCAGCAGGGCTTAAAGAAGATAGGCAGGGTGATGGCAGGGAGGAGGCAAGGGGGCAGAACTGAGGTCTGCCCTCTCTTTGGTTTTAAACTCATGGGTTATGTTCACTACTCAGATAAGGTAGAATCCACCAATCTCCTAGTATTTCTGTGCCAGAGCTACCAGCTGTCACTAAGGCACACAGATACTCTTACGACCTTGAACTGAACTCAGCAAAATCCTAGCTGTGATACATCCTCTGTCAATGGCTGCACCATGCACACAAGCATTCTCCCTTTTTCTCCAAAAATGTACAGAACAGCTGCACTCTGACTCACTTGTGTTCCAGCAGGTGTCTAATCACAAAGACTTTGCAAGAACCTTTCCCACTGTATTGCCTTTTACTGCATTAGACATCAGAATGCTATAAAGGAACATTGCCTTACAATAGTGATTTATTATTATCCCTGCCTTTTATTTCAGCACCCCTCTTTCTGTGTTCATATACCTGAACACAGAACAGGTATATGTTCTATACATGTATAGAACATATACCTGTAGCTCAAGCAGTAATTCATGCAAACAGAAAAATGAACAGAGACTTCTGTGTACCGCTGCCTCTGAAATTTTACAAAGCACTTTAGATTGTTGGGAACTGGACAAAATTTCAGACATGCATCATTCAGTGTCAGGTATCTTGGAAAAAAACCCAATACCATTCTCAGGCAGAGAAGTACAGAGCAGCTGAGGTTGGAAGGGACCTCTGGAGGGTATCTGGTCCAATCCCCAGCTCAAGCAGGGCCTAGAGCTCACTGCACAGCACAACACCAAAGCAATATTAAAATGCATTAAAAAAAATGTACTTACTTGCTTTCTTGTGTAATAACTTGTGAGTGGCCCAGCTTCCCTTAAAGCATTCCTAGAATTACAAACAAAATGTATAAATACATGTCTTAAGCAGCATTTACATGGACAGATACACCAACTTGACAAAATAGAGAAGGAAATGTATTTTAAAACAAAACTAGAAGACTGCTTTTATTAACCCTTGTAGCAATATGCAGTAAATGCTACAGTAACTGCTAGTCTTAGCAGTAGAAAATACTACATTCAAAAGTTATGAACCAGAATAGGCAGAAAGCACAGCCAAACAGGCAGTGAAATACACTGATATAATCCTATATATTAAACATCGACCCCTTATCATTTTAATGGGTAACTAAACACCATGGTGGCTGCAGGTTGGCTGAAACACAGAGTCTATCTCTGTACCTGATCTTACAGAGCTGCAACGAGCAGCAAGGTCCTCCCTTGACTCCTACAAGAAGCCATCTCCACCTGCTAATTGCATCCCTTCTGCCTCCTGCTCCAGCACAGGAAAGCAACAGAGGCCAATTAGTGCAACCACAGAGGAACTAATGAAGTAGACTAAAGGGGGGAAATGAGGGCTACTGCATGAAAATAGGAAATGGAAAAAAAAAATATTGAGAAAGTTGAAATGGAAATCAGGAAAAAAATGACTGTGGAGTAGTTTGGTCTTTTCTCTTCTTCCCAAGCACAAATAGAGCAGTTCATGCAAGGAACAAAGAATCAGCAAAAGGGCAGATGGAAATGGCTAGCAGCTGGAGAACAAAGAAGGACTAAGATGAAGAAAAGACATGAAAGAAAAGAGATTTAAGTAGAAAAGCTGCAGAAGGCAGCATTAAAGGTGATCCCTTAAGGTGCCAATGAGCAAATTACTTGGGTTTGTAGCAGAAATTCTAAATCAATGGCTGTGTGCACTCAAAACAAGTTAGAAACATTAAGAAACTGCTAATTCCAATCATTTCTGAATTTCTGAAGAAAGAGGCAGGAAGCAAACTATTTCTTTTTAAGGAAAAACAATACTAATGCTGAATCATCACTGTAAAACTACCATCCAGAGCCAACAACTGATTCAGCCTGAAGTATACAACACTCAACCAAGATCTGTTGTCCAAGACAACAGATCTGCAAACTAAGCCCAGTTTGTAACATTCTACCCTTGCTTCAGGGTCACTCTTGAGTGCTCTGAGACATCTGCTCCAGTTGAGCCACTTTCTCCCTTCTTCCCTCATTAATCTTGCAAGCAGTAGTTACCAAACTGCACCCACACACAGCACAGTGGTACACAAGTACACCTATGTTCAAAGAAACCCTGCTGTGTGCTGTTCCCCTCATGACCAGAACCACTTGCTCGTTGTGTTCTGCTACCCTACACACCAGGAGTGACTGCATTGCCAGGAACTCTGAAACCAACACTTCCCATTACCAGAGAGAACATCACTTCCAACGAGCAGCCCAAGGTTCTACTGCCACATTTATATAACCCACCGCATACACAGACCTTTGCACTGCACTTTTCTCTGTTGGGGAGCTGGGAGAAAAGGAACAGGTTTTAACTCAGGCCTGCTTTAGGGAAAAAAAATTAAAAAAAAAAAAATCTAAAACCGCTATTTCAAGGACACTAGAAGCACCAGTATGGTTTTAATCCACTTTCAAACACGAGGTCTTTGTTCTGAAGCCGAAGAAGGATTACACAACTAAGGACTTAGAGCAGCTACCAAGTCTGCAAACCCAAAATCCACTTATTTGAATATAAAGGAGCATCTGGGGAAGACGTACATCAGCTGTGGTAATTACTGACTGTAGTTCATTCTCTGCTTTTTTGAGGGATATTCTCCAATGCCCTTACTTTGTCCTACACCAATAGCCTTTCCTCTTTGCTGGCCCATAACCAGAAAAACTGGACAAACACAGCACCAGGGACAGTACCATAACCTGACTGGCTCCATTTTGGCTTTTTATTTCCTGCAGCTGTGGACAATCTAAGTTGATCCTGCACAAGGCTGCCATATGCTTGAGTTTTCCCAAACATGTTTCCCAGATTTTACTTGCCCTCTATCTCCAGAGGAGCAGTAGCTCTGCCAGAACTCCTGGGGCACAGCTCCAAAGCTGCTGTACACCGAGGCAACCCAGACACGTGCACCAGGAGCACATCCATCAAGTGCAACAGGCACACACAGCAAGTTTGAAGCATTTTTGTGAGCAGGGGCTGTTACAAGTGCAATGTACAATCAATGAATCTCTCTGCCTTGGTCTGACACTTTTGGAAGGCACTCAAAGGATATGGTGAACATCCACCTACAGCCCATCTATTTTGTGTAGGATCAGTCATATGCTTCCTGTGAGCACTGGACTTAAAGGATACATACAAATTATTAATATTCAACAACCTATTGCACAAGCACCATGTTGCACATGACTGCAGAGCTCTGCCTCGGCAATTCCACATAAAAATATGGCAGCTGTCATCTCACAGGTTGGAGAATCAGAGCTCTGGCAACAAAGCACTACCAAAGTACCACTGCACATTGCAAACACCCTCACCTTCTATATCGCAGAATTCCTGACAAGCTGTGGAAGAAACCTGCTCTTTCTCTCCATCTGGGCCACTTTCTGGAGAATTCTCTGGAGAAAACTATACTTTTCACTAAGCCTTCTCCTGAGACATTTACTTCAATCTTGCTATTACCATTCCTGTCTCTTAATAATTCTTCTGTGTTCCTATGCCCTACCCAGGTCAGGAGAGAAAATTTTCAATGACTAAATAAACAAAATCCGGGGAAAAAATATACAGGGTAATTTTTAATATTAAAATGAAGAAAATAAAGATTTTTTTTTTCCCTGATACAGTGAAAAAAGGATAATGAACACTACATGGCTATATTTTAAAACATTAAATAACTTCAGGGGGAAGATACACAGGAACAAAATTAATCTCGCTTCAAGTTTCTTGGAAGACTTCCTGGATTTCATTTCAAACACTGTATTATCCATTAGCATGCCTGATATTAATACCCCCACCCTTGTGACATAAAGCATTTTTCTTTTAATTGCATGTGCCTTTTACATAGCAATCAAGACAGACAGGGAAACACTGAAGAGGACTGTACAAGAAGAGAGGTCAAATGTATGACAAAAAAGAAGGCATCCTTGACTTGTTTAGAGCAATCCTGGGTACAACTATTCTATCAGGAAGAAAAATATAAATGTGTTTGACAGAGGCTGTCAACATATTTAAACCTTTAACAACACTTCTGGCTTCAAGACATTCTTAAACCAATCCCACTGGTTTTGTGTTTGGAGAGAAGTTCAATCCAGTGTTCACCAGAATATTTCAAAAGGTAACCAAAGGCACAACCAGCATTACCATTTGGAATGATTCCTGTTGGATTCCCTTGTGGAAGCTGTGTTATTTTTGAAAATGATTTTTACCTTAAGGACTCACCCAACAGCTATTTACTGGTTGAAATATTGACAGAATCATGCAGCATAGCAGCATTTGTTTTATAATATGGTGCATTTTCACTGTGAACACACTGATCACTACCAAATACCTTGAGCTTTTTTTTTTTAAATCAACCACTGAAAGAACAAAACCCTTTAAAACAGTTATTGAAGTAATAAGGGGGAAAAAACTGTGCTATGTTTATTGTCATCTTTACAGTAATAACAGGGAGCTTCTTATTTGTTTGGTTCATGTATGCATACAACCTGATTAAGAGGTGGAAAAGTACAGCCAACTGCAAATTCCAGAGGAGAAAGGGATGCTCAATCAAGATTATGGTATTACAACACTGCAAACCTCTGTATAGCACAGACATAACAAACTAGATTTAAATCAGCTACCCAGAGATGAGGATGCCCCATCCCTGGATCTGTTCACAGCCAGGATGGATGAGGCTCTGAACAACCTGGTCTAGTGGAAGGTGTCCCTGCCCATGGCAGGGGGTTGGAACTAGATGATCTTTAAGGCCCCTTCCAAGCCAGACCATTCTATGATATCCAAACCCAGGAAGCTATGCAGCCACCACAGCACAGACTTCAAGACATGCTCATAGACCATGTTTCTGAACTGCCTTTGCATGGCAGCAGCTCATTTCAAGTTAGCTCTGGCAACGCCTGTCAGCACTCCAACTTGTGTCCAGCTTCCATAGAATTACCCCCTCCATCCCCTGTGCTCATCACTTAGAGCCACTGTGATGAATTTTCAAAAATACCTACTTTACAGAAAAAAAAAAAAAAAAGAAGACAGTTGGAACTAAGACTGTGAAGACAGACTGTCTGTCTCTTTGCATGTCATTATACCCTGAATTGTAATGGACAAACATCTAGGAAACACTGCCAAGCAGCACACTGTATTTAAAAATATTCTGAGCAATCTTTTTAACAGAATTTACAAATGTCCTTTAGAATGTAAAACTGTCTGGGGCTTAACCTGAGATCATGTCGTTTTGCATAATGAGAACTCATTTTTAACCAAATACCTTGAAGGTATGCGAAACAGGAGACAAAAAAACCTCTGAAGTACAGCATTCAGCTTAATACCTGACTACCAGTGATATATATATATTAAATACAGTACAGATTAACTCACATTTTATCCATAAGTACAAGTATGTAGAGGTGTTAATGCATTTGATGCTAAATGAAACAGTTGACTCTTTTCAGCATGCCGAAATCCTTCTAGGGCAGTACAAGCCCACAGAGACAGCCTCTGGCCTGAAAAACGCTCTACAAAATCCCCAAGCTAGCCTAAGCAGCATACATGAATAGTCAGGTTTTCAGAAGAATCAAATATGTGTTTTCAGATTCAACTCCAAGAGAAGTACCTACATGCAGAAACTTGGTATCAGCAGGGTTGATCAACATTCTCCTTCATCTAAGACCTGATCTTACTGAGTCTCCTGGGTCCCACATGACCGAGTCCTTCCTTTGAGGAAGGGACTGCATTCTGCAGCTCTTCAGATTTACAGAAATATACAATGATTTTTGAGAATAGTGAAGGAACAACAGACCAGAGGAATTCCAACTGGATTATCCTTTCAGTATGTGGAACAACAGTTCAACAAGTCTGCCTGTAGGAGTCTAAAGTTTTATTTTCAGAAAGTCATGAGGGCTCAGCTTTTATACCTCACCAACAATCAGGCACTTACCTCAGACACAGGTATTCATGGTGATTTATAGGTAATTGAGAATGTCAGCTTCCTAATGAAAGAAATCTGATTTTCTAGAAGATAGTATCAGCTGAGTGCCATTCATGCCCGAGGAAACCCCTTTGTGCTGCCGTTGGATCCAAACAGCTGGTTTTAGCCTATTGCAGGCACAGCAAAGAACAGCGAACCAAGGACAAAACATGGCATTGATGTCCTACAGTCTGATGTGAGAGAGGACATAAAATAGTCTCATCCAGGTCCATTGCTCCCTGCTCCCCACCCCCAACACGTTGATGGTGAAAGGAAACAGCAAAGCAGGAGATGGGACAACAATCTTCTCTTCAGGTCCACAATTTTTCACAAGTTACTGTGACCTTGAGCATCCAGAGCTGTCAAGGGCCCAGGGCTGAGTGTCAGTGAAAATGTGCCTTCCAGAAAGGAGTAAAGTGTATATAAACTCACTGAGGGAACAAAACAGCATTTCTTTCCTGTCACTGGAATTTAACGAGTCATACTCCACCTCAAATGTCAAGAGGTATCAGGAGATATTGGGAGGTACCAATGCAAGAGACGCTGCTGCTGACTCTACAGTTCAGAGAAACTGCTAGCTCTTCAAACACCTAAAACACACGCGGCAGTGCCACCATGCCACCCCAATCCTCACTTCTGACTCCATAGCCAGACCACTTCATACACCTGGGGCTGACAACACAAGGCCACACAAAGCAGGAAGGAGCAACAGTTCTCCTTGAGTAAGTTATGACTACTGTTAGGATAACAACCCACAGCCTCCAGCTCTCAGGGAAACAAAAATGGCACAGGCCACTGACTTCAGAGTAAGAGAATGTTTTCAGAAAGTGTCTACACGTAGGTGTTTCTGAATTTGGCTGGAGAAATGGCCCTGCACCAGCATCTAGTCCACACCACAGGAAACCCACTCTGTTTTGTCCAAGACACTTTTATATAAGTAGTATGAAAGAGGAAGTTACCATGAAAGAAACACAAAATCACTAATAAGAGATCCATTCACAACTAGAAGGCTCATATAAAAATGATAACTGGAGACCTCAAGAACAGTCACTACTCTCCCCTTCTTTATCCTTCAGCCACTTGTGGAAGACATAAAAGAAATGCAAATTGTCTATTTAAACACACAATCTTTATGTATACTACACAAAATGTACACACAAGTGACTGTATCTATAAGGCAGATTTCACAACAGCAAATTCATCTTAGCAAGAGAAACACTACACTTGAGATGTGATGCTGGACATCTGTGTTATTTCTGCATGCAGAAGATAGACTGAATTACTGTATCTCTCCATAAGATGATAAACACACACAACACTGCAGTAAGTCTCTAAAGAAAAGAAAATAAGACAGTGGAAAAAGGTAGCTGGTAGTGACACTACTTCATTTACTAGCCTAAAATATTACCGAGGGTTAATAGCAGACAGAATCCCTCAGCAGAATAGTTCCTCTTGTCACACCTTGAAGTGAAAGGAAAAAAAAACACCCAGGGTTCAACATACCACCTCAAGAGATCCTCTGCTGCTAAAAGCCATTTTTACCTTGTCTCCACTACCAGTTCAAAACCTCCCTGCCAGGCCAGAACCCGGCCACATGGCCCCCTTTCCATCCATGACCCACAAGCACAACTATTATTCAGCAACTGTACCCAGTTTCCAAGGTGTCCAGCAGCCAGAGAGGAAACAGTGTTGGCTCAAAGAATCTCAGAGAATGTCAAATTACTTCAGCATAAGTATGTTCAGGGCATGTTGTTGAGGCATACATTTCGATGCAGAGAGGGAGAAAAAAATAAGTGACCATAATTACACCCTTTCTCCAGGAAAGGAGAGACACAAATGATAAATCCACCAGGGAAATCACTGTCTTGATTTCATCTACTTGAAAAGTTCACTTCAATTCTCTGTGTGCGGTCATGAAAAATAATTTTTAATCAATCTCCACACTACACTGAGATTCTCAGTCCTATACCTCCCGCACTATTTTTCCTTAGCAAATGATATGTTAGTAACTTATAATCCAAATGCATTCCTTCAGATGGTTACCTTTGTACAGCAGTTCACAATTTTCTGTTGTTTACTCTTAGCAGTAGAGAAAATAAATTCCTACAAATTTGGGTTTAGCTCTGATTGGCATTTTGGCTGTATGAGAAAGTCATTGTAGGCTTCCAAGCAGATTACTTAACCTGGTGTCCATGTCCATAGAGATGCTTTTACCTGTCAAGGAGATGCCAGATAGCTTGCGGCTCCCAATCCACCCTCAGCCCAAAGTAAGCGCCCAAACACCTGGCTAACAGCACTGCATTCCATAAGGACAGGCTGACTTTATGGCTGGGGCAAACTGGGCCACAGTGGGCAAGCCTGCTCTTCAGGAGCACACTCCTGAAGTGTTTCATGACCCTGCAGTGCACAGATAGCTAAACCAACACAAAAATCAGTTAATGCAACTACTTTTCCTCCATTAAAAGAAAACCCTGAAGAACTCAGAAGTGGCTCCCCAAGGAATCACGGACAGCTTAAGAGAAAGGGTAGAAGCATGCATCCTTGGAGGACGGGAATAGCACCAAGCCAGCTACAACACAGGCTGTTCTGTGAGGTGGAACAACATCCTAGGTCCACTCACTAGCTTATCTAGAAGTTATTTATGCATGTAAGACCAGAATGGAAAAAAAACCACCAAAGAGAGAACTCCAGAAAAGTTTCCCAGATGCTAACCAGTCCACTGCTGTCAGCTGAAACTTGCCGGAAGTTCAGAGAAAATAATAGAGTACTTCACCTGTCATGAGCTTATTGGAAGAGGCAGCCAGGTGGTCAGCAGCACCTCAGCTACCCTCCTGATTGTGCTTGTCAGACACCAGGGCAGGACTGCAGCGAGTCCCCTCCATGGCACACACCAGGTGATGAGGAGAGCTGGAGCCTCGGGACAGTTCCATGCTGGGCCCCACAGAGGCTACGAAGCAGGGGGCTAAGGGTCTGAACACGGGGATTCTTCTCTCAGTGCATGACATTTCTTTCATGTCTTTAAAACAGGCTGTCATTAATGTCCTTCCCTGTAACGTGTTGCCCCAAAACCTCCGAAGCACCTTCAGTGTGCTTACCTACATTCCTGATCGGGACAGCGAGGCACAACATGCCCCAGGTCACTCAGAAGTGAGGTGACTGGGACTGCCAGTTCAGTATTTCATTTTCTAGGCCGGACAGCTTTACAAGCATGTAGTCAGTCATCCAGCAGCCTATTTTAACAAGCTAGGAAGTATTTCCAGTATTTCCCCTTTTACCTAACAACAGCAGCAGATATTTCAAAATAATTAAACTTAGTATATAAATAATAAGAATCTCTGCATCCTATATGGAATTAGCTGAGTTAGGGATGGGAAGGAGGGGAGTGAAGATGTAACTAGAACTCTTCACATTTGTCTCTTAACAAATGGTTTTGTCATCACCAACTACTATTTGTATATAACCAACGATGCGTTTATGATGAGTTTTACATCAGACATGTCAAAACATGCAGTAAAACGCAGAGCAAATCCTAGAAGTTAACCACAAGCACCACGTGGGAACCAGAGATACAGAATTGTCAGAACAATTCTGAGTTGCAGTTGCTCTACTTTGGCATCCACTCCCAGCATAGGGCACAGAGACTTCAGGGGAAAGTACCAGAAACTGTGCAGTGGGTGTGTCACAAGCAGGTGGGAAGTTTTCCCCTAGTCCTATGCAAACCGTAACTATCAGCTTATATCCTGACTCAGAAAAAAATTCTTCCCAATTAATAAGTTAATCTAGCTGATGTGACTGAATTATTTTCTTATGTTTATCTACAAAAGTTCAATGACTTTACTCTGAATTATAATTTTGACAAGGAAAGTCAGTGCTAATCTCTGAACTATACACATACATCCTCACTGATTTTGACATACAAAAGTTTTTATTTACACATACAAAAAGTTCAAAGGATTAGGCTATGTATTTTACCTCACATTTTAAAGTTAATTAAAAAAACCCAAACAAAACAAAGCCAAAACAAACCCCACAAACAAAAATCCCACTCAGCACAGTTCTTTCTACTGAAGGACCACACTCTATTACCACTGTGGTAACAGGTGAGGATGGCCGAGGCCTACAGACTACGTTCAATTCTCTAATTTATACGTGGGAGCTGACTGCTCTATGACATGTGGCCTAACCTGAGCCTTCCTGTTTGGAACCCTCAGAGTAGAGCATCACAAGACACAGTGGAGAAGAAAAAAAAAAGTTAGGAATGAAAAAGGAATAATAATTAAAAAAGGAAGAGTATTAAATAATTTTCACAGAAACTCATAACTTAAAGAAAATCTGTTTTCAGAGCAACAAGTCTCCCGGCGTCTATCAAAGCCGAGCAACTCCAGAGCTGACGCCGGCAGAGAAACGCACCCGCTGGAATTTGATGAGCACATCTCACTTTGTCTCACTAAGCCTTTATTTTTAAGGGGAGCACACGGACCACCCACACCTTCAGGCAGAGGAACATCCGTGCACCCTCTCACGAACGCTCCGGCTGCGCTTTAGTGCCGCTGAGGTCCCGCATCGCCCGCGGCCACGAGGAGAAATGGGGCTCCCGCTCCGCCCGGGGCCGCCAGCCCGGCTTCCCCAGCTCCAACACCCAGGAACCGAGGGGAAACTTCGTGCGGGGTCCCTGCCCGGGCGCTGCTGCCGCAGGCTGGCCGGGAGCGGGCGGGCAGAGAGGCAGAGCCGGGCACGCCGGGCCGGGCCCGGGCGGCCGGGAGCCGGCGCGGGGAGCTGGATCCTGCGCCCGCCGCACGCCCGGAGCGCGGAGCGAGGGGCTGGGCCGCGGGAAACCTCACCTGGGAGCAGAAGTAGGAGCCCTGAATGCCCAGCTTGAGGCAGGTGGGGCACTGCAGCTTGGCCTCGCTGCTGCAGCCGGCGGTCTCGCAGACTCTGCGGGTCTCCACCGCCGCCGCCATGCTGCCGGGCGGCCACGGGGGAGGAGCCGCCGCCCGGAGCTGCCGCCGGCTGGGGCGGGCGGGGAGAGCAGGACGGGGGGAGGGACGGACGGAGGGGGAGAGGGAGGAGGCTCCGGCGTCTCAGAGCCCCATCCCAGCCGGCCTTGGATGCTCCCGACGATGGGCCATCCGCAGCTTCCCTGGGCGACGTGTGCCAGCGCCTCGCCGCCCTCACAGCAGAGAGGGTGTTTACCCTATACTGCCCGTAGAACAGACGACTGAGAGGGGATCTCATAAATGTCTCAAAGGTGGGTGTCAAGAGGATGGTGCCTTTTCAGTGGTTCCCAGTGACGGGATGAGGAGCAACGGCCATAAACTAAAACTCAAGAAGTTTCACCTCATCATGAGGAAGAACTTCTGTACACTGAGGGTGGCAGAGCACTTGAACAGGCTGCCCAGGACTCTCTGGAGACATTCCAAACCCACCTGCACGCATTCCTCTGTCACCTGCTCTGGGTGACCCTGCCTTGGCAAGGGGGTTAGCCTGGATGATCTCCAGAGGTTCCCTCCAACCCTAATGATTCCGTGAAGAACTTCCCGTAGTTTTCATGTGCGAGGCCATGCAAGAAATCTTTCAAGCATATCTTCTTTATTATGGAGTGTGGGCTGTGGTATGTAGGTCTGTCTGTGTGGTTTATAGCAATTCTTTCACTCTATTTTTAGCCCAGGTAAAACCATCACAAATTCAATATTCAGTAAGGCAGTAACTAAAATTAGAAAAATAGGCTGCAGAATCAAGGTGGCATTGTCACATGAAGGATGCTGATTTTCTTCCTGAAAAGAGAAAGATTAGAAACCAATGATCTGTCATAAAAATAAATGTAATTAATGCACATACTATATTTCTCCTATTTGCATGGGTTAGAGAGTGAAAAAAGGTACTACCTGTGCCTGTAAAGCTGACTGTGCTTATGTTCTCTTAAGTATTGTTGTCAGACCTAGAGTCAACATAGAATCATAGAGTTAAGGTTGGAAAAGACCTTTCAGATCATCAAGTCCAACCATCAACTTTGCACCACCACCATGTTCACCACCAAACTACATCCTCAAGTGCCATATCCATGTTTTTTAAACACTTCCAGGGATGGTGACTACACCACCTCCCTGGGCAGCCTGTTCTAATGCTTGACAACCCTTTCCACGAAGAAAGTTTTTCTAATATCCAATCTAAACCTCCCCTGGCACAACCTGAGGCCATTTCCTCTTGTCCTTTCACTTGTTACCTGGGAGAAGAGGCCAACCCCCACCTGGCTACAGCCTCCTTTCAGGCACTTGTAGAGAGCAATAAGAACCTCCCTGAGCCTCCTTTTCACCAGGCTAAACACCCCCGGCTCCCTCAGCTGCTCCTCACCAGAGCTGTACTCCAGACCCTTCCCCAGCTCCATGGTCCTTCTCTAGACACGCTCCAGCACCTCAGTGTCCTTCTTGTAGCGAGGGGCCCAAAATTGAACACAAGATTTGAGGTGCAGCCTCAGCAGTATCACAGAGGAATGATCACTATCCTGTGTACTAAAACATCTCTAAATTAATATCACTGCAAAATGCTTTTTATTGGTTCATGTCAATAAGCAGTTGCTTTCAAAAAGAGCACAGGGAGATGCCTATTAAGTGGGAGAATAGCTGCAAAAGACTTCAGAGGACGTAACTGCAAGATCCAGCCATTAGTGCTGGGATCCCACTCCTTATGTAAATTTCAGCTGTCTTTCCACTAGCTGGCAAGTACAGACTATGATTCCAGTTAAAATTTTGCAGGATGAGATTCTGTCTGTCTTTCTACTTCAGTGCCATTAACTTCAATTAAACTACACCAATCCTTATTCTGATCTTGACACACAAAATATTCTCCTGATTTCCTGGCATCCAGATGACTCCCCAGAAAGTGTGATTCAAAATCCAACCTATAATCTCAGTGTTTTCTGCAATTGTCTTATTCCCTATGGCCTTCTGTTCCCATCTTTAATAAAGAATAATAATAATTTTGAAATTCTTTATCTCCTAGGCTTAGAGGTTAAATTAAAATTTCTGCTTTTCCAGAACAGAAAAGCATACATCCTATTTTTTCAGAATAAGTGTATTCATACAAATATACTTGATGCCTTATGATAGCATTCATTGGCAAAAAGTGGCTAAGTAGCCCAGCTGACTATAGGACAAAGGCAACAGGTAACAAAGTGTATGATCCAGGTTGCTGTGTGATAAGCACTTTCACATAGCATGGCAAATTAACCGAAGGAATTTGATGCCATGCTATTACTGAAGTGTAGTTGCAGGTGGAGACCTGTGTTTCTAAGAGTTCTCACCTTCATTTCTCTAGTACTGATAATACTTGTATCAGCCTGCTGTTCGTAGAAAGCGTGAATTCACTGTCAGAGCAAATTAGAAATGTTTCTAGGATCCCTGCAAACCGAAAAGATTACAATCATTATTTTCTTAAACAAGTGAAAATAGCTGTGTACTGATTCATGCAGCTCATGCTGTGACACTATTTATGTACAAATTCCGAAGATAGGCAACCAACTGCCAACCAACATCATGAAATATCTTTAAAGGACACATCCTTAAGTGCTTATTTTAACCTTCTTACAGCAAAATGGTACTGAATGGGCAGAATCACTCCTTAATTACCCATGTTGCTGGCAGGTATTGTACTCTGAAAAATCTGTGCTGCTTTTCCAAGTAACGAGCAAACCAAGCTATCAAGCAAAGCAGGACAGGTACCTTCAAATACTTTAGTTGCCTCTTTGTTCCATTTAAAGAACCCTAAGGAGTTGTAGACATCGTTTACCTGGTTAAGCAGGGTTTGCAAGTACCTGTTGTCACTGACATGGTATAAAAAAACCTGAAGGATACTGGTTGATCTAGTTCAGTGTCTCCTGCTCAAATGTCATAATCTGCTTCTTGATGAGATTTTAGTACTATCATTATTAATAATTTTGGATGCTTTACTAAATTTTATGAGCATCTAATTCACATTTAAGTTCGTATCTGAGTAAAAATTCACAATTTACTCCTATTTTTGTCTTTCATCCTTACTGGGACAATGTCAGTATATGCTTGTGCTTATTTTGTAGTGGTCAACAAGGAGGCATGTAAGGAAGAAAGAGGAGTCCTGCTCTAACTAGTAGACAGGGTTCCTTCTGTTATTCGGTTTCATTTATTTGCTGTACTTCTGAAGTGCAAATTAAAGGCATGCTGTTTCCCTGCTTCCTTAGAGAAGCCAAGGATGCATGTAGTAATTAAACAATTTAAATATATGTGTAATTTAAAGAACAGCAAGCCCCCTAATTGAGGAATTAGTGAACTTGTGTGCTTGTCCTCTGCATGTGTATTCTTTGGAAAGAACACAGACTGCAACAGCAGATCAGCCTAGAATAACAAACTCTGAAAGATTTGGCCTAGGATTTGATGTTGAAATGGTTTTTAAACAGCCCTATATCATCATCCCTGTAGTAAAAATTCTGTGGTTTCTGTGGTATTTCAATGCTTTTGTTTTCCAATTGGCCTTGATTTTCTGATTTACTAAGTAAACCGACTCCTGCCTCCTGGAGGTCCATCCACTGCCATTTCCCATTATCTGGTGGCACACTCATTCTCACCGGGGAAGTTCACTGACCTTTGCTATGACCTTCCCTGAGCAGAGGTCTTTTTTCTCTGTCAGGCTTTTCATGTCCCTTTCTGGCTGCCTGTCCCCCTGTGTTACAGACCGACGCACACAGAGGCGCATGAGTCACGAATTTTATAGCCCATTCATGATCCTTGATTTATGTCCATGCTGTATTCCTGCTGTCCTCCCAACTTCTCCAAAGTGATGTGAGGCTGGGAGTACGGGAGGGAAGCAAACAAGGGCAAAAGGGGAGGTCAGCGATGTCTCATGGGTCAGAGAGCAGCCGCAGAAAAGCGAGAGCAGCTGGCAGCTGAGACAGCTGCTGCTTAGGGAAAAAATGGCCACTGAATTTGACATTACTTAATTAAGAGAGCACCTGAGCTCGGGTCCTCCCCCCTCACTTTGCTTCTCTACACTGCAGTAGTGGGGGCTGGGCAGTCCCCCTTTCCCAGTGAAGCTCCTGGCTATCGTAGCTGTCTCCCGCTCAGGCTCATTGAGGACGCAATTAAATGCCTCTTTGTCTAGGGATAGCTGAAACAATGCAAAAATACCACCCAGGAGCCAGACCACATGCAAATGTGCACTGTTGTGGCTTGGCCAGATGGTACAGGCACTTACTGAGATTCTCATACCAAATGCAACAGTTACGTAGGTTGTGTGTGTCTGTATGTGGATGTGAAAAAGAGAAATTGCAAACCCATCACAAACTCAAAGACAAACATCTCAAAGATGGCCACAAAAGCATGATCTTAAAAAAAATGAATGGAAAGCAGCCCTGTAGGAAACATTACCCAGAGGAAAAGAAAAACCTGTGTTCAAAGCAAAATAGTGTTACTATGAGCACAGGGAGGGGGGGAAATCATTGTAAACATCCTTTCTAAATGAACGGAGTTGCATTAAAGAAATACCTGTCACCATTTTTCCTCTTTAAGAAAAAATTACGTGGGATTTCAAGTTCTGTCCAATTCTCTAAGTCAAAAGGGTTGCAATATATTTTAAGCCCCTGCATCACCCTTTTTCCTTCCATTGGTGCAGGTGCAAACTAAACTACCGAAAGGCCAACTCCAGCTGCAATCCAGGCTGGAGCAGCCTTACTCAAAGCTAATTCCAAGCAAGCTTTAGCTGTGGTGAAAAGGAAGATCCTGCACATTTTGTTTTGTTTTGATTGTTCAAGCTGCACTGCCTCTTGCAGAATCTCTATTAGTATACGGCATCAAATTTCCACTATGATGCAAGAATGGTTCTCTCTGCATTCAAGCAGACTCTTCTAGTGTCCAAGAATTTTAGCATTTTCCAATATATGCATATGAAACGGGTTGTTTTATCATGGGACAACATCAAAGGAAAAGAAGCTGCATCTTTGTAAATGAAATGTTGCTTTCATAAAAAGCATTCCTATTTAACTAATAAGTTGCAAGCTTTAAAGAGAGAAACTCTGCTGCTGGTTATATTTGAAAGAATCCATGAATATGTCTTGAGATGAGAAAAAGTTTATTCTTTACTGTGGAAACACAGTAGAAGTCATGGAGTGCAGTTCTGGTCCAATTAATTCAATAGGAATGTTACTGATATCCAAAGGGATTTCACTTTTTTTATGTCATCAGAGTCAGGGCCATAAAAATAGACTTAATAGCAGTAAAATACAATCCGTATTTTATTTCTACTTTAGATACCATGGACAATACTGTGTGACATTAAAAATTCTTTTTATTTTCAGGTTTCAAAATCAAACTAAGATGATGAGATTTTTAATCATATACAACACGGTGATTTAAAAAGTGTTATTTCACTCAAATCAGTGAGATACAGGCATGGAGATCAATTAGAGCTTATACCTGCACACCTCTGACTTGGTTGCCACACTTTGCAGAATGAAGCAGATGTTCCCAACGACTACCTAAATTCACACTGGAAACTGATAAATCCCTGAAGCATGCAAGGATTACTGAAGACGAGATACTCAGCATTTCTTTACTTCAGCCCCTTCTTTTCTCCACTATGACTTCAAAAGGTGGGATTTTCTGGCTGTATCTATGATACCTCTTTGCCTTCTATCTTAAATTTCCTTTTAGTTTGAAGATTGTATCACTTGCAAGGCAGCCACATCACTTCTGAGCATCTCGTATGTGTGTTAGTGACTTGAAAAGATTACAGTAGCTCATAATCCTCTCATTGCTACTCTAAGTTATCCAATAACTTCTGATGTCATCTTTAGAGGCTTTGTGCGTCCATAACTCAACAAATCAAAGAAAAACATATCCCAAGCCACAACATGTGCTCGCTTCCTATTTGTGTGGCAATAACTCAGGCCATGTTCTGAACTCAGCTGTGCTATATTCATCTATCTAATTAAACACTGTTAATAAGCATAGCTGTCTTACAGAGGACTTCATGCTGTTCTCCCTGTGTTGCATAAGAAAAATGAAATAGCCAAATGCTAATGACATTCAATACAATTTGGTGGTTAACACTCACAGTTCTTCTCAGTAAAATGACATTCAAAGCTGTAAAAGGTAGGTCTGTACACTTGATTCATTGAGAATAAAAACAAAGTTAAACACAGAAGAAGATGAAGAAAAAATAATCAGGGAGGAAGACGATTCTGGGTGGATTATCTTTATTTATGTTAAGAGACTTAAAGGCAGGATTAAAACAGGCAGTCAAAGGATGTGCATGGCTGCCAAACAAGTAAAATGGAATATAAGATCCATATGGCAGCATATTAGGCAAATAAATAGGAAGATTTATTAATTACTGTATTTGCATCAAACAGTCTATAAAGAATTACCAGAAACCAAATTTTATAAAATAGGTAAAATGAACAGTATGTCACTGAACAAGGAAAAAAAGCAGCTTCTTGTATTGATGTATTTCTGAATGTACAAATTTCAGGGATTATGTTCTTATTTTGCCATCATAATATCATTTAAAATTATGCAGTATAGGGAGAAATATTTTCTTTTTCAATTTCTGTTTTGTCACCGGGATAAAGATACATCCCAGTTCTTTTACTTTGAAAACTGTTATAGTATTTGTTTTATAAAGCAGTATTACAAAAGGTTAAGAACTTAAAGGTATTTTTGTTGTTTTTCCTTAGAGATGTGAGATGGCAGATAAAACATTACTTTATTGAACCCTTTGCCTTTGTTAAATACTAATCAAATTACAACACTAAAATGAATCCCATGGCTGGGTTTACCTGATTTAATAGGCTGCCCAGGGGAGTGGTGGAATCCCCATTCCTGGAAGTGTTCAGAAAAATGTGTGGATTTGGCGCTTATGGACGTGGTTTAGAGCTGGGCTTGGAAGTGCTGGGTTAACACTTGGACTCAATGTTCTTAAAGGTCTTTTCCAACCTAAATGATTCTCTGATTCTCTTCCGGGGACGGGAGGCCACGGAGCGCTGTGTTCGGGGGACAAGGGGCCACGGAGCGCTGTGTTCGGGGGACGGGAGGCCACGGAGCGCTGTGTTCGGGGGACAAGGGGCCACGGAGCGCTGTGTTCGGG